>CAWUFW010013575.1:0-467776 GCA_963921515.1 Calotriton arnoldi | reverse complement strand
AAAGAAACAATTGATGGACGGAATGCTGGACAATGCAAACATTCACCCCAGTCACAAGGATCTGGGTTAAATCCATCATTCTTTTGCTCACCACACCACCCCAGTTTGGACCCAGCCATATGCAAATCAGTCTTGACCCTGTTCCTTGTGGGAACAGTCCAGCCCGAACTGCCAAGCCAGGTCCTCCCTGGACCGGAAACAAGCATCCTAGGACCGGTTTCAGGGCATCACCCTTCTTCAGCCAGGCTAGCTTGAATCCAGTGGTGTAGTGAGCATGGGACCCACGTCTGGGCATACCCTTCCCACTTAGGGCGACAAATGCAAAAGAAACAATTGATGGACGGAATGCTGGACAATGCAAACATTCACCCCCAGTCACAAGGATCTGGGTTAAATCCATCATTCTTTTGCTCACCACACCACCCCAGTTTGGACCCAGCCATATGCAAATCAGTCTTGACCCTGTTTCTTGTGGGAACAGTCCAGCCCGAACTGCCAAGCCAGGTCCTCCCTGGACCGGAAACAAGCATCCTAGGACCGGTTTCAGGGCATCACCCTTCTTCAGCCAGGCTAGCTTGAATCCAGTGGTGTAGTGAGCACGGGACCCACGTCTGGGCATACCCTTCCCACTTAGGGCGACAAATGCAAAAGAAACAATTGATGGACGGAATGCTGGACAATGCAAACATTCACCCCCAGTCACAAGGATCTGGGTTAAATCCATCATTCTTTTGCTCACCACACCACCCCAGTTTGGACCCAGCCATATGCAAATCAGTCTTGACCCTGTTCCTTGTGGGAACAGTCCAGCCCGAACTGCCAAGCCAGGTCCTCCCTGGACCGGAAACAAGCATCCTAGGACCGGTTTCAGGGCATCACCCTTCTTCAGCCAGGCTAGCTTGAATCCAGTGGTGTAGTGAGCACGGGACCCACATCTGGGCATACCCTTCCCACTTAGGGCGACAAATGCAAAAGAAACAATTGATGGACGGAATGCTGGACAATGCAAACATTCACCCCCAGTCACAAGGATCTGGGTTAAATCCATCATTCTTTTGCTCACCACACCACCCCAGTTTGGACCCAGCCATATGCAAATCAGTCTTGACCCTGTTCCTTGTGGGAACAGTCCAGCCCGAACTGCCAAGCCAGGTCCTCCCTGGACCGGAAACAAGCATCCTAGGACCGGTTTCAGGGCATCACCCTTCTTCAGCCAGGCTAGCTTGAATCCAGTGGTGTAGTGAGCACGGGACCCACGTCTGGGCATACCCTTCCCACTTAGGGCGACAAATGCAAAAGAAACAATTGATGGACGGAATGCTGGACAATGCAAACATTCACCCCCAGTCACAAGGATCTGGGTTAAATCCATCATTCTTTTGCTCACCACACCACCCCAGTTTGGACCCAGCCATATGCAAATCAGTCTTGACCCTGTTCCTTGTGGGAACAGTCCAGCCCGAACTGCCAAGCCAGGTCCTCCCTGGACCGGAAACAAGCATCCTAGGACCGGTTTCAGGGCATCACCCTTCTTCAGCCAGGCTAGCTTGAATCCAGTGGTGTAGTGAGCACGGGACCCACGTCTGGGCATACCCTTCCCACTTAGGGCGACAAATGCAAAAGAAACAATTGATGGACGGAATGCTGGACAATGCAAACATTCACCCCCAGTCACAAGGATCTGGGTTAAATCCATCATTCTTTTGCTCACCACACCACTCCAGTTTGGACCCAGCCATATGCAAATCAGTCTTGACCCTGTTCCTTGTGGGAACAGTCCAGCCCGAACTGCCAAGCCAGGTCCTCCCTGGACCGGAAACAAGCATCCTAGGACCGGTTTCAGGGCATCACCCTTCTTCAGCCAGGCTAGCTTGAATCCAGTGGTGTAGTGAGCACGGGACCCACGTCTGGGCATACCCTTCCCACTTAGGCGACAAATGCAAAAGAAACAATTGATGGACGGAATGCTGGACAATGCAAACATTCACCCCCAGTCACAAGGATCTGGGTTAAATCCATCATTCTTTTGCTCACCACACCACCCCAGTTTGGACCCAGCCATATGCAAATCAGTCTTGACCCTGTTCCTTGTGGGAACAGTCCAGCCCGAACTGCCAAGCCAGGTCCTCCCTGGACCGGAAACAAGCATCCTAGGACCGGTTTCAGGGCATCACCCTTCTTCAGCCAGGCTAGCTTGAATCCAGTGGTGTAGTGAGCACGGGACCCACGTCTGGGCATACCCTTCCCACTTAGGGAGACAAATGCAAAAGAAACAATTGATGGACGGAATGCTGGACAATGCAAACATTCACCCCCAGTCACAAGGATCTGGGTTAAATCCATCATTCTTTTGCTCACCACACCACCCCAGTTTGGACCCAGCCATATTCAAATCAGTCTTGACCCTGTTACTTGTGGGAACAGTCCAGCCCGAACTGCCAAGCCAGGTCCTCCCTGGACCGGAAACAAGCATCCTAGGACCGGTTTCAGGGCATCACCCTTCTTCAGCCAGGCTAGCTTGAATCCAGTGGTGTAGTGAGCACGGGACCCACGTCTGGGCATACCCTTCCCACTTAGGGCGACAAATGCAAAAGAAACAATTGATGGACGGAATGCTGGACAATGCAAACATTCACCCCCAGTCACAAGGATCTGGGTTAAATCCATCATTCTTTTGCTCACCACACCACCCCAGTTTGGACCCAGCCATATGCAAATCAGTCTTGACCCTGTTCCTTGTGGGAACAGTCCAGCCCGAACTGCCAAGCCAGGTCCTCCCTGGACCGGAAACAAGCATCCTAGGACCGGTTTCAGGGCATCACCCTTCTTCAGCCAGGCTAGCTTGAATCCAGTGGTGTAGTGAGCACGGGACCCACGTCTGGGCATACCCTTCCCACTTAGGGCGACAAATGCAAAAGAAACAATTGATGGACGGAATGCTGGACAATGCAAACATTCACCCCCAGACACAAGGATCTGGGTTAAATCCATCATTCTTTTGCTCACCACACCACCCCAGTTTGGACCCAGCCATATGCAAATCAGTCTTGACCCTGTTCCTTGTGGGAACAGTCCAGCCCGAACTGCCAAGCCAGGTCCTCCCTGGACCGGAAACAAGCATCCTAGGACCGGTTTCAGGGCATCACCCTTCTTCAGCCAGGCTAGCTTGAATCCAGTGGTGTAGTAAGCACGGGACCCACGTCTGGGCATACCCTTCCCACTTAGGGCGACAAATGCAAAAGAAACAATTGATGGACGGAATGCTGGACAATGCAAACATTCACCCCCAGTCACAAGGATCTGGGTTAAATCCATCATTCTTTTGCTCACCACACCACCCCAGTTTGGACCCAGCCATATGCAAATCAGTCTTGACCCTGTTCCTTGTGGGAACAGTCCAGCCCGAACTGCCAAGCCAGGTCCTCCCTGGACCGGAAACAAGCATCCTAGGACCGGTTTCAGGGCATCACCCTTCTTCAGCCAGGCTAGCTTGAATCCAGTGGTGTAGTGAGCACGGGACCCACGTCTGGGCATACCCTTCCCACTTAGGGCGACAAATGCAAAAGAAACAATTGATGGACGGAATGCTGGACAATGCAAACATTCACCCCCAGTCACAAGGATCTGGGTTAAATCCATCATTCTTTTGCTCACCACACCACCCCAGTTTGGACCCAGCCATATGCAAATCAGTCTTGACCCTGTTCCTTGTGGGAACAGTCCAGCCCGAACTGCCAAGCCAGGTCCTCCCTGGACCGGAAACAAGCATCCTAGGACCGGTTTCAGGGCATCACCCTTCTTCAGCCAGGCTAGCTTGAATCCAGTGGTGTAGTGAGCACGGGACCCACGTCTGGGCATACCCTTCCCACTTAGGGCGACAAATGCAAAAGAAACAATTGATGGACGGAATGCTGGAAAATGCAAACATTCACCCCCAGTCACAAGGATCTGGGTTAAATCCATCATTCTTTTGCTCACCACACCACCCCAGTTTGGACCCAGCCATATGCAAATCAGTCTTGACCCTGTTCCTTGTGGGAACAGTCCAGCCCGAACTGCCAAGCCAGGTCCTCCCTGGACCGGAAACAAGCATCCTAGGACCGGTTTCAGGGCATCACCCTTCTTCAGCCAGGCTAGCTTGAATCCAGTGGTGTAGTGAGCACGGGACCCACGTCTGGGCATACCCTTCCCACTTAGGGCGACAAATGCAAAAGAAACAATTGATGGACGGAATGCTGGACAATGCAAACATTCACCCCAGTCACAAGGATCTGGGTTAAATCCATCATTCTTTTGCTCACCAACGTTGGCGGCGCCATGTCGTGTAGTTCCTAAAAGACCTATATAGGATCTGCGCGTTTAGACAACATACACTGCGGTACTGATGTCCAGACTGATTCCAGACACCCCCACCGGGTATGTTGGCCTGTGTACCAGCTAGCTCGCAATGCCACTACAACCTCCTCTTACCAAGGAGAGAATAGTTCTTGGCAACTATCGAACATGACAACCCTGATCCCTCAGGACCGTGGAAACAGTAACTTACTTTTCACTCAGTCACTCGTGCTCACTTGTTCTCAGAGAGATACACAGAATAAGCGGTTGGGACGTTTTCAATAAGTATTTATTGAACAGTCGTTATTGTAGCGTAAAATAAGTGCACTGAAATCACCAGTAGACAGTAGCATATATAAATGAGTAACAGTACTAAGAAAGTAAGCAGATGGTAGGTTTCTACCATTTTGCTAAAATCATAAAATACATGGCAATAAAATGAGTACTCCTACGATGCACCCTAACTAGATGTACCTAAATGTACCTGGCATGTGAGTAGGTGTAAAGCCAAGAATCCCTCTAGGATAAAGCCAACCCCATTACCTGATGTGAGACTGCGGGACCCCATTCTGGTCTCGAGCTGAACACCCCGAAAGGGATGTCAGACCACTGCGAGCTGGAGTATCTGCATGCAGGAACCTCAGCGTCTTGCGTCAGTGTGTCGGCCAGGAAATCCTGATCTCCTCTCCCTATCTCAGCAAGATGTAGTGTTTATATACCCTAAGGTATCCCCAGGGGTTCTACCTTGCTGTGCCAGTGTCGGACTTAGGATGACGTTGGGAATGAACTTTATACACAGTTATTATGCAGGAGATGATGGTCCTGCTGTGATTCCAAGAAACTAAGACTCCTCATGCTTAATTTATGAGGCCAGTGTCTAGGGAAAAACCCTATGTACTTGTGTGTAGCATTGTAACTGGGTAAAAGGTCAGTCCTTCAAATCCGTTATGTATGTAGTATAGGAGAGAATGTAGGTGAAGGGTTATGATGTTACCTAGACCTATATTGGGGTACCTATATGAAATATAACAATATGTGGTGCTGTTTCTTTTCCACACCATGATTCTCAATATTATTAAGTTCTTATGCAGACGTACTTTCCAAACCTCTTGAGTTCCGCCGTAATTGGCGCCTCATGGTTAAGTGGCAACAAACTGTGCTTTATCATATACCAATGATTGAGGGTGGCAGAACATTGCAATACATTTTTTACATTTGTAAGTTCTGGTGGACTTGTGTCTGTGGTGTGCCTCCTTCAGATGCCCGGGCCTAGTACGTGGCGCTGAAAATAAATCCACAGTCTCACTCAGAAACACAGTGGGGGTCGAAGACCCCAAGCAGTCTTGTGACCTTTTAGTTATACCCTCTGGCCGCACCTGGCCATGAGGTTTGTGTACGTCAGCTTGAGGCCACAGAGCACCTGTAAGGGCTTGGTGGCTCACTACATCCCCTCCAACTTTAGTCCAATTCAGTAACCCCCCTCCAGGGTCAGGGTGGTGCATACCAAGTCTCTGAGTCTCTGGATGGGGGTTTGGCTGTAGGTTGCATTGTTGGCTCCTGCTGGGGCCGGCTTGATCGTGTATTCCACCATAATATATACAAGAGGTAGTGGTGGCATATAAAGTAGCACATCAATTCCAAGCAACATAAATATTTAAATTAGTATTTGTTTGTAGAGGCTCATCAGTATTGGTGCCCCTCAAGGTAACAGAAAGACAACACCCCACTACCACGGATGTCACTACAAGGAAGTTCAGCCGAACTCCCCTGTTAGATTAGACAAAACAATTGTACCCAATGCGCAAAGTTAAAATGTTGTCCCAAAGCAGAGAGTGGGGATCCTGATATTCAATATTGCCGGTATTGAATCAGTCCTTGGGGACAACCACATCAAGTAGAGTGGATCCTAGAGAAGATGTAACCAGCCTCCAGTATTAGGCACGTATTCTTTGTCGTTTTCTAGTGATACCTCACATATGGTGCATCCCCCTCTTCAGGCCAGCCGACGGAGAGCGTATTTAGGGACAGATCTGTGAATGGAATATGAAAGTAAAATGCTTCCGTTATAGTATGAAAGCACGAGGGCTATGTTATGCCCCTGCTCCTGGTGATCCCGCCGAATGTCGTGTTTCCTTGCCGGACTTGAGGGGAAACACGGACTTTAACTTTGCGCATTGGGTTGACAATTTATAAGAGTCAACAATCATGAAAATATAAGCCTTGAAGAAGTTACATCAGTAACAAAAGTGTCGGCTGCCATCTTCGTATGCTAACAAGGGGGGTTCAAGAATGGGACCTCTACGTGTTAATTTGTAAACAGTATTATATGATGTGAAACAATCTATGTCTTTGGTCTATTTTGCACCATATTGATTACTATTACTCTTTGAGTGAAACATTGTCAATAAGGAATAAATAGGAGTTTTGCAGAATTGACTCTCTAAACTGGTTTTCCTGTGAGTTGTTATATTTATTTTGGACAAACAAATATGTTTTACTATTCATGAATAGAAATGTGAAATTTGAGAGTGCCAAGGTACAATTGTTTTGTGTATTCCACCATCTTTATGTCCACTGCGACTTCCACTTGGTAACTGTCATTTGGGGAGCTGCACTCCTGTGGCAGACCTCCTTGGCTGTGTGTCCTAGGAGCATTCTCTGCAAAACGTTGGGGGCTACTTTGGCCCCTGCCTCCGCGTGCCTATCTCCAGCTGGATTTTCACCTTTTTGAACCAGGATACATTCCTGACTATTGTCTCTCCTCCTTGACTGGCCGTCACCATGCTGCCAGCTACTGCCTTCAACAGTCCATGGCCTGGCTCACAGGGTGTTCAAAACTTCCACCCCGGTCAGAAGTTGCATATAAATACTTTATCCCCAAAAGTTTGGTGATGGCTACGTGCCCTTAGTTCATGGCTCACTTTGTGCTTGTTTTGCTTTCTCTGTCTTTGTGAGTCTTCTGAGTCATACTGGGGTGGTGTCCACCCTGGGTGGGTTGGAATTGTGTCTCGCCTATTCCTTTCAACATTAGTGCCCACTGGGAGCTTTTGTCTTGCAGTGCAGGGTGCCACAGTATACTCTGAGGAACCTGTTGAGGCTGAGTTCAGAGTCCTATCCTTCTTGCAATAGCGCCTTGTTTATGGTGCCCATTAAGCGCCCGACATCGCCATTGGCTTGCGGCCACTGAGGAATTGTCATTTGGCGGTGTATGCCTAAGTGGTGCATGAAGTCTTGGAATTCCAATCCCTGGAACGGCAGCACATTTTCCGCCCTGATCTCTTTTGGGATGCTGAAAAGGGCAAAGACTTTCTCCAGAACCAAGGCAATCTTGGAGAATGCTGTTGACTCCGTTAACTCTACTATGGGATATTTTGAAAGGCTGTTCAGAATTACCATCATGGTGCAGCTGTCTGGGAAGCTGCCAAAGTCTAGGCTGACCTTCACTCGTAGGTGTGTCACAGTGTTCTGCAGTAATTATGCGCGTGGGGGCTTCAGGCCCGCTCGTCATCTGGCAGGCTAGGCAAGTCTCACCAAGTTATCGATGGACACCTC
Source organism: Calotriton arnoldi (assembly GCA_963921515.1). NCBI lineage: Eukaryota > Metazoa > Chordata > Amphibia > Caudata > Salamandridae > Calotriton > Calotriton arnoldi. The sequence continues at coordinate 459,889 of CAWUFW010013575.1, read as the reverse complement.
CAGTCCAGTAAACCATACCTTCTGTCTTAGGCCATTCTTTGTCTTGACTATCCCATGATGTCTGCTGTGAGCCAGTTCAACGACCTGTTGAGTAGCAAGGCTGGTATCACTATGTGATGCCCTCAGAGTATGATGCCCTTAGCTCATTTCTGACTTTCCAAAGTTGCGTCAGTCTTTCTTTGTCGGGGTCGACCCACTGGTTGGCATCGCTCACAAATATTTTTCCAGGTTCCTTTGCGCAGAGTGACAGCTATCTTCTGGATCACTCCATCTTCTACTGTTGCTTGGCTTATCTCCTGGAGGTGAAGAACTCTTGGGCATGCTACTTGGCTCACTAGTCTCAGGCATTCCTCTGTTCAAGTATATCTTTCTCTGCTGAGGCTCTGATTGGCACAGGGTGCTCTGAGAGGAGGTCCTTGCGGTTCCCTGACCCTTGCAGAGAAGTGACGTTGAATCATTACTGCTGGAGATGTATTACCCAATGATCAATCCGAGGTGTGGGGCAGTACCTTTGAATAAGGACACTAGTGGTTGGTGATCGGTGATTACTTGGAATGGCCGCCCACACAGGTGTAAGTGAAAGGGTAAACAGCCCCATTTGAAGGCGAGTGCTTCTCTCTCAATTTGGTCATACCGTGCTTTAGTTGGTATTGGAACACTGCTGGCAAAAGCGAGGAGTGCCTACCTTCCGAGAAGTAGGCCATAGTTGTTGCTTTGTCTAGCAGTGCATTATTCATTTTCTAGAACAATTCGGCCTCCTTGGGGACCAGTCCCACTTAGCATTCACCTTCATTAGGGCTCTAAGGGGTTCTGCTTATGTTGCAAGGCTAGGGATGAACTGGCCACAATAGGTGGCCATTCCAAGGAAGCTGCATATCTCAGTGGCACTTCGGGGGGCAGGGCCTTGTTGAATCACCTGTGACTTGCGTGGGTGTATCTAAATGCCATCCTTAGTGAACATGTATGCAAAGAATTCTATCTTGGTCTTGAACAATTAGCACTTCTCTTGACGGAGGGTGAGGCCATGCTTGCTGAACTGTTTCAGAGTCGTTCGGAGTCGGTGACAGTGTTATCCGATGGGCATCGAGTAGATGAGGTTATTATTTACTTATGTTCATGATGCCTTGGAGACCGGATAGTGGCTCGCGTATTGTGTTCTGGAACTCTTCCACCACTGTTGAGATCTCAAAATATAGCCGTTTGTGCCTCCTCAGACTGAGGTAGGTCAAAAAGGTGGCTATGTACTGGCTGCCTTTTTCTTTTTGTAGTGGTAGTGTTCAGGTCTAGTTTGGAAAACCACTTGGCTCCATTGAGGTCAGCGATTATGTCGTCCATGGTGGGCGTGATGTGTCGCTCCCTTCTAATCCCCTTGTTGGGAAGGTGCATATTGATACACAACCGGATTTTGCCTGGTTGTTAGAGTTTCTCTGCAATTACCATAGGTGACACCCACGGAGTGGGTTCAGAGACCTTTTTAATGATGCTCAGTTAATTCTAGCTTCTCCAGTTATTGCTCAGCCAGGGGTCTTAGGTGGAAAGGCACCCTCCAAGGCAGTAATGCAACCGGCTTCCCTGCCTTATTGATGGGCAGCTTTACCAGGGGTCCTTTAAGGTATTCTATACTTTGGAACAGTTGTAGGAATTGACATAGAATGTCTTCTATTTGGTGGGCTTGGACGTTCTGGGCGATGAGTACGATGCTGAGATCTTCAGCCGCATGGCACCCTATGAGGGTTTCTGAATCTCCTTTGAAGATGTGGAACCCCGTCAGTGTTTCCTTTCCATTGTTCTGGACTGAGATGTCCATTTTCCCCACCATAGGGAGTGGTTCTTGACCTCCATCTGTGTATATTTTGGTTGCCGACAGTCAAAGAATTGGCCTCAGCCTGTGGCAAATGTATTGGTGGAGACTCATCATGTTCACTGATGCCCCAGTTTTGATGAGGGCTTTGATCCTCATCCCTGCAGTATCTATTTTACACATTGGCTGTGGCCTTCGACTCCTCTTCAGGTGTTCCATGAACGATTTGAGGAAGACATCTTCGTCTTCAAATTAAGCTGTGTCCTAGTTGTCCCTGGCCCATGTGTGTCCTGATGCCTGGCTCTGTTGCTCGGTGTCATTGAGCTTGAAGTGACAAATTTATATCAAGGACGGAGCTCTCCCTCTGGCCCATCGGCATTTCAGTCCGCTTCTTCAGACCCTTACAAAGTGTTTTGCTTTCCCACAGCTAACCCACATTTTTCCTTGGGCGGGGCAGTTATCTACTGGTTGGTCTTCTCTCCCTCAGTTCCCAAAAAGGGAGCCAGGTGTGTGCTCTGGTGGTTTCACTCTTCTGCCCCCTGGCTGTGTTCTGATCGTGTCAATGGTCTCAGTCTTGATGATGAGTTGTTTGCTGGTGTGAGAACCGCCATGGCTGGAGGTCAATGCAGAGTCTATTTTGGCAGCCCCAGTCACTGAGAAGTGAGGTGACCGGGCAAGGACCAGAATATCTTCTAGGCTAGTGCCAGGTTGCTGCAGAATTAGTCCCCTGAGGGTCACTGACCTGCATCCTTGGATAAGTTGTACATACACTTCTTTCGACTAGTTGTCAGCGGTGCAGGTGTTAACCAGCTCCCGCAGGCGGGCATAGAAATTGTCAATGGATTCCCCTTCAAGTTGGCGTGCTGGATGAAGTTTGAACTGCTCAAAGTAGGGGTCGAACTGGGGAACTGAAGTGAACGTTCAGGGCCCTGATGGCTGTCTCATTGTTGTCCTCTGCACCCATCCCCGGGAGATATTTGAACAGCTTGTCAATTTCTTCTCCCGCGTAGTGTAGTAATAGTGACCATTTGACTGCTCCGTCAGCCTCTCTAGTCACCCTGAAATAGTTGTTAAGGCAGCCTAACCACATCTTCCATCTTGGTGCTGCTGTTGAAGGGTCCGCAAGTTCGCTGAAGGGTTGTGGCACGGTGAGAGAGATGTGAGGGTAGGCTGTGGGCGATGGTGTCAATGCTGCAGCTTGCGCATTAGCTTGCGTGCAGTTGGCTTCATCTGCCATGGTGTATTGTGTCTCTCACTGTGTAGTGCTGACGTGGTGTCGGCAGGTATTCCCGCTGAACTGCAGGGGAAGCAGTCCGTGTTATGCTCACTCTGTTTGTGAGACACTGACCGGTACGTTGATGTCTGGGTCTGTCCCGATGTGTGTCTTATACAGTAGGATCTGGCACTGGCTGGTGCTATGAAGGTGTTAGGAATCAATGGTCACCTCTGTCACTGGAGATAAAGTCTGTATTGGCAGATGGCACCCTGCTGTTCAGTTCCACTGGTTTTCTTTCTCTCCGCAGGCAGGTTTATACATCCTTTTTTTGTGATTTATTTTGATAGTTTTTTATAGCGCGAACTTGACCCTTGCGGGTATTAGAGCGTTTTACAAAATTTGCAGAGGGCAGCACCGTGATAACAAAAATGTCATCTATGAAGAAGAAAAATACAGGTTATAGTTAGAACCCAGAGAGCGAGGGTACGATTTACAATGTACAAGTGCATGGGGGATAACTCAATAAAAGACAAGGAATCATAGTCAATAAATCTGTAGAGGCAGGCAGTGTCATAATATGGGGGGTGGAGTCAGGATTGTGAAGTTTAAGACTCTGAGATCTATGGTGAGGGTAGTCATGGATGTGATTGAGGGAAGAAAGGTATCTGAGAAACTAGGGAAGATATTTCTTCATAAGGAGTACTTTGACTTTTTTCTTGAAGAAAATAGTTGATGGATTCATTGTGACTTCAGGGGACAAGGAGTTCCAGATTATTGGGGCCATCCCAGATAAAGATCGGTTGTAGGTTTTCTTCTTGTAGAACCTTTGTGGCTTCAGAAAAAAGGTGTTGGAGCTTCTTGAAGATCTGGAGCTGCCAGAAAGTTTGTGCTTCTGACCAAGATAACTAGGGGTTTTGAAGTGGAGGGCTTTATGTGTCATGCAGGTAATTTTTAGCTGGATTCTAGCTTCGTATGGGAGCAAGTTAGGAATTTCAGAAAAGGGGTAAGGTGGTTGTTTCTTTTGGAGCCGGTAATAAGCCTTGCAGCAGTGTTGAGCGAAGCTCTTAGAAGAGCCACTTTGGATCTGGGCAACCCCAAGAGGGTTTCACTACGATAGTCCAACTGGGAATCACTAGCGTTTGTACTGCATGCTCGAAATCGTCGGGGAGGAAGGGTTTTAGTTTTTTTAGCATGTTCAAGTGGTAATTCGCTTCTTTGGTGGTGGCACTGACGTGCTTCTGCATGTTGAGGGTCTTGTCAAGAATTAATACCAGTGATTTCACTGAGTCAATGACCTGTGGAATGTAGTTGATGGCTGTTAGATGTTTCAACCATTCTTCAATGACCCGTGGCTGGTTGGGTGGGGGTATTAGGAAGAGTTCGGTTTTATGGGTGTTTAGTTTAAGGTGATTGGATGCTAGCCAAGTTTAGGTTTTCTGAAGGGTTAAGTTAAGGTAGCTGATATCTTCTGGGGAGGCAACTTTTAAGTAAAGTTGTGTATCATCAGCGTACATGTGGTAGTGGGTATTGGAAGAGCTCAGAATTTCAGTTAGAGGCAACATGAACAGGTTGAAGAGAGTGGGCGAAAGTGAGGAGCCCTTGGGGATGCCAAAAGTGACTGGAGTGGTCTGTGATAGTGAATGATTAATCTTTACTCTTTGAATCCTGTTTTGTAGATAGGAGGTGAACCAGTTAAGGACTGTTCCTGTTAGTCCCATGCAGTGTTCCAAGAGGTCGAGTAGGTTTTCATGCTTAACTGTATTGAATGCTGACGATAGGTCAAGGAAGATTAAGAGACAAGATTGGTTCTGATCCAGCATTTTTAGTGCATCGTCCACTATGTGTGTCATAGCCGATTCAGTGCAGTGCCGAGGGCGAAGCCGGATTGAATTTGGTCTAGTAGTTGGAATTGTTCAATGTGGGTGCAAAGTTGGATGTGAACATATTTTTCAAGGAGCTTCTCCAGGGTAGGAATATTGGATATGGATCAGAAGTTGTTTAAGTCAGTTTGATCTGCTTTTGATTTTTTTGCAGATAGGGGAAACCTGACCAGGTAATCCAAGATAGTGCCAGTGGCGGCTCGCAAAGGTAACGCTGTGGGGCAGTGAGGCGGGGCGAGGCTGGGTGGGGGTAGTGGAATCCGACATACGACGGCAAAGGTGAACGTTAATAAATATCTGCCATCGTTTGTCGGACTCCACTACCCCCGCACCCAGCCCCGCCCCGCCTCACCGCCCCACAGCGTTACCTTTGCGAGCTGCCACTGCATAGTACCTTTCATGGAGGGAGGCATTAGCAATCTTGGTCCAGAGTGGAACCATGTTAGTTACAATGATTTCCACGATCTGATCTATAAAAACCCGATTGTCTATTGGAGGGTGGTAGATCGTGTGTAGTTTGCAAAGAAATCTGTTGTCGCAAGAGATATCGAAGCATAGATATTCGCAGGAGGTTAGAGCGGGGGTTTGTGCTTGTTTAACTGATAGGTTGAGGCTGTGAATGCAAGCGATGCCACAGCCTGGTCTACCGGGTCTATCCATTCTGGAACTGCCATGGTTAGGAGGGACTAGAATGTCAAGGATGGGAGCAGAGGAGTCATTCAGCCAGGTGTCGGTCAGAATAAGAAGGTCAATATCATGTGTAAGGATCAGGTCAACAATATCTCCAGCATGCCTAGAAGCAGATCTGTAGTTTATTAACATGCATTTCAAATGGGGATTGAGGTGTGTTGGGGAAGACTGTGTGAGGATAACTCATCTGAGGTTGTGCTTGTTGACTGCTCTAGACTTGAGCCTAGGAGCTTTATGAGGGTTCACTGGGATGGCATGGATTTTTCCCTGAATGTTATTGTTGTCAGAGTGAGTAGAGTTACGTGATAAAGGGAGGGTTTGGATATCAATGTCGCAAAGAGAGGCTTTCAGTCTGCTCTGTTGTGTAGGCGCATTGGGATAGGGTCTAGTTCTCCATCTCTGTTGAATGAGCGACATGGCCGGGATGGAGGGGAGGTGTGTTGGAGATGAGGTGGGGTGGTTGTAGGGTTGGTCCTGAATGATAGTATTCAAACTATGGTATATATCGGGATATTGAAAGTTGCTCCTCTCTGTAATGAAGTAAGTGAGTCTATGTAAGTCTGCTTTAAGATCATGCAAGTTTTTTGTAATGTTGTCCAGCCTGGATTCTAGCATGGTGTGGGGAGCAAGGGGGAGATGTCAGTGGGGATAGAGTGCTGAAATAAAGGATGAGAAGGCGTAGGGGAGCAAGGAGTGGTAGGGGTAGGATCGATGTTAGGAGGGGGAGATCGCAGGAAATGGGAGGGAGGGAGTGCCAATGGTAAGTCATTGGGTGTTAATGGGGGATTAGCAAACTGGGGAGACCGTGGGTGAGGCAGGAGGGGGGGTCCATGGTGTAGTTGGGGTAGTTTGGCTGTGTAACTCTGAGGTAAAGAATCTGGGTGAGGGATGATACTGCGAACTGGAGTGATGAGTAGCGGAATCTGTCCCAAAGGGTGATGGAGGAGAGTTAGTGATGTCTATAACGTTAGGAAGGTCTGGGACGGTGGAGAGATCGGAATTTGGTGCAGTTTTCATGATGAGAGGGAAGAATTCTTCGAATAATTTAAGGTGGTGATCTGAGGACTGGATGAGGATAATACCATTGTTGTAGTTGGTGATGGTGCCTGCTGCTCTGCAGGCCGATGACGGGGCTACTGAAAGTTTGATACCTTGAGGTGTTTTACTGATTGAAGGGGTCGAGAGTAGTGATAGCAAGGCTTTCCTCCGTTGTGCTCGTCTAGTTGTATAAAAAATGAGGTCACTTATTATACTACCTTTGTTCGTGCAAAAGTAGGGGTCAGAAACCAGGGTTTCTGTAAGAGAGTTGAGGAGTCTGTGTTTTAAAGACTTGGATGCTTTTTTTGCTATATTAAGGGAGTAGCTCATTTTATAAGCAAAATGACCAGATGGCTCCAGGTTGTCATTGGTTGTTCTTAGAGGTTACGTGACTTAAGCAAGCTGTACAAGTTGTGGCAGAGGGGGGTGGGGGAGGTGGGTGGGGGTAATGGGGATACAGGATTAGGGCTAGGGTGTGTAATGCAGGAAGACATCAGTTAAAGTCAAAGGTCGAACATAGTAGTTGAATAAGATATTCTTTACAGTTCATGTAGATATCAGCATGATTGCCTGGCAATGCTAGAATGCAGGTGGTGCTGGCTGCAGTGTCACCTGCAGAGCCTCCGGGCAGGAAGGCGTGAAGATGGCTGAGGCCCTGAGTTGGTCACGGGTAGGGCGTGGCAGTTTAGGCCGGGTAACCACGCAGAGGCCGCAGGCGAGGGCAGCTGGTGAAGTGCTGAAAGCAGCATGCTCCAATGGTCAGGGCCATGTGTGGGGTGGTCCTATTGTAGTGATGGTGACTGGGGCACCAGGTGCACCAAGGGAGCGAGCGGGCTGACTGATGAGTGCATGGTGGGGAGGCACCTTAGTCGCCAGTGTGGTGCGCTGCCTTCAGATTTGAGGGCTTAGTGCACCGTGTTTAAAACAAATGAACAGCCTCACTCAGAATCAAATTGTGGGACAAAGATCCTGAGTGATTTAGCACGTTTTTTATTTATATCCTCTCGCTGTGCCCAGCAATGAGGGTTGCGTGTGCCAGCTCAGGGTCAAAGAGCACCCATAAGGGTTGCGTGGTTCACTACCGTGCCTATGCCATGTATATAGAGTTTTTACTACAAGTCCTGGCGTGACGTGGTGATGTCAGGACAATATCACACGTAAAGGCTGATTTCTTCAGGATTCTGCAACCTAAATCCCCTCCGAAAACGTCCACTCTGGACAGTGTGATTTGCCAATTTTTTCTTGAAATATGAGCACCACCTGGCTCAGGAAAACTTGTTGTAGAGCTTACTTTTAGTCTCCATTTTAGCTCTCCTTTTTAACTCAGCATCTTTTTCTGATGGTGGTTTGCACATGTTTTCCCTAATGCGAGAATGTGCCATTCACGCATTAATTTCTGATATACATTGTTGCCCTTTAGTCTGCGCATTTAGTTCCAGTGTTGCACAACTTAGAACACAATGCCTTGTTTTTTTTTGTTTGTAGGGGCTGACTATATCTTCCCAGACTAATTAAAGACGTTCTTCTTCACCTCTGGCACAGTGTCTGTTTTATTATTTAAACAGCGTTCATGCTGAAGTCTGTGAGAGGTTCGCTTCCAGCCAGAGTTATCACGGAAGCTGCTATGAGCTGTGACTGAGATGCAGTTTCATTGCCCCGACCTTCATCCTGAGAAGGAAATAGCCGTGTGAGAGAAGTGTGCAGGTCTGCACACTTAGATGGGGCTGCATTTGTTAATGCACTGAGTCCGGATTCCTGACATACAGTACCAAGGTATGGTGTTACTTTATTCCAATAGGCATGGCAGATGGGTACTCCTGACGTTCTCTTTTTAGCATAGAGAAATTACTGATAGATAGATGTAATCTTAGTAACATTATGAATAATTACCATGGTTGAATAGTCTGTGTTTTTCACCATTTTAATAATGCTTATAACAATTATGTGTCTCATCTTTCTAATAATTGTAGTTCATGTTTTATTTACAGAGATTAGAGCTTTTCAAATACAGCAATGCCACAGAACTCACATGGACGGATCACTCCTTCATCCACTACAGAATCTTCAGCACCGCACCGCCACCCCCAAGATGGCCAACGCCCCCCACCGGAGGTGGAACAAAATCTCAGAGACCAGCTGGGCGAACACCCTCAACACCTCCAACCCTGCTGCCGCTACCAACCTCAAACAGGGAGTGAAAAACATCAATGACTTGATCACCAATTGTGCAGACAGCATCGTCCCCATCAAGAGCAACATCCAGAGAAAATTCTCCAAAAAGGCCAGCTGGTACACCCAACAACTCAGAACAGTAAAACGGGACAGCAAACAGTTGGAGAGGATATGGCATGCTCCAACAGGGCAGCCTTCATGACCACCGTCAACCACTCCGACCACCTGATGAGGGCAACAAAGAAGATAGCCCTTGCCGCACGCATTGAAACCAGCGCCAACAACACCAAGGAACTTTTCAACATCTTTGCTTTAGAGTTGGGTGCGGATAAGGTTTCAGGCGCTCATATAGTAATTACATGAAAATATAGGAAACTGGATATAAGTCCAGCGGTGCATTCAATTCTGGGAAGGTACACCCTACTCCCCTAATACCAAAGATTGGTGAATACAGTTTAAAGATTTGAAGCACACGCTATTCAAATCAATGACAGTGTAGTACAAGAACAATCAAAGTATATAAAACACAAATGGTTAGATTTCTTGTCTTCAAGTGTTGTATTTTATTTGATCCTCTTCTTTTAGCCTTAGCCAACACGTGTTTCGTCGTTTTAGGGGATGTATCCCCACAACTTCGTCAAGGCTGTTATCTTAAGGGAGTCCAGTAGTTAGACCTCCTGATTTGATGCAGTATATGGGATCAATTATCCAAGTAATTCATAAACATATGCGATAAACGTAGAGCAGTCACAGGATAAGTATAGAGGGGCATATTTACGTTCCCTGGCGCATCCCTGCAAATCAGCAGGGATGCGCCAGGGAAGATGCGTCACGCAAGTTTGCCCTTGCGCCACCGCCGATGCGCCGCATTTACAATGCGGCGCGCCGTGGCGCACGGATGGGCAGATGCGTGTCGCATCCCCCGACGGAAAGGCGGCGCATTGCTGGAATCGCGTCGCAAGCGCGACGCGGCTCCAGCAAGGCTCGCGGGTGCCCTATGCCTAACATGCTGCGTCAATCCTTACGCCTGCTTCAAGCAGGCGAAGGGTTTTGACGCAGCATGGGCGTAAAAGTGACTCAGTGAAATCTTGTAGATTTCACTGCGTCACTTTTACGAGGCGTACCTGCGAGGGAACGCCCACCCTGCGCCAGAACGCCCACATGAAACCTGACGCAGGTTTCATGTGGCGCAGGGGTTTACAACGTGACGCATCTCCCTAGATGCGTCACGTTGTAAATATTGCGCAACGTGGCGCATGTTTTGCGTCGCCGCTGTGTCACATAAGTGACACAACGGCGGCGCAAAAGTGGCGCAAGGAGCTCGTAAATCTGCCCCTGAGTATCTGACCCACCGGCATACGGGTCCAATCACTCGCGGCATCAGGGTTCTCTACATTGGGCCCTGCTATTTTCGGCAGCATATTTTCTGCCGTTGGCTGTAACTAACCAATTGGATACAATTTTGAACAGCATTCTGCAGAGGGACTATTCTCTGTCAATACTCAATACTTATCCTGTGACTGCTGGTGAGGGCCAGAAAGGGGAGCTAATTGAGTTTCTTTAAAGAGTACCAAAGAGCTTAAAGCTTTGGCTTGCACTTACGTATTATTATTGGGGTGTGGATATTCACATAGCTTTCCAATAAATTGTTAGTTGTGTTTGTGTTAGACTTTTTGTAGGCAGTATTATTTGTGCTGTTTAAAATGTCCTTGTTCCCATGCATGTTCTACTGCCAGGGACTGATTAATGGGAGGGTCTAAACATAGCAGGAAGGTGCTTTTAAACAAGCATTTGCAGTGCAATAGGTCTCGCATTTGCAAGAGTTTGAGCTATTGGCATTGTAAATGACAATGCCTTTTATTTATGTGTTTTAAAAACCTGCAAGCAGTGCGTAAACATGCACTTTGTACTTATAGTCCTTGCTTAGGAGAAACAAGGCTGGCAGTAAAAGAGACGCAAGAAAGGCTGGCAGTAAAAGAGACGCAATTACTGCCAGCCTTGCTTCACGTAAGTACAAAGAGCCTCAATTATGAAAATTGTTGCATCGCTGCATGAAAACAGCGATGCAACATTTTTCAGTGCGCCCTCCTTGTGACACCATGGATGCACCGTATTTACTGTATGGTGCTCCATGTCGCAAGGATTTACAGATACGTTCGAATTTCTGAAGTATCTGTAGGGGTAGTAATGCTGCATTGCTGGAGTGTGTCGCAAAAGTGACGCTACTCCAGCAATGGTTCATTACACATGGGCAAGTCCCATGCTGAAGGCGCCTGCATCAGTCTTACGCCTGCTGTGAGGCAGGTGTAAGATTTTGACGCAGTGGTGTCCTAGAAGCGGCGTAGTGAAATCTCATAGATTTCACTGCGCCACTTCTATGACCCTTTTTCTGGGAGAACGCCCACCATGCATACATTTTGCCTGACGCAGGTTTAATGCAGCACAGGGATTTACAAAGTGACACATCTGCATAAATGCATCACTTTGTAAATATGGCGCAACATGGCACATTTTATACGCCGCCGGAGTGCCACAAAAAGTGATGCAACAGTGGCGCAAAGGGCTCATAAATAAGCCCCAAAGTGCGTGTTTACGCACCGCTTGCAGGTTTTCAAAACACATAAATAAAAGTCATTGTCATTTACAATATCAATAGCTCAAACTCTCGCAAATTCGAGACCTATTGCATTGCAAATGCTCGTTCTTTTTTAACTTTGCCCTTCAAGATGAGTATCTGCCATCCTGGACCGGAAAATTAAAGTAAAACAAAAAGGTGGCATCGGCAGCGTGAAATATGTGCTTCAAAGTCACACTCATTTAACTGGGCTGTAAAAACATCTGAAAAGTATTTAAATATTGAGTTAATCAAATTATTTATGACTAAGACCAGAGTGAGTACGGAGGGTGCAAGTTTCTTTCTTGGATCATTGCGGGGCTGGCAAGCAAGATCGATAATCCAGGATGGCTGGCCCTTGTGAAAAGTTTTGACGTGATATGTCTACAGGAAACTTGGGCTATTGAGAATAACTTCCACCTGGACGGCTATAAAACTCTCTTTGTTCCAGCAACACCATCCACGTCAGGGAGAGCCAAGGAGGGACTTGCTACCTTCGTCTCGCAGGCTGTCCTTGACATCTCAGTGACTGTACTCTATGTTTTACCCAATGTATATGTAATGTTGCTGTCTAGCGGCAAGAGCAGACTTCTCTTGATAAATTTTTACAATGCGGGAGTAACACACGAGGGGGAGGGTAATATAAAGCAGTTGGGGTCAATATTACGGGGTGGCACCTTGAAAGGCCTGAACTGTCATCACATCTTCTTAACTGGGGACTTCAACATCCATATGTGTGGGGATATTAGACAAGGGGGAGTGGAAGCCATGGGCTGTGCCCGACAATCTGGTCTGCACATGGAACATAACCCTCAGGGCACCGAGCTTAATTTAATCTTAATTGAACTTGATTTAACATCTGTCATGAATAAGTTGCCTACCGGGAAAACAGATATTACTCCCACCTTCATCGGTAGAGGTTGTGAGACCTTTATAGACTTCACCTTTGTATCCACTCCTTTCTTTTCCCTGGTCACAGATTTCTTTGTTCAGTCAAGTGAATTCAGTGATCATAATCCCACTTGTGTAGCAACAGGATGGGCTCGAGTACATAGACATACTGAGGTGGGTGGGAGGTGTGTCCCTCTCAAAGTGGCGGAGGCGGGGAAGAGTTTAAAATGGGGATGTATAGCACCAGAGTCTTTTCACGAATCCCTTGCAACTCAGTGTAGCAGGGAGTTTGCCACCTGTCTTGATGGCGAGGCTAGCGCCTCGGACATCCTGGGTGCATTTGGAATAATGTCCACTGTCATACAGAGGCTTTTACGAGCCCCGGACGGGGGCAGTGAGCCAGTAAGCCCAAGATGGTTCGATTCAGTCTGTTCCCAGGCTTCTAGGAAGCTGAGACAGGCTTTAAGCAACAAGCCCTGAGACGTGGTGGTGGTCAAAGGGCTTCGCAGAGCATATAAGGCCTCACTAGCAACTCGTAAATCCTCGCTGAAGGAGGAGGCCTGGTCTGATCTAGTGGAGGCAAGCACACTGCGCAATAGCTCTAAGTTTTGGGCCCTCATTAATAGCCCATTTTTTTCAGAAGAGAACGCCAAATTATTTGACGCCCACATCACGGAGGATGATTGGGTCCACCACTTTGAGGGTATCTTTCAACCAAAGCCCACGCTATCTGAAGGGCAGGAAACGTGGAAGGTAAGGCGGATCTCATATTTTCCACCCAAGAAGTAAGGGCGGGTATATTAGGTCTAACCAAAAGAAAGGCCCTAGGGTCAGATGGGATTCCTCCTGACCTTTATATTGCCCATATAGACTTTTGGGCGCCTGTCCTTACAGCTGTTATTAATGCTGCAGTGCGGGTCGGCCGCCCAGACTCCTGGGCTTTATCAACCATAGTCCTGGTATTTAAACAGGGCGACCAGGATAGTACTTCATGTTACAGGCCCATTTCTCTCCTAGACTCTGTGGTGAAGGTGGTGGGTTGCATGATTCTTAACAGGTTGGTAACTTGGGCGGACGAAAGCAACTTTTTATCTGAAATACAATATGGTTTCCACCCTGGTCGGTCTACTGTAGAGCAGTGTTTGAAGCTATAACTTGTTTTGAATAAGTATACTGTGGCTCGTTCATGTCCGATATATTTAGCCTTCATGGACCTGTCCTCAGTCTTTGACTGTGTGAGCAGGTCCAAGTTATGGCAGCTGATGGTATCCATTAGCATTGATAAAAACATCATTTGGTTCTTGAGAGACCTTCACCGAGATTCTAGGGCGGTTGTCCGCTATTCAAAGGACCTGAAAGTGTCCTGTCAGTTTAACATCAGGAGGGGGGTGCGTCAGGGATGCATTCTTGCACCCTTCCTTTTCAATTTATACATCAACTCCCTAGAAAAGGCCCTTCTAGCAACCAAAGCTGACAGTTCCCAGGTAGGCAAGCGTAGCCTGCCAGTCCTTTTATATGCGGACGATGCAGTCCTCCTGGCGAGGACTGCAAGGGGCTTACAACTTCTCCTAAACTCTTTTGCCTCTTTTATGGAGGAGCTGGATCTGTCGGTGAACCACTCTAAATCATATATCATGCAGGTGGGCCCCGGAAAGTCTAAGGCTAAGCAGCCCATTTTTAAACTAGGTAGTTCTCTAATACCCAAGACTCCTATCTGGGAGTGGTGTTTGACGTCTCACTGAGCTGGTGCCACCTGGTTAATCGAAAGAAATGGGACCTAGTGAAAGCTTCAGCAGCTGTTTTTAACTTTGCCAGCAGAGTGGGAGGGAGGCCAATAGGGGCCCTGCTGAAGATCTACCAAGCAAAATGTATCTCAAAGGCCAGTTATGGGAGCGAGATATGGGGCCATATCGTGCTCGGGGCTCTGCAGAGCACCGAAAACTCATTTTTGCGAAGAGCTCTTTCTGACCCGCAAGGCACCCCATCTTACGTTGTGCATGAGGAATTGGGGATGCCTTTTCTCTCCGACAACTTGGCTTTTCGACCTCTGGCCTTGTGGCTTAAGATATGGGCCAAGCAAGAGAGCGTCCTCAGTAAAGACGTCCTACGGGACTGTCTTTCTCTTGATCACGTCTCACGTATTCGATGGCTCCGGTATATAAAAGTTGGCCTTGCCAGACGAGAAAGAGTTGATCTCTTTGCGAATCCTGAGGGAATTGTTAAAAGGGACCTCACTTAGGCCAAGGAGTCTTTTTTAAGAATGCGACATAGTGAAAGAGAAGGAAATGAGCTGTGTAAGCCCAGTGTGCGCAAGTATGTCGTACTGAAAACCATACCTATTACGTAGCCTTATCTTCTAGGGCTGAAAAGCATACACAATCGTTTTCTTTTGACGAGGTTCCGGCTTGACCTTTTCCACTACTTATTGGCACATCCTGATGGTTCTCACAGAGGTCAGTGCCTCATGCCCTGTGGCTGCGATGGAGAATCTCCTCAGTACATGATGCACTTTTTAATGTTCTGCACTTTTTATGCTGTTCCCAGAAGGTTATTTATTATTCCTATCTTTAAAAAAATGGGCTTTAGGAGGGTGAGACCAGCTTTTATTTTCTTACAACTTCTTTCTAGTGATACCGTTTTGTACACTCTCAATTTTTTACGGTTCGCCATCAGACAAAGGACAAGTTGTAAATAATATCTGTATTGTAACTAATGTATTTTATATGTGTATAGCTCATTTGGATTTTATAACATTTGTCAACTTGTAGTCTGATTTATGGTATAACGTAGGCCGTATGACTTTTATGGTTTTATCCTTAAAGCCGAATAAAGTTTTATTGATTTATTGATTGCATGACTAAGGATGGTTTTTTAGATAGCATTGAGTTAAAGAAATGAAACTTTTTTTTTAAAAGAATAAAATTTCAGATTTCAAGCAGGACAATGGTGACTCTAAACAAAGTTGATCATGTGCTATAAGTAGCAAAACAATTGAGGTGCTGCAACGCCAAGGGCACGCCCCGTCTTCAACACCTTTGTCTGCGTGCTTTGTCACTTTGCCCTAGAAGGCACATGATTGTCACCTATCATTTGCATTCCAGTTTTGTTAATGAGAAACAGCGAAAATGGCCCGGGTGACATCCTAGACATTAGCGGAGCCTCGCGCTGATGATGAAATCGATGTCTCGGAGATAAGATCGCAAACGGCACTGGCTGCACTTGTCTGACAGGAAACATGGCTTCGGTAATGCGCGGTGTTGTCTGTAATGAGAGCGATTGCCATCTTCCTGGGGAGGAAGGGAGAGGATGCTCGAGGCACCTGCAGGTCTGCATGAATGGAATCACTTATCGATCGAGCTGTCATGCCTGTCGGGCACTTAGTAACTACAGCAGCACTACATAAAATCAATCTCTTCATCTATTTGCGGAAAAGCCTCCAGGAAATAGGTTGCGGGGCGGGCTGTTTTTAACAAGGCCACCTAACGCCAAAATCCGTCGTAAATACGACAATAAAGCAGAGTTTGTTTTTTTAAAGCGAATATTTTATAGTTAGTAGAGTTGAAAATTATGGGGCATATTAGCAAGAACCTCGTTAAAATTATCGCCGTTTTAGCGGCAGGAAACTGCCGCTAAAATGGCGATAATGGGCTGCTAATATGCGTTATAGAATTCCAATAGAAGCCCAGGTTAGATGTGCAGGACATCTAACCTGAGCTTCTATTGGAATTTATAACGCATATTAGCAAGCCCATTATCGCCGTTTTAGCGGCAGGAAACTGCCGCTAAAACGGCGATAATTTTAACGTGGGTCTTGCTAATATGCCCCCATGTTTTATAACTAAGGATAATTGCCCAGTCCATGAAAACTCGAGTCGTAGAGCCAATCATTACACAAAAAATAAGGTAAAATGAAATGCAGGCTATATTTGGGATTTAAATGGATCTCACACAAGCAGCTGGATGAGAAACTAAGGGGCATATTAGCAAGGGCACTATCGCCGCTTTAGCGGCACTTTTTGCCGCTAAAGCGGCGATATTTTTATCGCCCTATCAGCAAACTGTCTCTAACAGCAGTTAGCGACAGTTTTCGGGCATTAGCGCCCGTTTTTTTACCGCTTTGCATGTCAGCGATATTTATCGCTAATGACATGCAAAGTGGGCGTTCCTCACTACAAATACACGCAGACAGTCGCAAACACAACTTCACACTATTAGCAAGGCCCTGCGAAGCGATAAAAAATGTGCGTTAACCCCGATTAGCGCTGGATTTTAACACCTGCTAGAAACCTGACTTAGCCATTATAGTCTATGGGAGGTGGATTCTACGGTTAAGTCCCCACCTGCCTATTAGCGAGTTTTTCCTTAGCGATAGGAATTTATCGCAAGGAATTCTCGTGCTAATGCTGGGAATCGCCGCCATCGCTGGATTTGTTTCGCATTGGAGATAAACGTTGCTAATAACGCGTTATCTCCGCAAACGAATCCAGCGATAAAAAAAACGACGCTAACTGTGGTTTGCGTTAATTAACGCACGCTGTTGGTAATAGGCCCCTAAAATTATTACCAGCAAATACATGTCAACGTTCTGCTGAGAAGCCTGCCCATCTAATATGTTAAAGCAGAACTCTGGCCACTCTTTTCAGTTTCATGCATAAGTTAGCCAATAAAAAAACACTAAGGGGCATATTATCAACAACCGGCGATAAATATCGCTAAGCGCACTTAGCGCTAGGATATTTATCGTCAGCTATCGATGAATTTTATCGCTGAGATAGCGTGCTATTAGCAACGCTTATCTCAGAATCGATAAAATTCCTGGCGCAAGCTGCCAAATGTCCGAATATCGCTGGAAATCCAGCGATAATCGCTCGACATTTGGCGATAGCTTGTTGATAGGGCTGGGCATACTTAACCATGATATCCACCTTCCATTGGATATCATGGCTAAGTCAAACTAAAAGCATGCAGTAAGGAAAGTAGCGTTAACCAAGGTTAGCGCTACTTTTCTCATCGCTATGCTTGTTGGGGATTCCTTGATAATTGGAGAAATGTCGGTTAACGACATTTCTCCAGTTATTTTGGGACGGAACGCTCACTTTGCATCTCATTAGAGATGCAAGGGTGGGCGTTATGGAAAAGGGCGATAGGGCAAGGATTCACGCGATAGCGTGATCTGCTAATACAGCGATAAAATTATCGCCGCTTTTAGTCTGAAAACAGATGCTAAAGCGGCGATAATTTCTTATCGCCGGCTTGATAATATGCCCCTAAGCTTTTTCCATCAGAGTTGTTTTATTTATTTATTTGAAGTGGGCAATGGCTGGCATCTTCTCTACTTTGCTCATAAGAAAACAGGACTTTGCTTTTAATACAGAACTAAGACGCCTGCCTCCCTGACCAGCAGCTGGGCTCACGTGCTCAAAATAAACAGCAATCTTATGAATCACTATGGATGGTGCTGTATTTGCAGAATATTGTGTTATTACCTAGCCAAAGATATGCTTCTTCTACTTTACCTGTACTTTAAAGTCCCTCTTGGAAGAAACCCTAAAAGGTTTAGGGGCTTTCGTCTTTATGGAAGCATATATATATGCAATTGAAGTATTATAAACTTTTGTGGACATGGCACACCTACCACCCACAGTGTTAGTCGAAGCTGTAGTCTAAACTATGGTGTCCACTTACCCATCTGTTTCAGGCTTTCCTATACCTATGCAGTGTTGTCAGGAGATGATATGTTGTCACAAAACTAGATATTGGTTGATATTTGTTCACAATTAAGAATTCCACGCTCATTTACGGACACAGTGTAAATTAAAGATGAATGAGCTTGACAGTCTGAAATTCTCTTTCCCGATCAGGCCAAGCTATATTATCTCATTCATCAAGAAGAAATAACAAGTACATATACATATTTGTTTATAATTTTCATAGAGCGCTGCTAACCACCTGATTGTGGTCTCAAAACACTACGAGTCTTGTATTTTCTTATTTATGGTCAAATTCATAACCCTATTCCTATTACTAACAGTATCTATTTCTTGCAGAGAGCCTTAATAACACAAAATGGGGCCTTCCACTGAAAATTTTCTTAGCATCTATAATTTGATGAGGAGAGTGTTGACCAGGTTCCAAGTAGATGGAATTACAATTGCCCCAACTCTCTGTCGCCATGATAACAGTTGATGTCCGGTGCACATGATCAGGTTGGGGTGAGTGTTGTAAACCTGGAATGTTAGGGGTGGTGGATTCCGGTCATCGCAGGCCATCCTAGAATGACCACATACGAGGATTCTAAAGCTGTCAGTTGAGGTGGGAGCTCTGGAGATTAAAGCTGCTCCCATGGTTGGTGCTGTTTTGAAATAAAGATCCTTAACTATTTTAGATGTACACTGGAGTATGTTGAAGATCGCAATACTGGTGACGAGTGCCGGAGAGGAGACAGACAATTCGTGGCCCCAACCTCTCCTGAACCAATTGTGCAAGGTGTAATGCGGGGTAAAATTGCATAGATCTATTTTTGTGAAGAGGATGAAGGCAGACTACCCCAGCATTTATGTGGAACTGTACAAGACGTGTGTAAGCTGCCTAGCAAGTTTTGGAGATCGTGGGATCAAGAGAGTAACGTTGGGAGAAATCTTTGACATACCGGCGGTTTATGGGGTTTGTGCATGTCAGGTGCAGTGCTCTCGTGGTCCCTCTCAAGGTGGTGCTGTTGGTACTCTCTGCTGATGTCGGAGTTGTTCATGTTCAAGCACCTGCATTCATTGACATATACTACGTTCTCCAAACAAACCCAATTTCCCTGTGGACAACTAAATGGAAAGATACCGGAGCAGCCATTTTTGAGGATTGGGCGATTCCTGTAGCATTTTTATGGAGACCTTGATGTTCCACTGATGATCTCTACCAACTCATTTTCTATGTTGTCGGCATTGTTTTGAAGTGCAGACTTCATCACATGGATAGCGGTTTCCGCAGTTACACCCACTACCTTTGTGGGACAGTGACTGGCAGACCTTGTTTAGTCGATCGTCGCAAAATTGTGGTCACCAGTTTTTGGAGGAGGTAACCTGCTGTGGTTGGCACACCTTGCTTTGCCAATCGTTCTCTGCATTGTTGCTTTCACCATTTGTGGGAGAAGGAATCCATGGTGATTGGCACACCTAATAGTATTTCACCATCATAAGTTGTTTGACTGTATGGTGGGAAGTGAAGTTGCTGTGCAAGTATCATTAAACCACCAGGGCGCCCATTACCTTTTAGGAAATTATCTTTTGCATGGTACTTTGACACATTTTGCTAAATCCTTTTGTGTGTTGCCTTGAAATTATCATTACTCTACTAGAGGGTTGAGGTGGTGATACACCTGGGGGTGGGTGTCCCCTACCATTCAGCTTGTTATTATTATTTTTTTTTGCATGGTACACATTTTGTGGCATCCTATTGTGTTAAACTGTTGTACAGTCACCATGGCTTCGATGAACATACCTTCTCCTCCTGTTTTTCGATCAGATAAAGGCGGACTGATAATACAGTGGAAAAGGTGGAAGAACCTGTTTGATTCATATCTAGTTGCTATTGGAGGAGAAAAGCTCTCAGCAACCAGGAAACAAGCAGTTTTGCACCACAATTTGGGAGTGAAAGTATGCAATATTTATGATAGTCTGGAAACCATTACCATAGGCAATGCGGAGTGTGATGCTGATGATGTTTTTGATATGACAGTTCTAATGTTGGAAAAACATTTTGAAGCAAGGATTAATGTGGTGTTGGAGCATCATGAGTCTTTTTCCAGGACACAGGAGAAGGAAGAAAGTGCTGGGATAATATATAGCTTGTTTACATACCCTTGCACGCACTTGCAAATTTGATCCCTTGACGGACTCTCTTATCAGAGATCAGTTGGTAAGATGTACAAACAATGCGTGGGTCCGAGAAAAATTGTTGGCTAAAAATTCAGATCTAAGGGAAGCTATTGCAACTGTAGAGGGTGTGGAAAGTACCAACACATGGGTACATGAGATTCTCTCTGCTTCGCAGGGTGATGTGAAAGCCCCTGGTGTGTGTGAGATAGTTGGTGAGGGGGGTGTGAAAATTAAACCAGATGAGGAAAAACCTAAAAGTGGTGTAAAACAGAATAGCAACAGTAAAGATGGTAGGTTTTCTAAATGAAATGTTATCACTGTGGGAACCTTGGCAATTCTGCGAACAATGCACAATGTTATGCTAGGAATTGGTGTGCAGGAGATGCGGTAGGAAGGGCCTTTATGCTTGGGTGTGCAAAGGTGATATGGATCAGTCCCACACTGTGGATTCAGTTGTGTAAGAGGTGATCAAGATGGTTTTGGCAATAAAACCAGATCCGAGTGAGGTGGATTTAGGACCTATACTAATGCCAGAGTGTCATATCAGGTTGGATGATAAAGAGATGGTGGTGTTTGCGGATTCAGGGTCACCCTATGCAATGGTGGGTGGCACGGATTGGGGAAAAGGAATTTGGTGATGGAGAAATGCCCCTGTTTCCACTGCACATACATCCAGTAAATTATGGAGGGTCCAAGATTGATGTGTTGGGTTATGCTGTGATGAGAATTGCTTTTCAGGGCAAAGAAACTGTGGGGAAAGTATATGTTGCGAAACGTGGAGATAATCTGCTGGGGTGGCACTACAAGCGTGACATGGAAATAACATTGAATCTCAATGCTGTGCATCCAGTCATGTCCATCAATGGAAATTTGGATCTTCTTAGGACCTTCGAACACAAGATATTCTTAAGAAGAATGCAGTTCCATGTGTACATAAAGTGAGGAAGATTCCTAATCTGAGGCCTGAACTTTTAAAGGTGGAGATTGACAGGTTGTTGAGAGAGGGGATAATTGAGGAGATAAAGTCCTCCGAATGGCCTGCCTCGATTGTCTTAGTACCCAAAGATGGGGGGAAACAAATTCAGATGTGTGTCAATCTTCGTAATCTTAACAAGCATATATGGGTTGATCGTCAGCAGTTTCCAAACATTTCTGAGGCTTTGACCATGCTGGGTGAGGCAAGAATATTCAGTGTGGTAGTTCTTTCATCTACTTATCATCAGGTGAAGTTGCATGATGAGTCCAGGCACTTAACTTCTTTTGTAACGCCCTTGGGAGCATACCACTTGCGAGAATGCTCTTCAGGCTGGCATCTGCAGCGGCATGTTTCCAGAGGGTTATGATGAAGGTGCTTGAGCGTGTTGGTAATATTTTTTTCTTTCAAGATGATAATTTGATCCACGGAAGACATTGTGAATAGCATGACGAGGTTTTAATGAAGGTGTTGGGAAGATTAACAGAAGCTGTTCTAACATTAAAATAAGAGAAGTGCAAGTTCAGGGTTACTGCGGTTTCCTATTCAGTTACACAATTTCAGCTGAAAGAATGAAACCAAAGGCAGAATTGGTTGATACCAATATTAAGACACCAGTTTCTGTTGACAAAGATCAAGTGAGGTCTTTCCTTGGTCTAGCTGAATTTTATTCTAAGTTCATACCCAATTTCTCAATTTTGTCTCAGCCCATCAAAATGTTGTTTCAGAAGAATGTGAAGTTCGAATGATCAGAAGATTGTGGTGGTGCTTTTGAAGCTACCAAAAAACTTATTAGTGCGATGTCTACATTTTGATGCTATGAAGAAAACCATTTTGACCACGGATGCGAGTCTCAAAGGCCTGGGTGCAGTGCTCTCTCAGAAAGATGGTGGTTAGGAGAAGGTGGTAGAATTTCCATTATGTGCACTGAAGGTGCAGAGGAGAGATACTCGATGATAGAGAGGGAGGCTTTGGCATGTGCATGGGCTATCAAGCATTTCAACTTTTATCTGTGGGGAATGCCATTTATTGTTCGGTCAAACCACAGACCACTGGTTCATGTGTTTTTTACCAGGGAGAATGATGAACTAACTCCCCACATTAAAAGGTGGGTAGAAGGAATAGGCAAGTTCAATTTTCAGATGGAAACATTTTGTGATATAAAAATGTGGTTGCAGACTGCTTATCTTGTTTTCCAGAGAGATTTGGGTGGAAAAATGTCAGATGTTGGGGTGGATCAGACTTTTCCTATCAGCTGGATCAGTTAAAGTGCTCTGCAAGCGAGTGAGTGGAAGTCTGCGAGGAAGGCAGATATTGTTGCGTGGGAACTCAAGGAGTTCATAGTTAAGGATTGTCCGAATTACAAAGCTCTCTTGGATGAGTTGAGGGGGTATTGGAATGTGAGGCATGAACTTAGTTGGACTTGGGTTGAGTTGTACAGGGCCAACAGGATAATTCCGCTGTTGGATATGGCACTTTCTAGGGTGCTTTTCTGGACTTTTAGGGTTTTCTCCTTTCCAGTTTTCTGCTGATGTGGATGCTAGCCTTAGGACTTTGAGTGCGTTTGACACTGCCATTCAGTGCCAAAGCGTTTTTCTCGTCATAATCATACTGGTGATTAGTGTATACATGATTTAACTGATTTGAGTTCGCTGTAAGTCTTTTGTCAAGGGATATATCCAGGGCATGTATCTCGAATGCTCCTCCATGGGCCTGCAGCACTGATTGTGCCATCCAAGGAGGGAGCTCATCGATAGTGTCACAGGTTTGGCCTGGGGGGGCCTGTGTGCACAGGTTACTGTTACTCTGTTTGGCCTTTAAAAAGCTATGTGCCAAGGTTCTGCATGTCTCATGCTATATCGGAGTTCTCCCTGGTGACAGGGTGATGTGTTGGGAAAAGGTAGGCAGGTGTGCATTACATGCAAGGTTCGTGAATGGCACTGGATGGTGTGTTCGGTACAACGGGGCCTGCTTCTCACATTGGATTAGCATGGGAAAATGTAGGGAAAGGCTATTTAGCAGTATTTCCTATGGGCAGAATAGGAGCAGTATAGTGTTTGATATCGATGAGTTCGTAATGGCGAATCCTCTCCGGTAGTGCGAGTGGATCTGACATTACGGAGGTGGAAATGTCACCTTGAGAAAGTGGACATTTCGATGCTCGTGGCTCTGTGTGCCTGTCGGCCTGTCTCCAATTCACATCTGGCTGATGAAGGGACAGCTACATCTGTGCATTTCTGATAGAAGGCCATAAACTAGGGGCTCAATGAAAACTGCGGACCTCTGAGGGGCCTCTCTGGGTCAGTTTTGTGGGGGTGTAATTGGCACCTGCATTCCAAGGGGCAAGGTCTTGGCCCCACTAAAGATAGTGAACAAACCAACCGGGGTAGGATGGCAGACAGGACAAAATTTAGAGCAGGCCTGTGCATTTCAAAGGAGGCCTTTTGAACTGATTGTATCTTAAAAGGCCGTGGTGGGTATAACTACTATGGACCACACCAGAAACCTCAGCATCGTACTCGACTCCTCCCTCTCCATCAACAGACAAGTCAACGCGGTCGCCTCCAGCTGCTACAACACCCTCCGCATCCTCTGTAAGACTTTCAAATGGATCCCCCCGAGTCAAGGAAGACAGTCACTCACGCACTCATAACCAGCAGACTTGACTATGGAAACGCACTCTACGCCGGCATAAACAAGTCACTACTCCGCAAACTCCAGACAATACAGAACACCGCCGCCAGACTCGTCCTCGGCATCCCTCGACACAAGCACATCAGCCACCACCTACGGAATCTCCACTGGCTCCCCGTTGAGAAGAGTCACTTTCAAGATACTCACCCACACCTACAAATGCCTCCACAACACCGGACCCCAATACCTCAACAATAGATTCAACTTCCACATACCCAAAAGAAACCTCCGATCCGCCAACCTCGTCCTCGCTGAAACCCCACGCATCCGCAGGGCCAAATCAGGGGGAAGAGCTTTCTCCTACATCGCGGCCAAGACCTGGAACGAGCTCCCACTCGACATCAGACGCGCCTCCTCTCTGAACACCTTCAGAAAGGCCCTCAAGACCTGGCTCTTTGACTGAACGGAACTGCACAACCTCCCCCCCCCCCAGCACCTTGAGACCCTCACGGGTGAGTAGCGCGCTTACAATTCCCTGATTGATTGATTGAACTACTAGGGCTAAGGCCTCCGAAAGTAGAGATGCTTTTGGATTTGGAACCATACTACACTGGTTCAATGCTGGGACATTAAAACGAGGAATCTTAGGGCAGGAAGGTCTGCAGCTGGATTATCCACAGACTTGTGGTGGCCTGGAGCTTGGTGGATTTTGCCTGGATGTTGCTGGCCTGCAACTACATGCCAACTGTCGTGGACCAGGTCCCTAAGTACTCTCCAAAGTCCGGTTGGCTGGCCTCCTGTCCACAAGATCCCAGGGGCACAAAGGTTCTCCCCATTTCCATGAGATTATAAGGATCGTGTAGAGTGTGGAAGAAACAGGTGACAGTGAACGTCAGTTGGGACAAGGACCATCCTGACATACACTGTCTTCATACTGTGCAGAGGAGTGTGCTTGTAAAGATCGGCAACCACCTGAGGAATTTGAGGAGTGCGGAGAAGCTTGCAGAGTCCGAGGTACCCATGCTTGCAATCAGGGGACCTGTACTAGCTTGCACTTCTGAGCGTGTGGTCTCTGAAAGGTATTGGGGGATCTGAGCGGGGAGCTGAGACTGTCTTCGACCTCCAGATCAGGAGGACGACAGTGCCTGACATTGCAGCCTCCGTCCGAGGTTGCTGGCTTCCTCTCCCTTCACCCACGCCACAAGGTACTTTGTTGTGGAGAACATCATGACATGGCCTGAGAGGTTTCGTCGTGCCTTGTGGGCACCTACAGCTGGCTGTCGGGACCTATGGCAGCTCACACCTCCACCTGAGGGGAAACATTTCTCCAGACTTGAAAGCATGCCAGCTTCCCGGGTCACAACCTTTTGTCTACGGTAGGGATGGCGATTCCGCACTTGTGCAGGTGCTGGGGGGTACCTGGAGGTCTAATCAGGATGAACAAAACTAAGTAACTATTTATTTTCATTTTAGGTGGTTCCGATAGTCTAGTCAATGTGGCACCAGCAGAGGCAATGTGTTTCGTTGGCTGGTATAGTTGAGTGTCTGAGGGGCTGGGTCACAAGGCATAGTCAAAGACCTGTGACTGCTTGACCATTCTGGTAATGGGAAAGTTCGACAATTGCATATGACTGTAAAGAGTATATACAATATATGTCTCATTTTGATTTCAATGTGTTTTATACATACAGTGTGGAGTCTTTTTGTGACATACGCAGTGTGCTTTGAGGGTGGTGCTGTGCCAATACTTTACACCTGGGCCCTGAGGATAAGCCTGACTGCTACCCAAGGCTGAGCACAGGTTATTGGTCAAACGAATCATACTCATCCTAGCTAGGTGGTGGATTCTGACTGGCTTTGATGCGTCCCGGCCAGCCCGACACCGCTGGGTCTAACATCAACCTATGGCGATTAGAGAAAAGATCGTCAATCTAGCACATGAGGGCCATCTGGGATGGAACCACACCAAGGCCAGAGTGAGGGATTGGTGGCCTGGTTTGGATAGCCAGGTAGAAGGGGTTGTCAAGGAGTGTGGTTCTTGTGCAAGGAATGATAAGAGCAAGGTTGTTTCAAAAACTTTGCTATCTCTGGTTGAAGTACCTGTGAAGCCTTGGAAAAAACTAGGATTAGACTTTGCTGGTCCTTCCCCATCTTTTACCACAGAATGAACGCTCTGTGGTTCTTATGGTGGATTACATGTCCATGTGGGTTGTGACGAAGTGTGTGAGTTCCATTGATACCAAGGTGGAAATCAACTTTCTGCAAGAAAAATTTATTTGTGAAGTATTTCTACTGGAAAGCATAACTGATAATGGGTTACATTGACCTCCCATGAGATGTGCAAGTTTTTAAATTATTTGTCCATTTCGTACCTCAAAACTGCACTGAATTCTCCCCAGACCAATGGTTTCGTGGAAAATATGAACGGTGTGGTCAAATCTTGTGTGCAAAGAGCTGTTGAGTCTAGGAGACCCTTGTCGGAGTTATTGAATGAGGCATGGTGGGATCATAGGAATCAACCTAGTTCGGTTTCGTTCAAATCTCCATTTTTTGGGATGGGAGGATGTGTGGTCAATAGTAAATTGAACCCGGCATGGCTGTGTGGGAAGGAACGTAAAATGAAGCAG
Source organism: Calotriton arnoldi (assembly GCA_963921515.1). Lineage (NCBI taxonomy): Eukaryota > Metazoa > Chordata > Amphibia > Caudata > Salamandridae > Calotriton > Calotriton arnoldi. Next base: position 433,485 of record CAWUFW010013575.1, on the reverse strand, counting down.
GTGCAAGGTGAAGAGATGAGTGAGCTGAAAAAAAAGGATTGATGCTCAGAAAGGAGTATCGAAAGAACTACAAGAGTTGTTACGATTTAAGGAATTGTCCCAAGGGGGTTGGCAAGGAAGGTCTGATAAAGAAACCGGGTTTTGTAAGGAAAGGGGAATCGAACTACATGGGTCCTTTTTTAATTATAATGGTGATGAAAAATCTTGTCAAACTAAACAATGGAAATGTATGGAGCACATCCAGATTAGTGAAAACTCATGTTTGTTAGGGGAAAGTGTGGTTAAAATCCATTTGTGGTGCTTCTGGTTTTGACTGTCAGGATGGCAGTGTGATTGATAGTGCAACACCTTGACGCACTGGAATGGGCCATGCAGAACCTAAGTAGTGGAATGATTAGTTGCTACCAAGAGCAATCAAGAGATAATGTGTATATATAGTTCCGGCCTGTGTCTGTGTAAGATTTTTGTAACCAATGCTTTTACTACTCTCCTATGACTGAATCAAGTTAGAGTTTGTCTGACCATGATGAGGGAAGTTTTCTGTATGTATTGTTGTGTTTTCTATTTACTTTAATTTTGTTTTGGGGAGGGAGCTGTGTTGTAATGTATCTGGAATGTTAGGGGTGGTGGATTCTGGTCACCACAAGTCATCCTAGAATGACCACATTGGAGGATTATAAAGCTGCCAGCTGAGGTGGGAGTGTTGAACATTGAAGCTGCTCACATGGTTGGTGCTATTTTGAAATAAAGACCCTTTACTACTTTGGACATATACTGGAGTATTTTGGAGATCTTAATAGTGAGGTTCCTGGCAAATGTGATTGAGAAGCTGATTTGCTTGAAAACTTCATGGATTTGGTTATGAAAGACTTCAATATTCTTCAGGGAGTCAGATGGAAAGAAAGAGGTCTTTACGATTGAGTTTACTTAAACGGCAAAGCAAGGGTAGCTAATGTTGAGAATTTCAGGTTTGGCAATTTTTAGGTGCTAACAATTCAGCAGAATGTGCCACAATGTCTCTAGAAAAAGGTATCCTTCCTGTGATTATGCTTCTGCAATGTTCTCCTCTTGGGCAAAGTTCTACTTCATTATTCCTATATTGTGCCTACAAATGTATGTCAATAAAACAGTCCAATATATCCAGGAATCTCGAGCAAATTTGAGAAATTCATGCCTCTCTTCTGTGTTAAAACTATACCAACCTTTCTACTTAAGCACCCCAGCCCCCTCTACATCCTCTCTCAACTCTCATGACACTTTCACGGATTGGCAGAAAGATACATCTGCTTTCCCCTTTAACAGTCTGTTCCCAGCTTTTGTCCAAAGTCCTCAAGTTCTTTAGGACTCCGATATTGCCCAAGGACTTTTTGGAGTTTGCCTGAAGTCAGTTTCCCAATCTGAACTAGAAGCACAACTTCCTACAAGGGGCTAATTCCCAAAGGCATTTGTTGGAGAAAGTTGAACTTAAATATGCACGTTGCCTTTCTTTTTGGAAGTGGAAACCACATTTGTGATTCAGAAAATGTGAATTTACACTTGTAAAAAGGCGTAGCCACAAATACTTCTTAGAATAAGCAAAGAGTGGGCATTCCAGGGTGAAAATTACCTGAAAAGTTTAGGAAATCAATCGTTTGTGAATATTCACAACCCATTTTCACCCTGGATACAGTTGAAAAGTACACCTGATAAGAATGTAGATTCTCCAAGTTTGTGTAGAGAGAATCTGGATTTCATTAAAGACACGGAGGCTAGCATTATGCATATTACTTTTATTGCCACCTCCTTGCAGCACTTCAAAGTATTACATCACTTAACATCCAAACTCTAGAACTTAGAATGTCCAACAATATATAAACCCCATCACAGCAGCCATCTTCCTCTTTTAAGCTGCTCCGGATGCAAACATCAACTCTTTCGCATGAACAAAAACATCTTCATTTTCTCCTTTACTGGACATCTGAAAAACACAAAATTCCGTAAATAAACCGATCTTCCCGTAAGAATCCCATAATTTTCATAAATTATTCTAAAAAACCTCAACCACTCCACAACCCCTCCTATAATTAAAACGGGAGGGTGGGAGGGATAATGCTATCCTCCGTGTCTTTAATGAAATCCAGATTCTCTCTACTCAAACTTGGAGAATCTACATTTCATGACAAGACCGGAGGCTATCATTATGCATGTTAAAAGCTGTGATAAAACCACAGACGAAACATGACCCATAGGGGCACATGCATCAAGGTAGGCTTTTGCGATTCCTTAATTGCGATTATTAAGGAATCGCAATTAAGGAATCGCAAAAGCCTATGCATGTAGGAATCGCTATAAAAATAGCGATTCCTAAACATTCCTTAATTGCGACTCGCTAATTGCGAGTCGCAATTAAGGAATACCTCCCCATTAATTCCTATGGGCCTAGAGGCCCATAGGAATGAATGGGAAGACATTCTCAATTAGCGATTCGCAATTAGAGAATCGCAAATTGAGAATGCATTTCATGGGTGCCAGGGTGTCAAAATGACACCCTGTTGCACCCCTGAAATTGTGATGTGCACCCATAGTTATGCACACACATGCCCCAAGGGCATGTGTGTGTGTAACCTAAAACTTAAAAAAATGCATTTTAGAGCATTTTTCGAAGGTATTGCAAATTACAGACAAGTTTGATTTGTCTGTAATTTGCGGTCCCAAATAGCGAAATCGCTATTTGAAAGTGCTTAGCATTGCATTTAAGGAATCGCAAATTGCGATTCCTTAATGCAATCGCAATTTAGGAATTCGCAATTAATTGCGAATTCTTAAATTACGCATAGGAAACACTTTCATGCATCTCCAAAGGCCAATTTGCGATCGCAAACGGCCGATTTTAGCGATTCGCACCGTTTACGATCGCAAAACCTTTGATGCATGTGCCCCATAGGTCTTAAATAAAACTTTGCAAAAACATCCGCATTTGTCCAATCTTCTGCACGCAAAATTTCCTCCAAACAACCACCAGACAAGAAAACCTTACTCGCTATCGCACCCCTCACTGAATGTGCACCATATTCCTGCAGACTTACACCTGCTTTAAACATACAAAATCTCACCCATCTAGCAATAGTAGCCGTAGAAACCGGCCTGAAAGGTCTCACATAAGAAATCAACAACTGATCACTCCCATGCCTCCTGAATTCACTCAACGTACCCTCATACTCTCTCAAGCATCTAACCACACACAACATAGGGTGCTCCTCAAATCTAGGATAAAAAATAGAAGATGACATGCATTTTGTCCTCTTTGTAATTGTAAAAATCACCCCGTCTGGATTAAAACACCTGCTACTAATATCCTATGCTCTTACATCAGAAACTCTCCTGAAAGAAAAAAGACACAAAAAACTCACTAGCTTTCCAGATAACTGTTATAGACTCAAATACCTATTAGTTGGCCATCCTTCAAACAAACTCAAAAGCTTGTTAACATCCCACAAACCACTATATCTTGGCTTAGGGGGGTCTCCTCAACTTAACACCTTTCATCACCCTACAAACCAACGGCTCTCTACCAATAGAACAACCCCCTACCAAACTATGTCCTGCAGCAACTGCAGACCTATAACAATTGATCGTCCTGTAACTCAAACCCTTTTCAAACAAAGAAGATAAAAAATTAGACAATTCTATGGCAGATGCCTCCACGGGATCCAAACCCCTTTCCAAGCACCAACCAACCCATTTCCTCCATGCTCCCAAATATCTTTTCCTTGTTCCTGGTTCCCAAGACTCCCTGAGCAACTCCTGAGCCTGCTCTGAAAGACCTCCAAACTGTTCTCCTCTCCTGAAATCCTCCAAACAAGAAGGCTCAAAGCCCCTTCTAAAACCAAAGGATGAAAAACTCCTTCCTCCCCCAGAAGCACGTCTTCTGTCTCCGGAATCAAAAAAGTTCCTCTATTGCCATCTCCAAAAGACCTGGGGGCATATCTACAAGAGCTTTATCTCTCGTTTTTCTGGCTTTAAAAGCCAGAAAAACGGAGATAAAGCTATCGCCCTATCAACAAGAGGGTGCTAACATGCATAATCGCATGTTAGCACCCTTTTCTCGACGCTTCCCTTGCATCTCTAATGAGATGCAAAGTGGGCGTCACTGGGCGTACTCGGATGGACTGCCTTGCAAATATCGCCGATGTTCACATCGCGATATTTACAAGGCAGCCCATAGGATTTCAGCAGACGTTAGATTTTGGTGAAAACGTCCGTTTTCGCCAAAATCTAACGTCTGCTGAAATCCTGACTTACCTATGTTAGACATAGGGGGTGGATTATGCTGATACGACCACAGGGTCGTATCAGCAAGAGTTATCGCCGTTTACAGGGAACATCGCTGGAAAACCAGCGATGTTCCCTGCAAAACGGCGATAACCTCGCTATCTCTGGAATTTTTATCGCCCTGGGGAAACGCGTTGTTAATAACGCGCTACCAGGGTGATAAATACCAGAGATAGCCTGCGTTAGGGAATTCGTCGCTCAGCACGGCCAGCAATAATTATCGCTGGCCGTTGTTAATATGCCCCCTGGAAACCAGGCCTGACCAGCCCAAAACGGAGTTACCAACACCAGATGACATCTCTGCCTCCTCACCATCAACAACACTCTCTGAATCAATGCGAATGGGGGAAAAGCATACCCCTGAACTTTCTTCCAATCCTGCTGGAATGCATCCACCTCCTCTGCCAACGGATCCGGCCTCCAACTCTAATAAAGTTTCAACTGGGAATTCAACCTTGACGCAAACAGATCCACCTCCAGAGGACCCCAAACTCGTAAAATTCTTCTGAAGTAAAGAACATTCAGCTTCCAATCGCTGTAAACCCTGAGATACCTCAAATTCCAGTCTGCTATAACATTGCTATGACCTGGCAAATACTCTGCTTTCAAACCAATTTTCTCTTCCAAACAAAAATTCCAAATCTCCTTGGCCAATTTAGTCAGATTCTTCGACCTGTTTTCACCTAAGCGGTTTATGTATCGTACCGCTGAAACGTTGGCCATCTTCAACAAAACATTGAAACTCCACAATTTATTCCCAAAACTCCTCAAGGCATAAAGACCTGCCCTCATTTCCAAACCATTTATATGCTCCGATCTCTCCTCCAAGGACCATTTTCCACCAATCTCCTGATTCTCAAAACATGCTCCCCAGCCAAAAAGGCTTGCATCCGTCTCTAACACAAAATCTGGGCAAATCCCAAATATTGCTCTGCCATTCCAATCTTCCAGATTCTTCAACTGCCAAACTAACTCCTCCCGAGCCTCTGCAGAAATAACGACCTGATCTCCATACCAGAATCCCTTCCTGAGAGCCTCTGCCTTCACTCTCTGCAAAACTCTGTAATGAAGAGGTCCTGGAAACACAGCCTGAATAGAGGAGGAAAACAAACCAATCACTCTTGCCAAAGATCTCAGGATGACTCTTTCCTTTCTCAGCAGCCCTTTCACTTCTGACCATATTTTCTTCACCTTTTTCTCTGGCAAACTCAGTCTTCTCCACAGTGTTTACCACAAAACCTAAAAACTCTAAACACTGACTTGGAACCAAAACTGACTTCTCTCTGTTTACTATAAATCCCAAACCTTCTAATAGATGAATAGTCAGAAGTAACTGCCTCTTCAACTCTTCCTGACACTGTGACATTATCAAAAAATCATCTAAATACATAATCATTCACACTCCTCTTCCTCTGAGAAACTTTGCCACAGGCCTCAACACCTTTGTGAAACACCAGGGTGCTGAAGCCAGATCAAATGGAAGGGACGTAAACTGATACAGCTGTCCCATCCATCTGAACTGAAGAAACTTGCGACTTACTTCTGCTATCGGAATTGTGAAATAAGCATCCTTCAGATCTAACTTCACCATCCAAACGTCTGCTTGCAGGATATCCCTCAAAAGATGGATACTCTCCACCTTGAAATGCCTGTAAACCACATATTGATTTAACCCTCTCAAATTTATCACCGGCCTCCATCCTTTCCCTTTCTTTTCCACCAAAAAAGCTGTACTTACAAAACCTTGATCTTCCTCTGAAACCTTTTCTATTGCCCCTTTCTGCAACATCTCCAAAACCTCTATCCCTACTATTTCTTGTAGATCTTTCTTGAAAACCAATTGACTTGGTTCCTTCAATTGAATTGGCATTTCCTCTAACTCCAACATATAACCTTTCACAGTGCGTATAACCCAACTGTCCTTTGTTATTTTCTCCCAATTTTCCACAAACCATCTCAACCTTCCTCCTACCTCGCTTGGGGAAGAACCAAAAACAGTCTTCATACTTACTCTGGGATCCTTGTGCAAACTGCGCTCGACCGCTTGCTTGTCGCATCCTGCCTGCTCTTCCTCTTTGGGGATAAAATCCAGTCGCGGACTGGAAACCCCTGAAGGCGGCATGCCCATTTGATTGGTACTGAGCTCTCGAATAAGACCGGCCAGGGAAACGGGCCCTTGCCCCGGCCCGGTCAAAAACACCGCTTCCAAAGACTCTTTTCAAGGATGTTTGAGCCTTATCCAGACTAGTGAAAGTAGACACATACTTCCCTACTCCTTTCACCAGACCTTCTCTGAATAGATAATCTTTAGGGTCCTCTGTTGGTCCCTTTCTCGCAAAGTCCCTGATGAGGACTAATCCTCATCAGGATAGCTTTGCACCTCTCTGATGACAAAGCCGCGTTTGCATTACCTAGCAAACAAACATCCCTTTGAGACCATCCTCTCAACAGGTCATTATCCACCTGCACACTCTTCATTTTTGCCTCTTCCGCCATGTCTAGAATTCTGGCCAGAGGCCCCAAAACATCCAACAATCTATCCTGACATTGTTTGAGTGCTCTCTCTAGACATTTCCTAGGGTCACGCCCCATTTTAAATAAAAAACGTATTAAATCTGGATCAAGATCTGGAGTCAAGCAACATTTACCCTCAACTACAGGTCGTGAACATTCTGCTCTCATGACCCCTCTGGCCTCTTTCTCCAATGGACTTCTTATCCATAACTTTAAAAACTCCGCAACGTGAGGCAAAGGCCACCAGTCTGCACTCCTTGGGTGCCTTATTAACTCTGGACTAAACATGTCCTCACCCTGTGGATCCTTAATTAAACCCTTCTCCTTTCTTTCCTTATCCAACTTATCCTTGTCTATATCCCATCCATCATCATAATAATCATCTAATATGAATTCATCAGCATCGTTTTCACTTTCTTGATCCATGAATTTATCTTGCGCCCCAAGATCTCTTGTGCCGCATAGGACACCCTCTTTTGTGCCGCGAAGGACACCTTCTCCCTTTGTGGCGCTAGGCTCACCTTTCCCTTTTGTTAAAAATTTAACTCCAACTTCTATATTTTTGGATTTTCTTGTTCTCTTTCCATAGCCTCTATTTTCATTACTTTCTTCATCCTCCATTGACCAATATTCATCATCTGAGCACTCTTCCGCTCTTCTTTTTCTCTTCAGAACACTCTGTAAAACCTCCTTCATTGAACTCTTTACCTCTTCTTGCACTATTTTCCTTAAATCTGAATCCCCTGAGCCTGAAGATTGTGCTCCTTCATTCACCTCCATGACTCACCTCTCAACCACTCACTACCTCTGTCTAACTTATTAATAATTTTCCTTAATAAAACTTCTTTTCCTCTTTTCTTTTCTTTTTTTATATATAATTTCCTTTAGCCCAAACCTATACAATGCTTTTTTCACTCGATCGCTACACATTCAACTGCCAGCTGACTCGTTACAGCTTAAATGACAGTTGAAACTGACACCGCTCGTGCGCTACGCCACCCGATGCCTGTGATACTCCACAGTGCATCGGTTAGCGCTCTAGCTTTTTTTAAAGATGGCCGCGATGTGTGCCCACGCACATACACGTGATGACGCACCTTAGCCTACCGATTCCATTGAGGGACACCTCGAGCCGCTCCTGACAATGCGGCTCGGAGAGAACGTTACAAGCACGCCTCGAGCTTAAAAATATTCGCGTGCTTGCGACGCAACGTTAAAACGGTATTTGCTTCTTTTTTTTTTTAACCTAACAACGAAACCCTTCAAAAACGCTACCTATAAACTTACCTGTTAAATAAACTGCATCAAACCCAAAAATTGGTTCCAAACACCAAATTCAAACCACATAAATTCTAAAAACAAATTCCTCTATATACCGCTTAAACCCTTATACAAACTACTAATCATATTATCTTAAAAACATTAATTCTTGACTAACCCTGGGCGGTGAACTACGCTCCGCTTGCAGAGTTTGCGGAGTTTTCTGCACTCCGCGTTACGCGGATCTCGCGGAGTGCAGAGAAAATCCGCTACGCGTAGTGTAGCGGACATTTTTGCTCGCTCGCGTTCCTCAACGTCAAGTTGGCGACCGCGAGCGAGCAAAATCAACATCCCGGCGAGATTTTTCCTCGTTCACGATCGACAACATCAAGTTGGCGAGCGCGAGCGTGGAAAATAAACCTCACGGCGAGATTTCTCAACGCGGGGATGGGTCAGGTTTCTCATTGCGAGTGGTCGCGTATGCTCGCGACCCCTCGCGATGAGAAACTGCCCGTTCGCGTTGAGAAAGCTGCCGCTCGAGTAAAAATCTACTCGAGCGGCAGAAAACGACCGCTTGCACTGTGCATGATGCCGTTTGCAATGATTGCACAGTGCGGACAAGCATCCGGCACTGTGCAATCACCGCGAACAGCATTTTCCTATTGCACTACGCTGCTCGCGTAGCTCCGCGTAGCGCAGCGGAGTTGTTTTACCGCTTCGCGTAGCGTCGCGTAGCGCAACTCCGTGAACTATGCCCACTCTTATTCTTGACACCTTAATTCTATTTTAACTACCAAACTAAAACACAAAACAGCATACTTATCTTGCAAGGAGCAGCAAATGAAAGAGGAAGATGGCTGCTGTGATACGGTTTATATATTGTTGGACATTCTAAGTTCTAGAGTTTGGATGTTAAGTGATGTAATACTTTGAAGTGCTGCAAGGAGGTGGCAATAAAAGTAATATGCATAATGATAGCCTCCGGTCTTGTCATGAAATTAGAATAACTAGTCTTCCAGTGTGGGAATGGGAAGGCAGCACCCCAACAATTGGTGGTGTTGATGGGCATGGGTTACTCGATGGGAAATATTTTCATAATTAGAGAGAATAACTTCTTAATAGAAAAAATATATAAAATGCAATTACACTTATGCAAGTCATTTTTGCGTCCAAAATTGTGCACAATGTATATAAGTATAGAGAAATTACTTACAAGCGTTGTATTTAAATACTTTTAGAGTTACTTTGGTCCATCATGTTCAGAATCACAAAATTTTATAATACATCACTTGTAGGATTTTCTTCGTACTGCAGCGTACTGTATTTGCCTCTTTGCATGTAGGTGTCATGCATGGGAGTCAGACATTAAACATTCAGAGAAGGTGCACTGCTATCTGAAGAAAATATATTATGTTCCTAATAATTCAAAAATGAAGAATGTAATTAATATGAAAGATGCTGAACGAATGCAGCAGCTGCCTGATTCATATCAGATTTTAAATTCCTGTGCAGGAAAAATGTATGAATCATGGCATGCTCAAGGGAACTTTGATTCTCCAGCGCATCAATTAGACAGTATCTGCTTTTGTACACCACCTGCATAATGAGAGCAGAAAGAGGTGTCCCTTAAAGAGTGGAAATAGATTCTTTCTTCAAACCCTCAAGTATTCTGACTTGTGGGGCACATGTAGCTCGCATATGATTGCATACACAATACTTTAATTTTTACAAAGGTTTTACAAATGTGCAGAAGTATCTTGCTAAAAATTTGAGCTTTTGTTACATTTATCCTATTTTTTAAAATCCACAATGATGTTATATCTCACATTTTTAATTGAGATGTATAAAGGTGGGGGTGGGTTGGCTAAAGGGGTGTGCCCTATAAACCATAACTATGAGCACTTTACAAGAGGCGTGACCCATGTAGCTAAAGGTGTGGCCCAACAAGCTGAAATAGATTTGTGTGCTTGACTAAACCATAAACAAAGTCTTACTGGACAAAGAATCATGAAAATCAGTAGGGAACGCGATATTGAATGAGCATGTTAAATAGCACACGTTTGCTGGGTCATCAGCACTAACACTTGGCAGTGGAAATTGAAACATTAAATGGGTAATGACAATGATCGGTTCCCACTTTAAGGCAAAATTGTAGAGGAATCTGTTCAACCTATGTAATTAGGATAAGAAGTCGCAATGTTTGCAAATTTTATGTTGGCGCAAATTTTTGTTGAAAGAGTATGCTGTCCAACTTTTTACATTCAACTTTCGTAATTAGGGTAGCACAGAGAATGCGCCATTGCATTTTACATACAGGAAGAGTGAGGGGCAACTTTGTGAATCTGACCAAACAGTTGTCCAGTGCGCATGCTACATTTTGATCGTTCTTTTTTAGTCTGAAAAGTATTACACTATTGTGCGCAATGGGTTGTCTGCTGTTGCACTATCTTCCCACACAGCAATAGGCAGACAGAGGTCCTGTCAGTGACCAGTTCTGCTGGTAAGCATGAAAGCCCTACTGCTTTAGTATTGTTGTGCTGAACTGTAGTGTAAAAATTGCATCAAAATAGGGCTAAATGTACAGGGCATAGGTATTTTTATCACCAACCTTGTGACAGAAGGTTCTTTACAGCAACAGCATGTGCCTGAACATATCATATGGCAGATGTCACCTTATGGACAGTGATGCGCTGCCCGTCACTGCCTCTAATACTTATGCAGTCTTCATTATAAGTGAACCTGCATTTGTAAAACCTGAAAACTAAACATGGACAGCACAGAACTGCCCAGACAGTTACCTATGTCCATACCTTTTTAGACAGGTGATGCAGTAAAAGGCATTTCCTGCCACCTCTGTGCCTTTCATATGTGCTATCTGTGAATAAGTAGGTGTATGGTAGTTACCAACAGGCACTGTGGCCTCTAAACAGATGAAGTGCCACGTTATTCAACATTCCCCTGCCAGCACTGTGCTTCTCCGTAGGAGGTGTATACCAACATCAAGATATACATTCATTCATTCATTCATTAATAGCTTTATTTCGATACAAAGATCATAAAAGCATCGACCAGTTCATCAGAAGTATCAAAATATAAATAAAGATAAAACAGAGTTTGATCACACACAGTCAATAGAAAGACAAAGATAAAATTCTGATAGCAATTAAACATGGAGCTATTTTCTCATAATTCTAAAATCCATAAAATGTAATTTAAAATCAATACAATTGTACATATTCTAAACAATAGCGCACTCTGAAGTTCTATACTGGTGGACAGTGGGCATACCCGTCAAAGACATCAACTACTCATTAGCAGAGGTAGCTACCCTCTGTAAAGCCCTGCACCTACTTAACCATGCGCATCCCAAAAATTTGGCAACTCCACAGACATACAGAGTGCTAGGGTCCGAAATCAATATGCGTAAAGCAACTCTATGATCTAGGGTGCCTAGTTGTTTGCATATGGGCACAAGCCACCTAGATCTAGCACTAGCGTGTGCAGGGCATTCAAACAGAAGGTGGGCAACACTCTCCTTTACTGAACCACACAAGGGGCATTCAGTGGTCGTGCGGTGGGGTGGAGACCACTTTGCAGTAAATTCACGCACAGGGAGGGTGCCCATCCTAAATTGAATATACAATGACCTATCTCTTGGGACCTGAATAATATCCATATATGGTTCTAGACTTCTATGGTGCTTATGTAAGAAGAACTCCTCCGTGAGTCTTCCCTTATCAGGGTTATTTAATTCCTTAGCATCAATCCAGGCCCAATAGGACCGTTTGAGGTCTTCTTTGCTTGGTGGAATTTGGGTGTCCCAAGAATCTTTTAGGTCAAGTGCAATTAACAGTGATTTAACATTAGAGATCCACTTGATCTCTTTTCTGCTATCAATGCACATTAATTCTGTGAGTGTCTCCGCATAATTCACCAATTCTGGGGTCCTCCTGAGGCGGGCCCAGTAGAGCAGAGGTCGAAGTTTGGCCAAGTCTCTAAAATGGCGCCTACCCAGATCACTAAACAACGGGGTTAAAGGAACTCCTCGTGGAAGCATAAGCAGATCTCTAAAGAATTTGTTTTCTGATCTGTTAATCTCGTCAAGATTTTCGAAACCCCATAACTCCGCACCATAAAGTGCTGAGCTAACGGCCTTGGCTCCATAAACAGTAAGGGCCGGAGCAACAGGTCTACTATAAGATGAGCGATGTTCTCGGCTCAGTGCCCCCGTAATCCTTTTATGATTTAAGAGCATTTTGTCAAGGTGGGGTCGCCAATGTACTTTTTCAGATAGACGGATCCCCAGATAATCAAAAGTGGGAACCCTTTCTAATCTAATCCCATCTAACGTAAGATTGTTCCTAAACGATTTGTGTGGATTAAAAGTCATTAGTTTAGTCTTTGTAGTATTTATAGTTAACCCCCGACAATGGCAAAAATTTTGAAACCTGTTCAAAAGAAGTTGTAGGCCTGCTGGGGTCTTAGAGATAAGCAACGTATCATCGGCAAACAGGAGAGTTGGCACTTTTTCCCTGCCAGGGCCGGAGCATCAGCCGGTACTTCTTGCAAGTAGCTGACCACCCCGTTCACATACAAAGAAAACAGGGTGGGTGCCATCACACAGCCCTGGCGAACTCCCCTGTTTACTGGAATCCTCCTAGTGACCTGTCCTTGAGACCCCCATCTTATCTGGGCGTAATTACCCTCATGAAGCCTTTCCAACAGATTAAGAAGTATCAGGGGATGCCCAACTCTCGCAATATGTCCCACAGTCTATTACGGGGGACCAGGTCAAAAGCCGTCCTCAGATCAATAAAGGCAAGGTACAAACTGCCCCTGCCAATCGTTACCACTTTCCCATAGATCATGAGGAGCCTAAAGACCTGGTCCACTGTGCTGATGTTAGTCCGAAAACCTGCCTGGTACTCGGAGAGGATTTTCTCCTCCTCAGCCCATACCTGGATTCGCTGCAAAATTACCCTCCCAACCACCTTTTGCATTGAGTCGATAAGACTAATCGGTCTATAGTTCGAAGGGTCTTCCCGTTCTCCCTTCTTAAAAATGGGCACTACCTCTGCACCCTTCCATGATTCCGGGACTGGGCATCCTCTAGTGATCGAGTTGATCAGGAGCAGAACATACTCAGCCCATTTATCCTGATCAACTAAAAACAGATCGCTAGGAAGGCCATCTGGTCCCGGAGCCTTGGCGGGAACCATCTTGCCTATGGCCTCCTCTACTTCTTTTTGCGTGAAAGAATCACCCTCGATAGGCCCAGAGAGAAGCAGAGATTCACCACCAGTAGTCATAACAAAGGGCCTAAACTCAATTAAAGGATGACCATCCACACCTGGGCTATTTGGCCCGGAGTAAGGGTTACCAAAATGGGCACACCAAGCTTCAGGGGTGATATGGTTGGGCATTTGGTCTACTTCACCCCTACCTGCCCTCCTGACCAATGTCCAGAAAAGATTAGTGTCTCTTGCAAGGCTCGCATTCTTTAACTCTTGCCATCTGGCTTCATCCCAATCAAGCTTTGCCCTGTGCTGCACCTCCCTATATTCTTTCCTAGCCAAAGTGATTACTGCACCCTTCTTTATTTTAATCGCTGCGGCTAGTGCCCTCCTTTTAAGTCTACACTCTTTGTTAAACCATGTTTGGACTTTCCGTGCATGAGGAGCAGGGCCGTGTGATCTAAGTGGTGCCTGAAAGTGTACCCTGATCTCCTCAATTGTACAGGTATATATGGCAAGAGCGTGGGTGGGATCTTCCACTATCCCTCTCTAAGCTTAATGGTTTTATCATATAATATTTGCCTAATGGCCTGTAGCTTTGTATCCTGGAGGGCAACCTTGTGCCATTTTAGTGCCCTTCCTGAATTGATAGGTGAGACTTCTTTAGTTGCTAGGGGCGTAGGTGAGACCAATGATGGGCATACAATTTGCCAAGGCGATCTTAATGACAAGCATAGAGTGTTGTGATCACTTTCAAGTGTGCTCCCCACTACCATGTCTATAACGTGACCCCAGAAACCAACATCTATTAATATGTAATCGATGCGGGAAGGGCAAGATACTTTGTTATAAGTGAAAGCTCCCTGCAAGTCTGATTTTGTCCTGCCATTCACTGCTCTTAAACCATATTCCAATACGAAAGCATTTAATTGGATGGCCCTTTCAGACCATCTTTTCACCGGGAGTAAAGTTAGCGAGGGTATGCCCCATTTCCTGTCCTCCTCTTCTATCCCAGTTAGATCCTCAGCACTAAGAGGCTCAAAGGTGCTATTCAAGTCGCCTGCCACTATGATCCTAGATTCGGCTGAACAATTTATCAGGCCTTGTTCAAGCAGAGTAATAATAGGGAAGCTTTACCTCCCACTAATCCCCTTGCATAAACATTAAACAAGTCAATATGTTCCCGCCCTCTTTGTCCCCTAATTGTAAGCCTCAAGATGTCAGGGCATAGTGCTGCATAATGTTTTATTTTAAAATTTAAGGCGATTTTAACCCACACAATCAACCCTCCAGATGGTCGACCCTTGCCTACAGTAGTAGCCGGGATATGATAACAGCTGTAGCCAGATTTATATAATGGGACCAGACTCCATGTTTCCTGGAAAACACATATGTCGTAGCCCTCTATTTGCTTGTTCCAATTTGGAAGTGAAAGTTTATTACATAGGCCAGCAATTTTCCAGGAAATAATTTTTAAGTGATTTAAAAGTGGTAGGTCACGTGCTAAGGCTATGCTGGAATCAATGGAGTCTATTAGACCGGTTGTGGGTGATTGGGCAGACGCTGGGGGGGGAGCCTGGGTTATGCTTGTCAGAGGAGTTACATTATATAGTCAATCATTAGAATCTAATGAAGAAGAACCTAAGCTTTGGCCTGCCCCGAGTGTATTTTTTGCGATAGAGGGACATCGCTTCAGCTGTATAGCAGAGGAATCAGGAGAAGAAGTGCGAAACTCTAATAGGATAAGATTCTCTGCCAGATCGGCATTGCTCAAAGTGAGCTCAATGTGATCCCATACGAGCGAATGCGATGTACACCTTCTAGCTCTGAGGATGTCCTCCCGTATAAGTGAACGACATCCCCTAACCTGCCGTATCCAGTGAATAGATTTATTAATCAATGATTCCTCATTTTCATAACTACCCCCATTACATAACTTAGGGACATTAATCATACAAACATTCTGACCAACGATATCCAATGAATTCGTCTGATGGATCCTACTGGGGGTTGACAAATGTTAGACTCTTGGTAGGTTGTTTACTTGAGGAAGCAATGCGGTGATCTGGATTTTGCAAGGGAGCCGCAGCTCTAGAATATAGCTTAGTAGGCTTCGAACTTCCCATGGGGTTTATTAACAGCACATCATTATGTGTTGAATGCGAAGGGCAGGAGAGCTAGCTCCTGCTCGCTCTCTTCCGCTCTGGGGGAATAAATGTGGTTTTTTACTTGTAAAAGCTGATGGCCATCTATGGATGGAATTACCTTCTGGCCACTAGAAATATTAGTGGCGGTTAGTGTGTTGATTATATTTACTAGGTCATCCATCTTCAATCTCATGGCCCCAATTTCCTGCTTAAGTGAACTGACAAGCTGATATAAGTCAGACAGGGATGGTGCCGTCTCTCCAATACTCTCTAATTGAGCTAGGGGCGCGGGAGAAGAAGACGATGAAGGCAAAGGATCAGTGAGTTGGGCCAAGACAGAGAACCTATTTGCACATATAATAGGGGCTCCGGAATGAATATGCGCGGGAGCAGTAGATGTAATAATAAGAGGTGTCTCTGAACTAAGGGTGCTTGCTCTCTCTACCTCGCCTGAATCATGTCTGGGCTCAGAGTCAAAATTTAAGACTGCCTCCTTCCTCTTCTTGTGAAACATTGTGGGAATGACAGGTGGTTGTGATATACTAGGATTCTGAGTAACCAAATGCGCAGTGGAGCTAGTCACAATTGATTCCGCTCCCAAAATGTCCTCACACTCGTGAATGAGGACATCTATCCTATCCATCACACAGTTTTTTGCAGAGTGTCTGTGCAATTTTTGGCTTTCTTCCCTTTCCCAGGTCCTACTGGTACTGCAGACCCTGCTCCCTCCATTAACTTCCTTTTGCCCATTTTATAACCCCAAACAACAGCAAAATCAACACTAGAATTAGCCAAGGGATAGGGCAAATTTTTACAGAGGACTCAAAAGGTTCAGCCGTAAGTCAATGGGCCCATATAGACAGGGGGCACAGTACCTTGTGAAGTGAGTTTCCAAAAGGCAAAGCAGCCCAGCGGGGCGATAAAAGAGGGGTGGCCCAGCCCAGCCTCCTCCAGGCGTTGACGGGCGCAGGACGGGCCCGCCCTTGGCCCGGGCTTCGCCCAGGCGCGGCCCGCGCGCGTCCCGCGCAGCGGTGTAGGTTCGGCGCTTTTCAGCGCAGGTGAGAGAGTCTCCTCCTCCTCCCCTCACCAGGAGTAACAGCAGGGCACTTTGGGGCTTGTAGTCCCCCTCACCGGACAGTAGCAAGACCAGCAGCGCGTCCCGCGCAGCGGTGTAGGTTCGGCGCTTTTCAGCGCAGGTGAGAGAGTCTCCTCCTCCTCCCCTCACCAGGAGTAACAGCAGGGCACTTTGGGGCTTGTAGTCCCCCTCACCGGACAGTAGCAAGACCAGCAGCACGTCCCGCGCAGCGGTGTAGGTTCGGCACTTTTCAGCGCAGGTGAGAGAGTCTCCTCCTCCTCCCCTCACCAGGAGTAACAGCAGGGCACTTTGGGGCTTGTAGTCCCCCTCACCGGACAGTAGCAAGACCAGCAGCGCGTCCCGCGCAGCGGTGTAGGTTCGGCGCTTTTCAGCGCAGGTGAGAGAGTCTCCTCCTCCTCCCCTCACCAGGAGTAACAGCAGGGCACTTTGGGGCTTGTAGTCCCCCTCACCGGACAGTAGCAAGACCAGCAGCGCATCCCGCGCAGCGGTGTAGGTTCGGCGCTTTTCAGCGCAGGTGAGAGAGTCTCCTCCTCCTCCCTCACCAGGAGTAACAGCAGGGCACTTTGGGGCTTGTAGTCCCCCTCACCGGACAGTAGCAAGACCAGCAGCGCGTCCCGCGCAGCGGTGTAGGTTCGGCGCTTTTCAGCGCAGGTGAGAGAGTCTCCTCCTCCTCCCCTCACCAGGAGTAACAGCAGGGCACTTTGGGGCTTGTAGTCCCCCTCACCGGACAGTAGCAAGACCAGCAGCGCTATACTCATTTAAACTCCTCCAGTGCAGTCCCAACCATGAGACTGTGGTATTGTTTGTAGGCTTATATTTTTGTGCACTAATAATAACATGTGATATGCAATTTTACATATGATCCCGCATATATAGACTGAATGAATCTAGATGCTATTGAAACAAATTTCATATGGTGTATAAAAGAGAAGTTATTAATGTGTTTTAGTTCGGCCACATGTCTGTATAAAACTCCATTTTAAACAAGATGGAAGCCATCTCTGTCACTCACTCCTGCTTCCCCCTGTACACATTCTCTCCCCACAGGCTTTGCAGACCACAGTAAGCTGATGACATAATGGTTTATTTCTACTGCAGTTCTTGCATTGCTAGTGTTGAAATTGCTATGGTGCGGATGTAAGACTGCAACAAGTATCTATCTCATTTGGTTTCTTAACTGGATCCATTCACTTGTAGGAAGTCTCATTGTCTACATGTTTCACATTTGTTTGAACATCTCCAGATGACATTAACATACAGGGTGTTGAATATGCTTTTTAAAAATGGGATGGTGCTTATGTGTTAAGGTAATGACGTGTATTATTCATGTGATCTGAATAGCTAAAGAAATAATGTTTTAGCTCACACTATGATGATTCTGCAGCTTTCCTAAGTTACTATGCAAAAACTGTGTATAAAAACCCGTTGATTTTGGGGCTGAGCCAGAGATTTCCTAAGCTTTCATGTGCTGCCTGATTTTCTTACAATTTTGCGGCCCATTGAGACTTATTTTTTCATATTTTTACATATTTTGTATAACTTTTATCTGAGAGCCTTCATGGCGTTGATTCTCTACTGCCTATTTTGAATTTTTGTAATAAAACCTTTTAACTTCTGATTGATCTATAACTCAATTATTGAGTGGACCCCATTATTTAATAAACTGGTTTTACTCTGCTAAGTGACGTTTGGAGAGGTTTCTTAATGTGGGGACACATTACCTCATAACATTAATGTTTAACACAGTCTTTGATCTAATAAACCGTGGGAGAGCCAATTGAGCTAACTGTTGGGGTGTCCACATTTTGGGATATGGTTTTGCTCCCACAAGACTTCCCCCCACACTCCTCAGCACACTGTAGTTGGGAAATGAAATTCAGTGCCTCTGTGCATCACACAGTGCCGCATTTTTACATTCACCTTTAAGCTGCACTGTGTTTAGGCTGCCTGCACTACTTAGATGCATTCAATTTGTGGTGTTCTGGTGATTTTGCAGAGTCTTACTGCTAATGGGGAAAGCATTCAAGTGTTGCACTTTGAAAGTGGGCATGATGCAAAGTAAATTGGGCTGTGGGGTTGCACATTTGCTTGCAGCTGCTTTATCAATTCATTGATATAACGCCTATATATTGTATTTGTGTACATATTATGCTTTGCCATGTTATGTCATTATCTCTAAATATTCATGTACCATTTTAGTATAGATGTTATCTTGAAATCCACTAATCAAACGTTCCCTATGTTTTATCATGTCATATTTCACTTTATTATATACTGTAGTTAATTCACCTCTTGCGGAAGCATATCCCACCGGAGATAGTAAGCACAACAACAGGCTAACTAAAATCAGCAACGATATTATCAGCATAATAAAACCAGTAATTTAGCAGCCTCTGCTGTACTAAGTTTTCGACTAAGAAAAGAATTTAATAGTGTAGCTCAAAAACTCAAAATGAACAAAAGTTTTCATTAAAACAATAATACATTTCTTCTTTTCTTATTTCTTTTAAAACAGTTATCTACGACATTTCAAAAATAGTTTCTTCTTTTCCTTTCAAAATCTTTCAGTTCATGCTTTCAACAAGTTTCCCTTCACTTTATTTATTTGGACAAACCTCAGATTTCACAGTTTGTAGGTAGTTTTTCTTCTTCCTCTGATTCACTTTCAAACTCACTTTCAAAAGTGTACTGGCAACAATTCACTGGACTGTAGACATCTGCCTCTGATTTTTCTTCTTCTGACACAGCTAGGTATACCCATTCATGTGATGCATACTTTTGTTTTGCCTTCCTCACTGGTCGTTGAGAAACATGTAGTTTACTCCCACTATTTTCTGAGTCCAGTTTAATTATTTCAGGATTTTCATTGATTGACTTTGACCTCTCTGGTTTCTCTGACTGACTGTGCTTTCAATTTTTGGCAGGTTCTTTTCAGTGACTTATTTTCTTCTGTTTTATCTCTTTTTCCTGTCTTTTCACTCAATGAGGAACTTGAACCTTGATCAAATTCAACTGTATGACTCACTGTGAAATGTTTTCTTCCTCTGGGAGTTCTTTTCAACTGCAGCTTATCATTGCTTGGATCGGTGACTACTTCTTACTGCCACTTGTGCCTTTGACATTACAACCGCTCTTTACTTTGATCCCTGCTTTGAAACTGGAATGTATCACCAATGGTAAAGGTACCAGGTTCTTCACCGTAACTTCCCCTTTCACCCTTCACAAACTTGAGCTTGACTCTGTGAACCAGTGGTTGTTTTCATCACTTCTTCATCTGGTGCCTTGTCTCATTTCATGTGAGCAGTGTGGATCCACCTCGAGATTCCTGCACACTTTAATGTGGTGTGCTTAATCAATATCACCTGATAGGGTCCACACCAACTCTTTTCAAGACAACTCTTCCTTGCTTTCGGACCACTATCCAGTCTCCTGAGCTCAGTTTCTGGTATAATGTATTTTGTTGCTTCTGTTGCCACATTCACCTGGTGACAGATAGATTTCATCATATTAGCCAGACCTTTGCAATAATCTAGCACAATGTCATCAGTTATTGACACTAAAGCAGCTAAAGGAATATAAGCCAATCTCATTGCTCTACCCATGATTACTTATTGGAGAGTCAGACCAGTCTTTTTGTTAGGTGTACATCACATGTCCATTAAAACAAGGGGAAGTGTGTCAGGAAGGCAACTCTCTCACTCATTACTCCCAGAAGAAATTTCAAAAAGAGAGGAACGGTGAGGGAAAGCACAAACGAGACCTGAGGGACAATGACAGGATAGGGCATCCACTGCCCAAGCATGATTTCCTTTGTTCTGAAACAGTATCTGTCCACCAGTGCACCAGTGCATTCGACCTTGCCGCAAAGAGATCAATTACTGGTAATCCCCATCTCCTGACAATCTGGGAGAAGACTGAGGAATGAAGACAAAAGTTTGCTACGACGGTCATTGAACCTGAAAATGTGAATTGCCAATATTCACATGAGCTTTCTTTCTGCCCAACGGAAAAGTCTGTCCAAAATCTTCATGAGGGATGCTGATCTTGTCCCACCTTGTTTGTTCAGGTAAGTTTTGATGGTTATATTGTCTGCCCTCACAAGGACCACCTTGCCTCATGTTTCCATTCTTACCTGTCTTACCTTTGTTCTTCCTATGTAGTCTCCTCTATTTTTTTTACTGTCAGGTTGCAGTAAACATAAAAGAATGACTGCTGCAATTCCCCTTCTTTTAAAAAACAAAACCTTTTTTTACAATTCTTACAATTGTTATGACTCCTAGTACTCCTAATACTAAAGGAGGTGTAAGATTCAATCATAGGTCTATTATACCTTTTCCACAAAAATAATCTATTTTTTGAGGAAAAGGTATATTGTCATTGAGACATTTCTTCAAATTGAAGTTTCATCAGCCTGATTCCGTCAGGCTGACTTTCTACAGTTTGGAAATGCATCACATTTATGGAATACCATCCTCTCTATCTGCTTATGTTTGGCCAGCTCATTATATGATCACTGTGTGGGGGATATTCTTATAGTGCTTCTCAATTTCAGTTTGCCCGGATCCAAGAAACTGACACCAAGTTCACTTTGGTCTACTCTGGTCCTCATTAAGAGATAAGGGGTGGTCCTGCTTTGCCCTGTAACAGACATTGCCTGAAGAATCAGGATAATAAGAGATGCTGTAGTGGCATATGCCTGGTATTCCCAGTAGGAAACCGCCCAAAAATGCAGAAGTGCCATACAAATTGGGTGCAGTCACAGGAGTCGCAATAAATACAGTGCCTCAGGGGGTGCATGTGTGCCTGTTTCCGGTGCCCGGAGCACTGCTGTTTTACAAATGGAGCCGCATACTCTTGTGTGGCCTCTTTTGTCATACTGACAGCACTGGCACACATATAGTGTTGGTGCTATCTTAAGAGGACATTCATTCATTAGCATGGAAGTGCGTCCACATGCAAATGTCTGAAACACTTTGCAGCTGCACCCTTACCAGGATACACACGAAAAGGTGGTACACAGTGTGCCCCCAAAGTCATACCTCTAGAAGGGCAAAAGGGGGTCGCAGAGCCACTGAGACATCCCCCTGAAGGTGGGTGAGTTGCTCACTGCACCTGCCTAAAGGGGGAACTCTATCCTTCTTTCAAGTGCAGGACGGGTGCCGCCTGCATAATGAATGATGGAACAGATACTTCAAGCATTTGATCCTTCTTTCACTAAAGGCGAGCATTCCCGGCTGTCCTGGGGCCAGTGCATTGATGGTACTAGAGTGCACTATCCTGGTCTGTGCCAGGCATATCTTGATAAAGGTCTGCCACAGTGCAGAGTGGGGTAGTGCGCCCTTTGAATTCCCACATCACAGAATTACCGATCTCACGGCATAAGTACTTCTGGGTGAAGGAATACCAATTCTACATTACCTCCACATCTTTATGTTCCTGTCCCATTCATTACTAATGAGGTGAATCCACCTCTCGAGGCAGAAAAGAGAACAGGAAATGCTTGTAACAGTGTCCTTCCCTCAGAGGAACTATCCTATAGGGTACACTTTGCTCAGCATTCCTCCTGTTCTTTTTTCTGTCTCTCCTGAGATGGGTACGAGGAAGTTCAGCTTCTGCTGGGCGGGAGTCAGCAGGTAAACGTACCCATTGTATGCTCCTTCCTCGACTTAGTGCCACAGGAGCTTGGTTATCCTTGGAGAATGCAGTATTGCTGGGTGGATGCTGTGCAGATGCCGGTGGAATTTTTCTGAAAATTTGTGAGGGTGTGGCTCTTTCTGTGTTGCTGTATGGTACACTATGCTTGTGCGGGACCCTGAGAGTGATCGCGCATGCACATTCTAGCATAGCTGTTCTCCAGGAAGTTCAGCTGCAGGAGAGTATTTATTGTTGTGTTTCGGTAAGCCCCCATTGTGAGTCCTGTATTTGCTGATCATAATTTGAGCTGGTGTTTTCTGTGTTGGCATTCTAGCATGGATGTAATTTGAGGCTAGTTAGGGGTTGCAGCTGCAACCTCTAACTTGCTCCCTGCTACTCCTGGCACTTCCTTTGTGACCCCTAGTCTTAGAGGGGGCAAAACCTTTGATCTTTGAAGATGGCCGCCTGCGGGTGATGCTCTGCAACCCAGGCAGGCCCTGAGAGACCCAGCCACGATGGCAGAGCTGAGACGGGGCTGAGGGCTGACATTTGGCCGTGTGACCCCCCAGGGCACCGTTGAAGTCCCTAGCCCTGTGTCTGTGGGGGCTGGGACTCCTCATCTGCACGCTCACCATCGCAGCCCTATGACCTGGCCTGCTGTGCCCGCACCTGAGGGGACCTGTGCGGCTGCAGGGAGAACCACAGCACCTCCTGCTACTGCTGGGGGAGCGGGAGCGATGGCCTGCCCTCCCCTCTATACCACACGTCCTGCATCTCAATGGTGCCTACCGGGATGCTATTGGCCTGGCTACACCCACTCTCATCCCGCACACAAACTGTTGAACAGCGTGGACCCCCCGCCCATTGCAACTTGCCTGGGGGGTCACAGTGGCTCCCTGGAGAGCAGGGCGAGTGGACCCTCTATCCCTCGCCTTAACCATCTACTCAGCTCCCCCGAAGGCTGGAGCAGGGTCAGGACCTTCTGCCCTACAGGGCTCTGTGGTCATTGGAGGAGGCCCACAATCGCTGGATTGTCCCCTGAGCCCTGCAATTCTCCCTGAAGGTCAAGACACCGCACATTGGACCAGCTCAAATGGTCTGCCTGCTTGCCTGGGGGCCCCCACAACCTGGTTTCTACTCCATTGCACCCTGAGGTCATCTCCCACTGGATCTTTTGGTGTTCTTCTACCCCTTATTGACCCCTAGACATGAGCCTTAGTCTGCTTAGGGGCATTGGACTCCCCACGCCACACCTGCTCATCTGCCCGCTGGGGGAGGTCTGTGTAACCTTGCTGGTAGCCCAGAATTGCTGCCAGTGAGGTGCCCCTCTGCTCTGACCTTGTGGGGTCGGTCCTGGGCCCTTTGGATCTCTGGGGCCAGAACCATAGCCCCCACTGTGCCTCAAGGGTGGACTCAGCCCAGATAAACCTTCTCCCCCAGAACAGATTAGCCTCCTCTGCATTGTGGCTACTGCGCCCACCCTGCCCCCCCTTGTGGACCGCCCTGGCAGTACGGGGGGCAATTATCCCTCTTCACACCTGCTCTGTGGCAATACCTGGTGTCAAAGCGGCTTGCTAGTTGCTCTCTATGAGGACGTCGCCCAGCCCCGCCCTGTGTCTGCACCTGCTTCTCTGGCTGCCTGGCGACTGCACCCCCCGCCCCAGGATTCTATGGTGGACCAGATTCTACAGAAAATCACAGCGGTAGGCCACCACCTAGAGGGCATGGATGGCAAGATGTCCGAACTGACGGCTGAATCAAGATCCATAAGGGCAGACATTGCCGGCTTTAATGACAGAGTGGAGGGCCTGGAACACCGTCTGTCGACCATGGAAGAGAAACTCATTTGCGTCCCAGACCGGGACTCAGAACTCAGGTACCTCCATACCAAGCTCACGCACCTGGAGGACCAGATTTGCAGCAATAAGTTATGCTTTACTGGCTTCCCAGTTGGAGAGGAGGGCCCGGACATGTAAGCCTTCCTTCGAGACTTACTCCCTACACTCACTGGGCTGACCTTCTCCCCTCCTCTGGAAATTCAGCAGGCCCACCATTTAGGTGTGATGCGAGCAGCAGAGTTGGACAGGGCATGTCCCCTCATGGTCTGCTTCCTCTGTCATGAGCAGGTCTGGCAGCTCTTGTCCGCTGCCAGCGGTCACAGTCCGTATGATTATGAGGGCCATGAGATCCTCATTATGCATGATTTCTCTCTCAGCACAGAGAACAGTAGTCCATGCCCTAGTTACTTCTAGACTGGACTACGGTAATGCTCTTTACCTGGGTTCCAACAAAGCAATGATCCAGAGGCTTCAATTAGTGCAAAATGCGGCTGCTAGATTGCTTTGTCGTGTGCCTAAGTTCTCCTCTGTCTCAGGTTTTCTTCGTGACCTACACTGGTTGGTGGTGGAGAAATGGGTCAAATTTAAAGCTTTGTGCTATATGTTTAAAATTAAAACAGGAGTGGCCCCGCAATATCTTCAAGATCTGGTTCAGCGTTATCAGCCCTCGCTTCCTCTGCGCTCCGCCCAGCACACTAGGTTTGTTGTCCCAAAAGTCAGACGTATTCGTACGAAGGTCGGTCCTCCTCTTATTTAGGACCAATTCTATGGAATTCTCTACCTCCTTCCCTGCAAGAGGAAACCGTGTTTGGTGCCTTCCGCAAGGGTTTAAAGACTTGGCTATTTTAACTTTTAATACTTTTCCCTTCTCACTCACTACTTTCCCTCCCCTACCAGCCTGGCGTCGGGAAACCCTCTGGGGTAGCTGTGTGCCCTACAAATTCAATTTAACAATAATAATAATTGTGGCAAACTTCTCCCGGGAGACCAATGACAAGAGCAGGGCCTTCCTCGCCCTTCACCCTCTGCCTCACAAACTGGACATCAAGTTCGGCCTTTTTGAACCTGCACAGATGTGGATCACAAGGAATGGCAGATCAAAGAACTCCTTCCTTGAGAGTCTCCTGAACCAGGGGTTTGACACGGCTCCCACGGAGCAACTGGTGGCTGCCCCTGTTCCCCCTCTGGACTCCCCCTCCTTGGGCTTTGAGGACTGTGACCTCTGAGGGAATCCCCATTCGGAAAGGCTCCCAGACCGCTTGCACAGATCCCAAAGTGGCAAGGACAAGGTGCTCCGGGCGGTGGGTAGATCACGGAGGACCGAGGCCAGGAC
Source organism: Calotriton arnoldi (assembly GCA_963921515.1). NCBI lineage: Eukaryota > Metazoa > Chordata > Amphibia > Caudata > Salamandridae > Calotriton > Calotriton arnoldi. The sequence continues at coordinate 408,118 of CAWUFW010013575.1, read as the reverse complement.
AAGTCTAAAAATCTAAATCTAAATCCGTATTTGTAAAGCGCGAACTACTCACCCTTACGGGTCTCAAGGCGCTGGGGGCCGTCATGGAAATTAAGTGAGCTATTGCCCAGAGTCACATGGTGCTGAGCTGAGCTGCCGCCGGAGCCGGGGATCGAACCATGAACCCTGTGCTCCGAAGTCAGCTGCCCTGGCCGCTGCACCACACCAGCTCCCCATTGAAACCTGGGACATCTGCGGACTGAGAGGGCCCCTTGCCTAGCTGTCCACTTACTGCATGGTCCCATGGCAGAGCCCCCTTGGACTGAAGGCTGGATGAGTATCTGCATGTGTACTTGGTGGGAGGCGGCCTCACTTGTTGCCCATCGCTTGTTCTGATCTCGCTTATTCTCTTCCACGATTGCTTGCTGGTTTATTGGCTCATACGAATTTTAGGTTTCCGTGTCCAGGTTTTCACTGTTTGTTGTTTACTGCTTGCTGTTTGATGTTTGCTATTCCAGAGTGCACACCCGCTCTCTTCTCTCCCTGACCCCTTTCACCCTGCCCCCACTTCCCGGCTCGTTACATATGGGACATGCCTGGTCCCCTACGTCCTGGTCGCTCACCACTCGGCTCCAACCCTTCCTACGTGCCCCACCCACCTGTGCCCTTAGCGACACCGCATATGCCTGCCCCCTGCAGCCTTTGGTCTTGTCGCTTTCAGTCCTTTAGACTTTCAGCTTTTGTTCCCTCAGCTTCCCAACCTTGGTGGCCTAACTTCTCCCCTTATCTCCCCTCCCCCATTCCCCCCCATGTCGCTCTCATGCTGTAGCCTCTCCGGTGGTCCCTGCCAGCTTCTGAATCATTTTGTCTCCTGCTCTGGGCCTCTCAGGCCACGCGGTTTCCCAGGTTTGGACTCCCTCTGGCTGGCCCTTGATTTCGCTGTAGCCTTCGATATCCCCCTCTGCCATGACCCAGCCACTAGGTTGGCCACCCTCCCCCTTTTCCACCCGTCCTTTTGTTCTTCCTTACCAGCCCTCTCACACCCCTCTCCCCACACCCTACCCCTGCACAAAAAGGTCTCTCTCTTTTTCTCCTCCTTCCTTTCGTCTTTCACTTCTTGATTCCACCTTCTCATGTACTATTTGCACCCTCTCCTTCCCCCCTCCTCCTGGTTCTTGGCCCTTTGTAGCCCAAACGCCTCTATCTTGCCCCATGGTACCCATGGTGGCGAAGTGCCACCCAGTACCCCTTCCTGCTATTTCCTGGAACGTGCATGGTCTTACACACTTTATCAACAGTAAGAAAATCCTGATGGATCTCTAGTCCAACGTGTGGATGTGGCCCTCCTCCAATAGACCCACCTCTCATCAGCAGAGTAGCTCAGCCGCGACTGGGTGGGGAGGGTAATCCACAGCAGTCGCCCACCTTCTTTGCCCAATGGCACCTTGCAGCCAGGCAAATGTGGCGTGGTAATCTTCATGAGGAATTCTCTGCCATTCACGGTGCTCAAGATGTGGACCGGTAAGAGGGTTGCTATGCCATTGCAAAACTCTGCCTTGGCAGCAAAATGCTCTGTCTATGCACCAATGTGGCCCAAATGGCAGTTCTTCTTCCGGCTTAACTGTGTCATCACGGACATTGATGCTTCCCACTGGATTGTGGGAGGGGATTGGGTCCTGGCTCAAGACACTGTCTTGGACCTCACTGGCCTGCTGGATGTGGGCTACATGCGAATCTGGCCCTCCTGGGGGACATTGCGACTGACCATGGCCTCGTGGACGTCTGGCGTCTCTCTCATCCAGTGGATCTAGAGTATACATTCCTTTTGTGGGTACATGGCATGCGTTCCCGGTTGGACTACTTGCTGGGTTCACATCCAGCGGTTGCCCTATTCCGGGAAGCTCTGATCCTTGAGTGCGCACTCTCAGACCACTCCCCAGTACTGTTGTCCCTGGAACTGGGGCTGTCTCACCTGGGTCATAAGCCCTGGCTCCTTAACATCCCCCAGTATTGCCCCCCCTCGGGCAAGGCACAGCTTTGGTCTCACGTTACTGACTACCTTGAGCAGAACTGGGAAACTGTGTCCTCCCCGTGTATTGTTTGGGCAGCCGCTAAGGTGACCATTCATGGGTAATTGATGTGGGATATGGCCATCAGGAACAAACAGCGAGTCGACCAGCAAAAGACCCTGGAGGCTGATGTCGCCTCCCTCACCCGCCTCTATATGAAGACCCCATCGGTTCACCTCGTGCGCCATCTAGAGGGGGGTCCTAATAAGCTGTTCACCTCCAAGGCGGACTACGTGTTGCAGCGCATGAGGGATGCCGCTATGATCAAGGGGAGAAGACAGTTCAACTGCTGGCAGCTCAGGTGTGCCAACAAAAGGTGGAGCTGGCCATTCCGTTCCTTCAGTCCGCTGCAGGAGAACTCCTCACCCCACCATGGGATATCACGGACGAATTTGCGGCTTATTACCAGGACTTGTATACCACGGAGACCGTGGCAGATCCGGCGGAGTTTGATGCCTTCTTTGATAAGGTGCGACTCCCCTGCCTCAACGACTCCGTAAGAGATCTACCTGAAGGTGGGATCACCAAGGTTGAGATCTCGCTGGCCTACTCCAACCTCCCGTATCACAAGGCTTCCAGTGAGGACAGCTTCCTGGTGGAGTTCTACAAGTGGACAAGGGAGGAAATGTCAGACTCTCTCCATGAGGACTTCCAGGAGGCCAAATGGACGGGCTCCTTTGGCCTCATCTCCAATAGGGCCCTGATTGTGGTCCTCCTCAAACTGGGAAAGGACCCTCTCCTCTGTAGCAGTAATCGACCTATCTCCCTGCTCAACGGGGACATCAACATCTTGGCAGGGGTGCTGGCGGCCTACCTCTGGAAGGAGATACCGACCCTCATCCATCATTCACAGGCAGGGTTCATCTCCAGGCGCTTGTCGCGCAACCATCTCTACACACTGGCCTAAGCACTGTGTCTTGTGAGGGACATCCCCAAAGTGATCCTCGCTCTCTCCCTAGATGCTGAAAAGGCATTCAACAGTAATTGAGTAGGACTTCCTCTTTGTGACGCTTTGACGGTTCGGTCTCGGTGAGGATTTCATAGCCAAGGTCTGGTGGCTCTACTACTCCCCCTCCCCGCAGGTCAACTGTGAAGGGTTTCTCTCTGATCCCTACCCAGTCCACCGGGGCACATAGCATGGCTATCCGTTATCACCCCTTCTTTTCCTGCTGACCATGGATCCTCTGGTGGCGGCCCTTCACCAGTCCCTATAGCTGGCGGGCATACCCACGCCTGGGGGAGTGTTGACCCTCTATCTTTACACTGACGACATTTTGCTCACACTCTTGGACCTCCCCTGATCTCTTCCAGCGCTCATGTCCATAATCTCTGACTTTGCAGCGATTTCAGTCTATAGAATTATTTGGGGTAAGAGCATGGCCCTTCCACTCTCATGAGTGACCACCAGCGCAGACATCTCCGCTTACCCTTTTAAGTGGAAGCCCTCCCGCCTCCAATATTGGTGAATTTACCTCATTCAGGGCCTAGGCTATAGAATTATTTGGGGTAAGAGCGTGGCGCTTCCACTCTAATGAGTGACCACCAGCGCAGACATCTTGGCTTACCCTTTTCAGTGGAAGCCCTCCCGCCTCAAATATCGGGGATTTACCTCAGTCACGGCCTGGAATGCATGGTGGTGGATTACCTTGACTAAGTCTTCAACCGCACACGGCTGGACCTTGAGAAGTGGTCCCACTTTAGTCTCTCGCTATGGGGCAGGGTGCAGATGGTCAAGATAGTGACTCTGCTGTGCTTTACCTATGTCCTGGGCATGCTATTCCCCATTGTGCCCCTTTCACTGCTACGTTCCGTAAACAAGACCATTAGGTCCTTCATGTGGGATTCATCTCGACCCCATCTGCTCAGTAGTCGTCTAGTGGCCCATCGTTCATGTGGCGGCCTGTGTTTGCCATCGGTGGAGCACTGTGCCTCACCCTCCACCTGGCGCAACTCATTTATATGCTTCCTCAGATCCTGGAACCCCCATTGTGGGTCTCGATAAAGCGTAATCTACTGGGTGGCCCCTAGGGTTTGCATCTCCTCTACCATAACAGGGCTTCTGTCCCCGGCTCCGTGAACCCAATGATTCAAGTTGCGGCCAAGTCTTGCTTGTGTGTCCACTGCCTCCTCTCGGTGAAAGCCCTCCTCCATGACAAGGCACCCTCATGGGGCAACACCGGCCTCTTGTTTGGGGGCAAGGTGCTCAACTGGGATGCGTGGTGAGCAGTGGTCCTCTTCACTCTCCAATAGGTCTGCGCCCAGGGAGCCATCAAACCCTTTGAGGTATTGCGGAGGTCCTCAACCTCCCACCTGGTCAACACTAGAGGTACTTGCAATTGCAACACTGTCTCACCCGTGCACTTGGCCCAAGGCCCTGGGCCCTTTCACATTCACCAGTAGTCTTGCATAGGAAGACGTGGGGTCACTTTCAAGGGGTGATGTCTAGCTTCTACGGCCTTCTGATCCATCATTTATACCCGGCACCCCTGTTGAACAGTGTGCGCACCAAATGGCAGGTTCTTCTCCAGATGGAATACCAATCAGAGGACTGAGTGGAGCTCCTGGAGGCCTTCAGCGATGGTGCCAGGGAAGCCCGGCCGAAGTTCTGCCTCTTCAAATGGCTTCATGACTGGCACTGGACTCCGGCGAAGCTGTGGTCGATGCGGTTGGTTCCCCACTTCTATTGTTGGTGCTGCACTGAAATGTGCTGCGACCTGGTGCACATTCTTTGTGACTGTCCCTCTGTTCAGCCCTTTTTGGGAGGCGATCGGCACCACACTTGGTGAGGCACTACCAATCCCTTAGTCGCTATTGATGGAGCAAGGATTCGAGAAAATGAAACTTGCTCGGAGAAATCCTCCATTAACTTTTACTAATCGTTAAAACTGTAGATAAGACTAAACTAATATACACCAGACACCGACACATGGGGAGAGAAGCTTACACATGCTTAAACTAATGAAGAATAAAAAGCAACGCGACTAAAACCCGCTTTAATTTGCGAAAACGCATTGCGCATGTGCAAATCTGAATTACGTAGAGATAACCTGACTAACTCGCTTTGAGAGGAAAAACCTCACGCATGCGCAAGAAAAGCTAACACGTGCTCTTGAGGTACCGCGTGCCCGGCATCTGCTTGCTTGAATTTAAAAGAAAGCTGCTGTTGTTAACACTTTTGCCTAAGAGAGATAATAACAACATGGGATAGAATAGAAGTGGGTGGTGAACAGTGAGAATTATATGTATAAGAAAATAACATCTGTTTATGATTCCTTTATTAATAGTGTGCATTCGGGCCTGCTTAGAGCTTGACAGAAAAAGAAAATGGCGATGGATGACCAAAAGTTGCGCATGCTCAGTGTGACCATGATGTGACCCGGTGACCGAAAGAGCTGAATGACTGCCAAGAATCAAGGACAGAAGACATGAGAAAAAGAAGACATGTATCATTCGTCTATGTAGTCTGTATTGAATGAAAATTATTGCAAATGGCAACAATATATGCATGGGAAGAGGACAATATGAATGAGCTAAAGGGGAAGGGCTAGCTAACAATAAATGCCTTAGTAGAAATGAATATGTCAGTATGGTGTGATGAAAACTCCCCTACCCCATGCAATCATATTCCGTATTTTAGTGAAATTTGCAACTCTTGAGGGTGGGACATGTAGAAATAAAGACTATAACTAAAGTAAGTGAAGATTAGTTAGTTAGCATGCATCATCGACGCTGAAAGAGAGACGAGTATGCTGCATCGAGAGAGAGCATCAAGATCATCATAGCGAGAGAGAGGCGAGAGCAGACTGGGAAGATTCAGATCTGAAACGACAGCTTGATTAGATTCGAAGATTTGCGGAAGAATATCGAGGAGGGAGAGAGTGTAAGAGAGGGAATCGCCCTGGTGTGTCGGGTTTGTAGAGAAGCCTAGTAAGTATTTGTCCTGTCCTGATCTTGTCCTTTAGTCTTTGTCTCCTGATCCTAAGTCAGGGGACCTCCACCATTCCTTTGGCCAGAGGGTTGGTTTTCCAGTCATCTCTTATTAGGTAAATGATATTCTATCTCAAATTTGCATATTTCTTTGCAAATGTACATTAATATGGGTCTTTTGTCTCTACATCTATCCACTCTCATGCATTGATTTTTGTTGAATGAGGTTGTGTAATTGAATGTATTTTGCTAAATGAAATTTCTCTCTCTCACATTGAAGAATGATGGAATTTGCACTGTGAATCTGCAATGATGAGCGTTCAACTTTATGACTGAAAATTTAGATAAAGCTTATAAATCTTACTCAGAGTCTGTGGTCATTTCACTAAGAGCGGTGAATTAGTTAAGAAGTTGTTAATATCACCATCAACTAACTCAACTAATGGTCCATCGACCAGAGGAACAGTGTTGATTCGTGAAGATTAGTTAGGCATTGAAATGTCAATTTAACCTGATTTGTGGTTACAGTGACACAACTAATCAGAACTTAAGTGAATTATAAACACTTGACCCCCCAGCGGAGCGTCCAGGGAGTGTGGATGAAAAATTTGCATGAATGTATATGGGCCCATTTAAATATTCAGTTTTATGTGAAATATTCAACCCTGGGGTTTCCGCTGGATCAGGTTTTCTGGTAGCAGAGTTATGGTTATTATTGATTAGTTTGGTGATTATTGATTATAACTACATGTTTTAACACTAAGAGTTAGTGTCGCGTTTTATGTTGTCTAGAAGTACAGATACAGAGATACCTGGGAATCCCGGGAATGGAATTTAGAAGAGTGTGGTAAAGAAATCACACTGCAGAAGGTTACTCATCTGTCGTCATAATACCTAAAAGCTACGGAGGGCTGTAGGTGTTATATTAGGGACTATATTGTATAAGAGTAGAGTGTGAGTGATAGCGAAGGGTTCACCTATGAAACTATGGCCTTACCCGAAGGAGGAGTAACCCTAGAGGAGTAATAGGTCCTCCCCGAGCTTAAGTGAAGGGTAAACAGTGGTTTTTACTCGTAGTGTAAGGAAGTATTTTCTCTTTGAAGCAAGTAAATAAACTATCTTTGGATTAGTGGGGCAGACAGAGTAGTGCTGTTTTTACGTTGTAACTAACAGAAATTTATAAAGAAAAATTAGAAAAATGCATTGTCGTATTACCTTGTGAAGGGAGGGTCAGTAGTAGGAGTCATACTGACGTCACAAAGAGCCGTGCTGGTATTGGTTAAGACAGCGGGCGTGTGACAAGTGCAGATTGTAAAGGGAGGGTCAGTAGTAGGAGTCATACTGACGTCACAAAGAGCCGCGCTGGCATTGGTCAGACAAGTGGGTGTGTTGAAAACCCTGATTGGTTGGTAGACAAGAACCGCGCTGGTATTGGTTTGGTTGCGGAAGAGAATACGTAGTGTGCCCTGATTGGACTGTTGGTGTGAGACGCGCTGGTATAGGACAAGTGTTAGCAAATAGGATACGTGAAAAGGAGAATACGGAAGAGTTTCTAGTTTTAGCCTGCTGAAAATAATTAGTCACAAGGATCAGAAGAATGAAGTTGATTAATAAAATCAAAAATTTCTTTAAAAAGGATAAGCGTGTAGTAACCCTGGGAAGGAATTCTTATGCCACCCCCTAACACGCCTGCTTCCTTTATGATGTTGGAACGAGGATATCATACTTGTGTCTGGTTGGAAAATTGGGAAGAGTATACGAAAGGTGATGGTGTTTTAGCTTTCCCTGAACATGGTATGTTTAATGTAAGGATTCTTCAGAATTTGAGAAATCGGATGAATTCATTAGAACCAAGTCCTAGGTTAACGCATTATGAAGCTTTGGAGGAATGGGAAGTTGAGCCATTTGAACGAGAGAAATACAGGGGAGGTAGAAGAATAAATAGAGGGTTTTTACCCAGATATCCGTTTGAAACTCGAGGGGATCAGATGAAAAGATGGAGAAGAGCTGTAGTAACGGAAGGCTTGTATCCAGTATTGATGGCTGAGGATCAAGTAGAGAGTAAGTGTAAAGAAAAAGTGAAACACATAGGTATGACAGGAACAGGATGTGAAGAATCTGATGATGAGTTATTAGAAGACCTTTTAGTTAAAAGACCTCCGCCTTATCAAGAAAATGCTAGAGATACAACTCCAAGTGCACCAATGATGGGAACTCCATTAGTTCCACAAGTTTTATATGATCCAACTGTCACCCGAGTATTACAGGAAAAAGAAAGCAATGTGTTGAATAAGGCAAAAGAAGAGATAATTCAGAAAATAAATCAGTTAGGTTTCAATGCTGAAGCCTTGACAGTACCGGTAACAATTGGTCCTGTTATTCCATTGTATGGTGATAAACGGGATACCCCAAGATTACAAACAGTGACAGTTCCACAGAATAATGCTAGAAAAGAGGCAGAAATGTTAGAAGATCAAACTAGTGAGTGTGATTCGAATATCTTGTTACTAGATCTCCCTAATCTTGAAACGATGACTGAGACCCCAAAGAGAATTACACCAGTAAATACAAGGAGAAAAGAACCGAATGTCACTCCAGTAGCAGGGAACTCTAAAGGATTTTCACCAGAAGACCTAGAGGAGTGGGCAAAAGGATTAGACAAGAAAAACCCCAAACACCAAATATAGATGTAGGCAAGTCGAAAGTGGATTTAGAAGAAATGATTATTGGTACTATAAACTCAGACAGATTAGGTTCATATGGAGATGATGAATTGTTTTTTTTGTGCAAAAGTATAACCTGGAGAGCAAAGAATGTTCATGAGAAGATAGTAGAAGTGGCTTCAGAATTTAGAATAGACGTAAAAAAGTCGAAAATATTACAAAAACCATATAGGGCAGAATTTACTGAGAAGGATTTAGAAAGTTTGAATGCGTCAGGAAGGAGATTACAGATAAAAGAATTAATGTATATTTTGAAGAAATGGGGAGATGCAGATCGATGGAGAGGTAGATGGACAAGAAAAAGGGATGAGGCAGCTACAAAGGAAACATCTGCATTCCCATTAAGAGAGACAGAACAGGTTGAAAAAGTGTGTCCAATGAGAGAAGCTCCTGGTGGTGGATATGTTCATGTTCCTTGGTAAAGCCAGGATATTTTGTCTTTTACAAATGATTTCCCCAGATTGAGAGAGAAACCAATTGAATGGTACAAGCAGGTAGAAAGATTTGTGAAAGTTTCAAAGGTATTATTAAAGGATTTGGATGGCCTGTTTGACAGAGTGGTACCAACTGATTTGTGAACAGAATGAAAAATTACGATTGATTGGCCAACTGAAGAGTATCCCAGAGACACAAGGACAGGTGCACCTTCAGATGAAGTGATGAAAACGTATCAACAGGTGATTACTTTCTTGAAAGGGAAAATTCCTCCAAAAGAAACAGATTGGGTTAAAATAGATAGAACAACTCAAGAACCAAAAGAGTCATTGCATGCGTATTACGAAAGGCTGTTGCAGGTATTCAAGCAGTATAGTGTATTTGAAAATATTGGTGACAAGGATTTGGGACATTTTGTGTATAGGTTTGTGTATGGATTAAGATCAGAAATTAGTCAGAGGATTCAGCAACATATGCTTTGCTGGCAGAGCAAGCCCATTGATGATATTTTGAAGTATGCAAAGTATTGTAGTGATGATATTGATGCAAAGCACAAGAAACTGAAAGAAAAGATGATGTGGGCACAAATAAAGCTAGCAGAACACCAAGAGGCACATTCTGGTTCTCAAAATGACAATCAGATGAACGATCAGAATCAGAATAGTCAAGGATCAAATGGAAATAAGGGAAAAGGGCGAATGAGTAGAGAAGAAGCGAAAAAGACGTTTCCTTGTCATGCGTGCGGAAAGCATGGACATTGGAAGAATGAGTGTAGAAATGTTCAACAGAATAATGGGGTAAATCAAAATTTAAATTCACAGATGCAGAATGAGGTGGTTGTGAACCCGCAGCAACAGCAACAGGTAGTTACTCCGCAATTACAGGTGCCACAAGCCCCTATGCCCAACCATGTGAACGCTCAGGTGCAGGGATACAGTGTGAACACCGGATTTCATGGAGAGAGTGGTAAGAATACACAAACGGTTCAACAATATTGGATGCAAAGTAATGAGAGTGATTCAGATGTTTCTCAATGACAGAGCCTGAGGGGGGAGGAAGAATGCCTGCTTGGCGCATCCTTGGCGGTAGATCAGTCAGGTCCATTTGTTGATGGAAAAGTGGAAGGTAATGACATCACTTTTCTAGTGGATACTGGTGCTACCCGTTCTACTGTGAGAGCAGCAGAAATTCCAAACCTACCCCTCTCAGGAGAAACTATCCAAGTTGTAGGAGTCTCAAATAAGCAAATAAAAACCCCATTCACTAAACCAATAGAAGTGAATATTGGAAATTTCAAAGACATGCATCGGTTTGTGGTATGTGATTCAAGTCCAGTGAATTTGTTAGGGAGGGATTTGTTGTGCAAAATGAACTGTACCATCTATTGTACACCTGATGGTATTGCCTTCCAAACACCTGATGAAGATATTGCTTTCAAAATGGCGCTAGAAAAACAAGGAACAGAAGTGGATGAGATGTATTCACTTCTTACTGAAAATGGTTTACCTGATGAGCTGAAAAACACAGTGAAATCAGATGTGTGGGATTTTACAGGAAAAGAAATTGGTCTGATGGCAAATGTAGACCCAATTAAAATAATGGTGAAAGAAGGTGCAATTTATCCGAACACACAGAATGAGCAATACAGAATGAGCCCTGAAGTAAAAGCCGGAGTTGCTCCAGTAATTGACCAAATGATTGAACAAGGTATTTTGAGAGAGATAATGGGCAGTCCTTGTAATTCGCCAATCATGGGGCTTAAAAAGCCTAGTGGCAAGTATAGGATAGTGCAAGATTTAAGGAAAATTAATAAAATAGTAGTACCCTGTTGTCCAGTAGTACTAAATCCAGCAGTGATTCTTAATCAGATGCCTTGTGATGCACATTGGTACACGGTGATTGATTTGTGCCAAGCATTCTTTTCGATTCCTTTACACCAGGATAGCCAATATCTTTTTGCATTCTGGTTCGGAGACCGTGTTTTGGCATGGTGTTGGGTTCCTCAAGGGTACACAGAGAGTTCCTCAATTTTCAATCAGATCCTGAAAAAGTGTTTGGAAACATTGGTTATGCCAGGAAATTCAGTTTTGGTTCATTACATTGATGACCTATTAGTGGCATCAAATACACGAGAGGCTTGTGTCACTGACACAATTGCCTTACTGAACCATTTGGCAGAAGGTGGACACAAGGTGTCACCAGAAAAATTACAGTTTTGCCAACAAGAAGTCCAATAATTGGGACACAAGATAGAAAAGGGAGTCAGGAAAGTGACACCAGAGAGAATAAAAGTGATTCGACAAATGAGTCTACCTAAAACTAAGAAAGAAGTACGAATGTTTTTGGGAGTGATTGGATATTGTCATCAGTGGATCAGTGGATTTTCATTGCTTTCAAAGCCTTTACTAAGATTTACACGAAAGGATGTGACAGACCCAATTGAATGGGATGATGAAAGTGAGGATGCATTCATAAAATTGAGAGATTGTCTGTGTCAAGCACCAGCGTTAGGAATGCCTGATTATACGAAAGAATTTGTTTTTTTCTGTTGTGAGAGAGAAGGATGTGCACTTTCAGTGTTGACACAAAGACATGGATTGTCATGGCGTCCAGTGGCATATTTTTCTGCCACTCTGGATCCAGTGGCTGCGGCATTGCCTGGCTGCTTAAAAGCAGTAGCTGCTACCTGTGTGAGTCTGGAGCAGAGTGAATCGATTGTAATGGGACATCCCCTGAAAGTATATGTGCCACATTCAGTCGAGATCCTTTTAACAAGGACTTGTACTCAGCACTTGACCCCTAGTCGGCTGACTAAGTATGAAAGGGTGATCCTGGCTGCTGAAAATGTAAGTGTGATAAGATGCACCACAGTAAATCCAGCAACCTGGCTGCCAGATCCATATTGTGAAGAAATAAAAGAGGAGGCTGATCATGATTGCTTGGATGTGACCGAAATGTGTACAAAGGCCTGACGTGACATTTTTGATGTCCCATTGGAAGAATCAGACTATGTATTGTTTGTTGATGGGTCATACTTGCGAAAACAAAATGGAGAACCGAGTTCTGCCTATGCTGTATGTACTGTATCTGCTATTCTAGAAGCATCCTGTCTAAAAGGAGTCAAGTCTGCACAAATAGCTGAATTGATAGCTTTACCTAAAGCATGCAAAATTGGGAAAAAATTGAGAGTAACCATATTCACGGATAGTCAATATGGTTTTGGGGTTGTGCACGACTTTGGCCAATTATGGATGCAAAGGGGATGCAAAGGGGATTTCTGACTTCTTCAGGTTCTCCTATCAGGAATAGTAAAAATGTCAAAGAACTTTTGGAAGCATTACAATTGCCAAAAAGAAATTGCAGTGGTCAAATATGCCGCACATAAGTCAGGAAATTATTATGTGACACAAGTCAACAAATATGCTGACCAAGTTGCACAATTTTGTGCTCGAAATACGTCTTTAAACAGGGGGTTGGAAAAAGAAGTTACCAATTGCCAACTAATGTTTTTCTCTGCTTTTGAAACATGGGATGAAGTTAGACAGTTACAGGATGAGGCAGATGTAAAAGAAAAAGAATTCTGGATCAACACAGGTTGCACAAGAAGAGCAGATGATGAAGTATGGGTGTGTTCAGATGGTAGACCGGTAATGCCAGACAGTTTACTATCACCAATGGCAAGAGTATATCATGGAGCTACACACATTGGGAGAGATGCCATGATTAGGCACTTCAGGCAGACATGGTACAATCCCAAATTTAGGCTAATTGCAGAGAGTCTCTGCCAGCGATGTTTGACATGTCAACAGCAGAACCCAGGTAGAAAAACAGTTGTAAGTTGGGGAAAAATTGGAAAGGCAGAGGGACCATTTACAAGACTGCAACTTGACTTCATAGAGCTGCCGCCGTGCAATGGTTTGAAATACGTCCTTGTCATTGTGTGTCTGTTTTCTCGATGGGTGGAAGCTTATCCCATGAGAAGGAATGACAGTCTCACAGTTGCCAAACTACTGTTGAGAGAACTCATTCCCAGATTCGGATTTCCAGTCACTTTGGAATCAGATAGAGGACCTCATTTTAACAATGAGATAATTCGATTAATTTGTACAGCTTTCAAAGTTGAGCAGAAACTGCATTGTGCCTATCGACCAGAAGCCTCTGGAGATGTTGAGCAGCTCAATGGCACAATAAAATCCAGGTTAGGGAAAGTGTTTGCATTCACTTCACTGAAATAGCCTGATGCTTTACCCCTTGTATTGATGAGCCTTAGAAGCATCCCTGACAGAAGGACGGGATTGAGTCCTCATGAAATTCTCATGGGAAGAGCAATGAGACAAGCATTTGTACCTGGAAACAAACTAATGAATATAACTTATGATCTAGTGTTGGACTATTGTAAAGGACTAGCTGATCTGGTACGTTCTGTGTCTCACCAGGTTGGAGAAGATGCAACTGCAGCACAGCCGAATCAAGCTCATGATTTGTGTCCAGGAGACTGGGTTGTGGTAAAGAAGCACACGAGGAAATCGTGTTTAGAACCCAGGTGGAAAGGACCTCATCAAGTTACATTGGTGACGACGACAGCAGTAAAGTGTGCTGGCTTGCCAAACTGGATCCATGCCAGTCATACCAAAAGAGTCCCAAGTCTACCTGAACGACAAGAACAGCAACTGGTAGAACAAAGAGAAAAACCAGAAGCTGAAAGTTGTGAAGTCGAAGAAATCAGAGAAACAAACTCTGAAGAACGTATTGATGATGAAAAACCAAGTACAAGTCAAGTAGGGTGGGCACCAGTTACTGGGTCTCAAGAGGCTGTTGTAGAGGCCGAGGAAGAGCAAGAGATTGAGAGACCAGAACAAACTGAAACAGAAGATCCAGATCAAGCTCAATCAGCAGAAGAAAAAGAAAAACTGACAGATTCAGAACAAATTCAGTTAACATAAGAATCTACTACAGGAAATTCAGATCAAGCTCAATTAGAATTAGAAAAAGAAGGATTAAAGATCAAGAACAAAATCAATCAACAGAAAGAGAAAGATCAGAAAGTCCAGAACAAGCTCAGTTAAAAGAAAGAGAAAATAAAAGAACGTTAGAAATTGGCGAAGAAGGTGAAAAGGCAGTGCAAATAAAGAGGATCAGAAAAGGTGATCACTGGCCAAGTGGAATAAAAGGACTGGGATATGTTTTAAGAAGAAAAACAGGGAAAGAACTAGAACAAGTAAACGAATTATCAAGTCAAATTGAGCAATTTAAAATTTAGAAGAAATAATTTAGATATTGACCAATTTAGAACACTAAAAATGGCAGAAATGAAAGTGACTGAACATTCGAAATCTAGTTTAAAACGAAGATGTGTTAAATGTTGTTTGTTCAGTGTTTTAATACTAATGTTAATGTGGTTGTTGCTAACTGTTGTGATTGCCTATTTTGATGGCAAATAATAACAAAAATAACACTAATATGAGTGATCGAATGAATGCAGTTACTAAAAGAACAACTACCACAAATTTAGAGTAAATGGATGAGAGCATGTATCATCATGACAAGTCAAATAGTGATGCACCATTAAATGTATTTACTAAACGTCTTTACAAATACGTAGATACAATGGATGTGAGTGATTGTTATGTTTGCATGAAATTACCTTCGTCTGTCTCGGAGGGGGTAACATATCACCATCTTCCTTTAACATGTGGTGTGTCATTTAGTGTTGTGTCCAGTTTGTTCTATGTAACAGGCAAATTGCAGTATTATTATTCGAATATGGATTTAGTATTTTCAGAAATCCCTATTCGAAGAAACATGAACCCAGTGCTTAGTGGTAAAGATGCAGAATTCATGGGTGAGTTCTTTTTAACAACAAACCCAATAGACATAACATATGCTCATAAGAATAATCTAACATGTATTTTGCGTGATGAAGAAAAAGATTTTCTAAATTTAGTAGAGGAAAGAAGGCAGGATTTCCAAAAGAAGGCTGTTGAACAGAAGTCACATGTACCTACAAGGGCTAATAAGGAAGGGGACTATAAGAAAGGCGAGACTCATGCTGCAATGTCCCTAGATTTGTCAAAATTGGGAAAATTCTGTCTGCATAGATTAAAAACTGACTATAACAACATTTTCATTGGTTCTAGTGAATGTGAACATGCCTTCCTAATAATGGGGGGATGGGGACTAAAAGGTGGAACTGATCCTGTTTTTCCAGGGATTTATTACGTGTGTGGTAAAAATGCCTATTATAGGTTGCCCGCGATGGTATGGTAGTTGTTATATTGGAATAGTATTTCCAAAAGTAATCACATTACTAAGAACAATGAAATGGATGTAGTAAGTCAAGGACTAAAACGAACTAAAAGAACAGGCTTTTCAGAAATAGTAGGTGATATATTTGGTGCACTGATACTGACAGTTGGAGTCATACTGAATTCACATAAGATACGAAAGTTGTCAACGATAGTTGATCGTCTATCGACAGATACTGCTGGGGGATTCTTAATGATTATACCGAAATGGTTGCAATTAGATTTATGGTTTTGCAAAATCGACTTGCACTTGATATATTATTGGCAAAAGAGGGTGGAGTCTGTGGCATGTTGAAAGTCCAACATTGCTGTACATATATCCCTGGCAAAAGTAAAGGTATTGAGGGATATATTAAGAACATTACAAAGATTCATGAAGATTTGACCCAACTAGAGGTTCACGGTGTCTGGGAAAGACTTAGTAAAAGTATTTCTGCTATAGGTAGTTGGTTTTCCACTTTAGGGAGTAGTCTATTAGGGAAGATCCTAATACCTGTAATTTCGATAGCAATAATAGCCCTGATAATAATGATGACATATAAACGTTGCAAGAGTAAAACAAGAGAAAGAATGTTGGCAGAAATAAAGAATAAGGGAACGGGAAGAAAGAGAAAGAGGGAAGAGATTGAGTTAGAAGAAATGAAAGGAAGTTTATATGATAAAATGATAGAATTAGACGTGAAAAAGAAAAACGAAGAATTAGTAGAAAGAGAGGAAGAAAAATGAAATTAGATGAATAAAGTTGGCACTTGGTAATGATGGGTATTTTATGATGGCTCAAAAATGCCATCAGAGGGGGGATTGATGGAGCAAGGATTCGAGAAAATGAAACTTGCTCGGAGAAATCCTCCATTAACTTTTACTAATCGTTAAAACTAGATAAGATGAAACTAATATACACCAGACACCGACACATGGGGAGAGAAGCTTACGCATGCTTAAACTAATGAAGAATAAAAAGAATGGGACTAAAACCCGCTTTAATTTGCGAAAACGCATTGCGCATATCTGAATTACGTAGAGATAACGTGACTAACTCGCTTTGAGAGGGAAAACCATGCGCACGAAAAGCTAACACGTGGTCTTGAGGTACCGCGTGCCCGGCATCTGCTTGCTTGAATTTAAAAGAAAGCTGCTGTTGTTAACGCTTTTGCCTAAGAGAGATAATAACAACATGGGATAGAATAGAAGTGGGTGGTGAACAGTGAGAATTATATGTATAAGAAAATAACATCTGTTTATGATTCCTTTATTAATAGTGTGCATTCGGGCCTGCTTAGAGCTTGACAGAAAAAGAAAATGGCGATGGATGACCAAAAGTTACGCATGCTCAGTGAGACCATGATGTGACCCGGTGACCGAAAGAGCTGACTGACTGCCAAGAATCAAGGACAGAAGACATGAGAAAAAGAAGACATGTATCATTCGTCTATGTAGTCTGTATTGAATGAAAATTATTGCACATGGCAACAATATATGCATGGGAAGAGGACAATATGAAAGAGCTAAATTAATATGTCAGTATAGTCTGATGAAAACTCCTCTACCCCCGTCCAATCATATTCCGTATTTTAGTGAAATTTGCAACTCTTGAGGGTGGGACATGTAGAAATAAAGACTATAACTAGAGTAAGTGAAGATTAGTTAGTTAGCATGCATCATCGACGCTGAGAGAGAGACGAGTATACTGCATCGAGAGAGAGCATCAAGGTCATCATAGAGAGAGAGAGAGGCGAGATCAGACTGGGAAGATTCAGATCCGAAACGACACCTTGATTAGATTAGAAGATTTGCAGAAGAATATCGAGGAGGGAGAGAGTGTAAGAGAGGGAATCGCCCTGGTTTGTCGGGTTTGTAGAGAAGCCTAGTAAGTATTTGTCCAGTCCTGATCCAGTCCTGATCCTAAGTCAGGGGACCTCCACCATTCCTTTGGCCAGAGGGTTGGTTTTCCGGTCATCTCTTATTAGGTAAATGATATTCTATCTCAAATTTGCATATTTCTTTGCAAATGTACGTTAATATGTGTCTTTTGTCTCTACATCTATCCATTGATTTTTGTTGAATGAGGTTGTGTAATTGAATGTATTTTGCTAAATGAAATTTCTCTCTCTCACATTGAAGAATGATGGAATTTGCACTGTGAATCTGTAATGATGAGCGTTCAACTTTATGACTGAAAATTTAGATAAAGCTTGTAAATCTTACTCAGAGTCTGTGGTCATTTCACTAAGAGCTGTGAATTAGTTAAGAAGTTGTTAATATCACCATCAACTAACTCAACTAATGGTCCATCGACCAGAGGAAGAGTGTTGATTCGGGAAGATTAGTTAAGCATTGAAATGTCAATTTAACCTGATTTGTGGTTACAGGGGCACAACTAATCAGAACTTAAGTGAATTATAAAAACTTGGCCCCCCAGCGGAGCGTCCAGGGAGTGTGGATGAAAAATTTGCATGAATGTATATGGGCCCATTGAAATATTCAGTTTTATGTGAAATATTCAACCCTGGGGGCTTCCGCTGGATCACTATCACGCCCCACGATCCTTCTCCATGACTTCCAGATGTGAGTGCCACCTGCTCAATACAGCGCTCGCAACCGCTAAAAACAGTATCCTTCGTCACCGGTGCTCCCTGCAATCCCGCACACATGATGGGTGGCTCAGGGATATGTATCAGATGGCCTCCTATGAATGTGTCATCTACAATCTGCAGGATAACATTGAGACCATTCTTTGCACCATGGCTCCTTTCCTACAAGGGATGAGGGGCAGCCCTGTGCAGCCACCCTGAGGGACATCATGGTGGTTCTATCTGGGGTGCCCGGGTCTTAGCACAGTGTCCTGGGTCTCTTCCCCTCATTCTTCTTTCTCTTCTTCTTCTCCCCCTTTCTTTTTTTTGCCTTGCTTTGGGCCTCGGCTCAGGGTCCCACATCTTCATCAACTCCACCAGTGACGATATCTCCCTCTGCATCCACCCATGCTTTTTCCACACCCTTCCTGGGAACCCTCTCCTCCTCTCTAGCCAAAGTCTGGTACTGTCACATTTTTCCAGCGTTCTTTCTGTTCTCTTCTCCTCTCTCATTCCTATTCTTTTCCTTTCTCTACCTTTCCCTTTCTTTCTCTTCTTCCCTTTCCTTTTCCCTCCTCATTCACTTTCCTTTTTTCCTCCTCACTCTTTCCTTTTCCCTCTTTTCCTTTCCCCTTCTTGTCACCTCCTGCCCCTTCCTCTCTTGTGCCCTCTGTCTCTTCCCCTCCCCCTTGACTACCCTCCCACTCTAGCTCAACCACCCTCTCCCGATTGTTCTGAGTCCGCTTGGCCTGTAGTTTTTTGCACTGTTTCTGTATTTTATGAACCCTTGCATTCTTTGACGGCTTTGGGTAGCCAGCCTGTAGCATTGTTTTGCTTATTTATCATGCTACTGCCCTCCCTCTTACTTGTATCCCTGAATAAAGAATTGCAAAACAAAAAAAGAAACTTCAGCCAGACCAGCTGAGAGTGTTGACTATGGAAGCCAGTTCATTCGGGTAGGGAGTGACTCCAGAAACGACCTCCTCTCAGGCACCATGGTCCCTTCAGGAAAGAAGGAGGTCCTCAGCTGGAGGGAACTGATGCCTGTTTTGAGGGCTCTATTGCATTTTCAGGAGGTTGTTTGGGGACATCATGTGTTGTTCAGAACAGACAATATGGTGACAATGGTATATGTAAACAACCAGAAGGCACCAGGTCGAGTGCTGTGAATTTGATAACACACCAATTGATGCCTCCCTCCCGGAATCCAAGACCTTCAGTCGTTTTGGAAGATGCTTGGTTTTCTAGGAGGAATGCTGGGCAAAGTGTACCCTTATAGGATAGTTCCAGTGAAGGAAAAAGCAGTTCCTGTTGTCTCTTCTGTCTCGAGAGGTGGATTTGCCTCTTTAGTAAATGAATGGGACCTGGACAAATAGGACTAGGAGTAATGAAGGTAACGGGTAAGTAATTGAGACATTCCCTAACCTCTTTAATGGAGGTGATGGAGCAAAGTTTCAACAATGAAACTTGCTTGTACGCAATCTTCCTCATAGTATTAATTTATTAAACTTGTATTGTCAAAACTAAACTTTGCATTCACAAACACAAGAGGGACAGAAGCTTGCTTATGTGTTTTACTAATGAATAACGCTTGTCTGTAATCCAAAATGTCCGCTAAAGCGCAGGAACCTC
Organism: Calotriton arnoldi; assembly: GCA_963921515.1. NCBI lineage: Eukaryota > Metazoa > Chordata > Amphibia > Caudata > Salamandridae > Calotriton > Calotriton arnoldi. Next base: position 388,478 of record CAWUFW010013575.1, on the reverse strand, counting down.
AATGCGCATGTCGCAACCTGATCACATGGTGTGACGTCTTTCTTTGCTTGGTGGGAAACTTCTGCTTCTGCGCAGTGTGGACTAAAATGGCCGCTAAATGTTTTCACATGCTTAAGCTTGCTCTCATGTCATTATTAAATTGTCGTTTTCTTAATGCTACTAATGCAGGATAGTATTATAATTAATTGGGAATAGAGTAGGGAAAGTGGGTATACAGTGAAACTTTTTATTTGTGATTTTAATATTTTCTTCTTACACTTTTAGAAATTCGTAAACTTGGGCCTGGGTTGATGACTTGAAACTCGAGAGACACATGGTTCTGCGCATGTGTCCTGTGTGCCTGCCAAGTGAAGTCAACTTGGACGTCTTCCAAGGCCATGACCCATTGGCCGAAAATGCTGTACTTCATGTTTCCGGAGGACAAAATGATACTTTTCCCCTGTAAAATGTATAACATTTGTCGTGAGACGGGTGGGAAATAAAGTGAATGTATTAATTTGAAGGGGCGGGAACGTAAAGACAATAGGCTTTACAATTTAGTCCAAATCGATATGGTGCGAGAATCCACCCCCTGTCCCTGTCCAATCAGAAGTAGTGGTCCCATATTTTAGCAACATTAAGGGGAGGTACATAGGCGTAGAAGGATATAATAGATATAGAATTAGCTAATTAGTTAGCACAGGAGAGCGGAGATGCTGACAGGAAGAGCTCCAGACCGCTAAGATGATCGATTGCAGACTGAATCCCTGTCCAGAAGAGGTCCTGAGGAGGGGGCGGCGGAGTCCATTAGAAGGAAGAACGGGAGAATCGATGAGAAGTCGAGTATCAGAGAGGGGAACGGCGCAGGCGTCGTTGTAGAGAGGTCACCGGTCCTGTCCTGATCCTGGAAGAAGTCTTTGCTCTTCATCCTTCCTGGGTCCTATCTTTCCAACTCCTTGGCCAAGGGGCTTGGTTCTCGCATTTAGGTAACTATACTGCAACCTTTAGTTGCGCTGCTGTCTCTATTCTCTTCCTTTCCTTAAACACCGTCAATGATTAGCAAAATCATTTCTATGCTTTTTCTTGGGTATTTCAATCAAGTACCGTGTTTTCTGTATTTTACTCTGCTAAAACTTTAGATAAACATTTTAAAACTTCCTGACTCAGTGGTTATTTCAGGATTATGTACTATAATGAATGTCACTCATTTTAAACTTCCCAATTAGCAAAGGATCCATTGGTAAGTTTTTACTCTTCAATCAGAAGGTAATTGGTAGCAGGGACTTTGATAAAAGAGTACATCTGACTCCCAGCGTAAGTATTAGTGTAGTGTGAATGTACGGGCCCAAGTGAGTATATGGTGTATGAATGTTGTTGGCTAATATTGCACTGGATCAGTTTTCTGGTAAGCAGAGGACGTTTTTTGTTACTCTTTGTTAATTGGGTAATGAGAATTTTATTTGTATTTTTTTTTATGAACTAACATCCGCTTATTTTTGAGTTTTGTTACATGTTGTCCAGAATACCCCGGGGTAGGTAAAAAGAATAGTGGGTGGCAAGTGGAAGCCATACTGCAGTGAGGTTATCTGTCAGGCAGAAATAGTACTGAGAAGTTAAGCAGGACTTTCAGTACTAGTTAGGGACTCTATGTGTGTAAGTAATAGCAAAAGGGTACGCTGATAAAAATTTGATGTTATATCACCTAGTAAGGGTAACATTGGAGAAGTAACAGGTACTTCTGGAGCTTGTGTGAAGAGTAGACGGAAGTGTTTTACTCGTAGTATATGTTTTAGTAAACGGAAAAGTTTTACTAAGTGTGAGAAGAAACTATCTTTTTCGAATTTAGAAGAAACTGGCACGATAGCAAATGTTTTATGTTGTTACTGAAATTTAATTAAGATTTATAGAGAAAATAAGTTTGCGTACATATTTGTAAAGGGAGGGTCAGTTGCCGGAGAGGGAGCTGACGTCACAAAACGCCGCGCTGTGGTAGGTTGAAACAGCGGGTGTGGAGAGACACTTGTAAAGGAGGGGTCAGTAGTCAGGAGTAGTACTGACGTCACAGGTGCCGCGCTGGGATTGGTTAAACCAGCGAGGACAGAAAAGAGCAGATTGTAAAGGAGGGGTTGACAGAGAAACGTCATCAAAAGGCCGCGCAAGGATTGTCGCGGAAATAAAAGATAGCAGACATTTGATTGGTCGAGAATATAGAAGCAAAATTCTTAGTGGATAAGGATTGCATGTTAAAACGTGATCCGACTTTAACAGGAACTCGTCCGGATAGGAGATTCCTAGGTTTTGCAGAATATAATTTTGTACACAGAAGATTAGATAGAATGTACAGAGAAAGGAGAAAAATGTCATTTTTGCAAAAGATTAAGAATTATTTTAAAAAGGACAAACCAATCAAAACTAGAGAATTAATTATTATTCCACCAGCTAAAACGCCAGCATCATTTATGATGATGGAGAGAGGTTATCATACTTGTGTATGGATGGAGAATTGGATAGAATACACCAAAAATGATGGAGTATTAGCACTTCCCGAGAATGGTACCTTCAATGGAAGAATTCTTCAAAACTTGAGATTGAGGATGAATGACTTAGAACCTAGACCTAGATTAACTCAGTACGAAGCTCTAGAAGAATGGGAAACCGAGGCATTTGAGCAGGATAGATCTAGAAGTAATAGGAGTTATCCAGGATTTTTTCCCAGATATATACGTGAGTCTAGAGAGGGTCAGATGAAACAATGGAGAAGGGCAATGATTACAGAGGGACTGTATCCATTATTCACAGAAGGAGAGAAATCAGGAGGCAAATGTACAGAAAAGACAAAACATTTAATGAGAAATGAGGAGTTTGAAGACGAATTTATGGAGGAAATGTTAAGAAATCCCCCACCATATCAGGAAGGGACAAGTGGATGCACCCTAAGTGCACCACCGAAAACTCCAATGGTACCACAAGTAATGCATGAATTTACCCCGACTAGAATACTTCATGACAAAGAAAAAGAAGCCCTAGAAAAGACCAGAGCAGAATTAATACAGAAAATAACTCAGATAAAAGTACACCCTGATTCATTGACTATTCCTGTAACAATTGGTCCAGTAGTTCCATTATATGGTACTCAGGGAAATTGTCCTCAACCCATACTTGCACCTACTCCTGTGAGTAATCCCAAACCTGAAGCTCCAGTTATAATTGAGGATCAATTTAGTGACTGTGAATCCACAATATCACTCATAGACTTGCCTATTCGAGGTTCTATAAATAGTACTCCAAGAAAAGATGTACCTGGAGGTCCAAAAGATGTAAGTTTAGTAACTTCATCAGGAGCAAAAAGTGCTACCATAGTAACACCTGAAGATCTAGAAAGATGGGTGCAAGGGTCAGTTAAACAGTGCACACCTCCGAAAATAATGGACATTCATAAATTAAAAGTCGAATTAGAAGAAATAATAGCAGGAAATGTAGGACTAGAATGCTTAAATACCTATGATGAAGAAGAATTATTGTTCCTATGTAGGAGTACCACCAGAAATGTAAGGATATTTCATGAAAAATTGTCCAATTTAGCATTACAGATGGGAATAGAAATAGGGAGATCAAAGGTACTACAGAAACCCTATAGAGCAGAATTTTCAGACAAAGACTTAGAAAATATGAATGCCTCTGGAAAAAGACTACAAATAAGAGAATTAATGTTAGTTTTACAAAAATGGGGAGACCTAGATAAATGGAGAACTAGGTGGGCCAAGAAAAAGGAAGAAGCACGAACAAGTAGAACAGCATCAGAATATGTGATGAAGGAAACAGGGAAAGCAGACCAGATGTATCCAATGCGAGAAGTTGCGGGAGGAGGATATGTACATGTCCCATGGAGCAGACAGGATATTTTGTCATTTACGAATGATTTTCCAAAGCTGAGGGAAAAGCCAATTGAATGGTACAAGCAGGTTGAAAGGTTTGTGAAGGTGTCAAAGGTATTGTTGAAGGATTTGGATGGTCTGTTTGACATATTGGTACCTGCCGATTTATGGACAGATTGTAAGATCACAGTGGATTGGCCAAGTGATGAGTATCCCAGAGATCCGAAAACAGGTGCCCCGTCAAATGATGTAATGAAAAAGTATCAGGAGGTGATAACATACCTGAAAGGAAAAATACCCCCGAAAGAAACAGATTGGGTGAAAATAGATCGAACCACCCAAGAAGCAAGTGAAACAGTACATTCTTACTATGAGCGCCTATTGCAGGTATTTAAACAGTATAGTGGATTTGAGGACATTGGAGACAAAAACATGAGTCAGTTTGTGTATCGGTTTGTTTACGGTCTGAAGCCAGAGATTTGCCAGATGATTAAACAACACATGCTGTGTTGGCAGGGAAAGCCCATAGATGAGATTCTGAAATATGCGAAATATTGTGGAGACGATATTGAGGATAGACACAAGAAATTACAAGAAAAGGTGATGTGGGCTCAGGTGAAAATGGCAGAGAAACAAGGAATTAATTTGGAAAATCCGAGTGAAAATCAAGGAAAAGATTCTGGAACGAGTGGTGATACTGGGAATGGTGGAACATTTAGAGGACGAATGAGTAGAGAAGAAGCTAAAAAGAAATTTCCTTGTCATGGATGCGGAAAATTGGGGCATTGGAAGGACGAATGTAAAAAGATTCGGAATAATAATGGCCCAAATCAAAACTTAAATCCACAGACGCAGAATGACTCACAGCAGGGTGTAAATCCCCAGAGTCAATTACCACCTCCACCTGTTCAGGGTAATGTAAGCAGAGCAAAGCACGATACTGACATCGGATACCCAGGAGGAAGTGTTAAGAATGATTATATGACATCACAATTTCTTTTGCAGGACAATTACTGTGAATTCAACTCATGACGGTGCCTAGGAGAGGGGAAGAAGGAGTGCGTACTTGGCGCATCCTTACAGGTAGATCAGTCTGGTCCATATGTTGAAGGAAATGTGAAAGGTAATGATATTATTTTCCTTTTAGACACTGGTGCTACCAGGTCTACGGTGAGATCAGCAGACATCCCAGACCTTCCTCTCTCTGGTGAAGATATCCAAGTAGTAGGGGTAGCTAATCAAAGAATTAGAACGCCTCTTATAGAACCAATGGAAGTCAAAATAGGAAACTTCCGAGAAATGCACCAATTTGTGGTGTGCGATTCTAGCCCAGTAAATTTATTAGGTAGGGATTTATTGTGCAAAATGAACTGTACAATTTTCTGCATGCCAGACGGTGTGGCAGTTCAGACACCAGATGAGGACCATGTATATAAAATTATGGTTGCAAAACAAGGTACAGAAATAGACGAAATGTTTTCGTTAATAACAAGAGATGAGTTACCGGAAGAATTAAAAGGTACAGTAAACCCAATAGTATGGGATTTCACCGGAAAAGAAGTAGGACTTATGGCAAAAATAGATCCAGTTCAAATTACGGTAAAAGAAGGTGCAATTTTCCCAAATACCAGACAGTACAAAATGAGTGCAGAAGTAAAAGCAGGAGTCATTGAAGAAATAAAACGAATGGTAGAACAAAACATCCTAAAAGAAGTAATGAGTAGCCCATGTAATTCACCTATAATGGGGCTAAAGAAACCTAGTGGAAAATATAGGATTGTTCAGGACCTGCGTAAAATAAACAAGATTGTGGAACCATGTTGTCCCATAGTACCAAATCCTGCAGTAATTCTATACCAGATCCCTTGGAATGCAGGATGGTGTACTAGTAATTGATTTATGTCAAGCATTCTTTTCAATACCATTGCATCCAGACAGCCAGTATCTTTTCTCATTTAAATTTGAGAACAAGGTCTATGTGTGGAATCGTGTTCCTCAGGGATACAGAGAAAGTCCTTCCATCTTCAACCAGATACTGAAAAAGTGCCTGGAAAAACTAGTGATGCCAGGAAGCTCAGTCTTAGTCCAATATAACGACGACTTATTGGTGGCGTCGACCACCAGAGAAGACTACGTTGTTGACTCCATAGCATTATTAAATCTTTTGGCTGAGGAAGGGCATAAAGTCTCACCTGAAAAGTTACAGTTTTGCAGGACAGCTGTTAAATATCTGGGACACCAAATTGAGAGGGGAAAAAGAAGAGTAACGTCTGAAAGAGTAGAATTAATAAAGAGAATGCAAATGCCTGTAACCCAAAGACAAGTGAGAATGTTCCTAGGAATAGTAGGCTACTGTCGACAATGGATACCAAATTTCTCCATGTTAGCTAAGCCCTTAATTAACATGACGAAAAAGAAAGCAAAGGACCCTGTCGAGTGGGAGGATGAAAGTGTAGAAGCTTTTGTAAAATTGAGAACGCACTTTGTTCAGCACCTGCCTTAGGCATGCCTGATTATAAAAGAGAATTCGCATTATTCTGTCAAGAGAGAGAAAATTGTGCACTTTCTGTCCTAACTCAGAGACATGGACTAGACAGACGTCCTATAGCGTACTTTTCTGCTACATTGGACCCAGTAGCAGCCGCGTTGACAGGATGCTTAAAAGCAGTGGCAGCAACTTGTTTGAGCATTGAACAAAGCGAGTCAATTGTGATGGGACATCCTGTAAAAGTATATGTTCCACATGCAGTTGTGATTCTGTTGACAAGAACCCGAACTCAGCATCTTACTCCTAGTCGGCTGACTAAATATGAGAGGATAATAATGGGTGCTGAAAATGTGACCATGGTAAGGTGTACAATAATAAATCCAGCAACTTTATTGCCGGACCCATATCATGAAACAAATAAAGATGACGAAGAAGATGAACATGATTGTGTACAAATTACAGAATTATGTACAAAACCACGCCCAGACATAGAGGAAGAGCCTCTTAAAAAGCCAGACAGGGAGCTATTTGTCGATGGTTCATGTCAAAGACATGAAGATGGTAAACTAACTGCTGCCTATGCGGTATGTGAATTAGCTGGAATAGTCGAAGCATCCTATTTACCAGGAGTAAAATCTGCACAAGTAGCTGAATTGATTGCTTTGATAAAAACTTGCAAAATTGGGAGGAATCAGAGAGTAACTATATTTACTGATAGTCAATATGGTTACGGGGTTGTGCATGATTTTGGCCAACTGTGGATGCAGAGGGATTTCATGACTTCTTCAGGATCCCCCATTAAAAATGGACAATTTGTAAGGGAATTGCTAGAAGCAATACAATCACCAAAAGAATTGGCTGTGTTTGAAATGTGCCGCACACCAGTCAGGAGATGACTGGGTGGTAGTCGACAACAGATATGCAGACTTGGTGGCTCAACATTGTGCCAAAACCAGAACGTCAGTCAATAAGAGGGTGGAAAGAATGGGAATCAGCTGCCAACTTATGTTGTATATGCCACCTGAAACATGGAATGAGGTGAAGAAATTGCAAGATGAGGTTGATGAAAGTGAGAAAAATTTGTGGATTAAAGTGGGTTGCTCCCAAAGAGGAGAAGATGAAGTGTGGATCAGTTCAGATGGCAGACCAGTCATGCCAGACTGTTTACTCTCACAAATGGCTAGAATGCATCATGGAGACACACACATAGGGAGAGATGCAATGATTAGACTGTTCAGACAAAATTGGTACAATCCCAAATTCAGGGCTGTTGCAGAGAGTCTTTGCCAGAGATGTCTAACTTGCCAATGCATAATCCAGGCAGGAAAACGATAATTGGGTTTGGAAAGATTGGAAAGGCAGAGGGCCCATTTATAAGACTCCAGTTCGACTTCATACAGTTACCACCATGCAGAGGACTAAAATATGTACTAGTCATAGTGTGTCTGTTTTCAAAGTGGGTGGAGGCTTACCCTACTAGGAGAAATGACAGTATTACAGTTGCAAAACTGTTGTTACGTGAGCTCATACCTAGGTTTGGTTTCCCAGTATCTTTGGAATCAGATAGAGGAAAACACTTTAATAGCGAAGTGATCCAGATAATCTGTGAAGCATTTCAAATCAAACAGAAACTGCACTGTGCATATCGCCCAGAGGCTTCTGGAGTGGTTGAACAATTGAATGGCACTATAAAGTCAAGATTGGGAAAAATGTGTGCATCAACATCATTAGAGTGGCCAGACGCATTGCCACTTGTCTTGATGGGAATCAGAAGCATACCTGACAGAACAACAGGATTGAGCCCCCATGAAATAATGATGGGAAGAGCAATGAGACAAACACATGTTCCCACAAACAAATTAGTAAATATATCTGATGATATGGTTCTGCATTATTGCAAAGGATTGGCTGACCTAGTGCGTTCTGTCTCTCATCAGGTTGGAGAAGACGCAGTTTCCAGGCAGCCTGAACTAGAACATGATCTGAATCCTGGTGATTGGGTGGTAGTGAAGAATCACACCAGAGAAACGTGTTTATCACCCAGGTGGAGCAGACCTTGTCAAGTTATATTGACCACCAATACAGCAGTGAAGTGTGCAAGATTTCCTAATTGGATTCACGTAAGCCACACAAAGAGAGTACCAGACCCTGAAGAGGAGAATTCACAGACAACACCAATCACTGAAGAAGCTGAAGGTTGCCCAGCAGAGGAATCTCAGGATCGAGGTTCGAGAGAAGCTGACGGAGAACAACCGAGCACAAGTCAGGATTGGATACCAGTGGTAGAAGTTCCTGAAGTATACCACAGAACAAGAAGTCAAGCGAAATTGGAAGAAATAGAAGAAGATCAGATAGGTGAAGAAGAAGCAGCTCAGGTACCAGAAGAAAAGACAATAAGAGAACCTGAGCAAGGTCAGATAGGGAAAGAAAATTGGACTCAAAACAGTGAAGACTTAATAGACTTTGAACAGGGAAAGACAGGTTTAGAAGAATCCGGTCAGGCTGCAGAAGTTCACAGTGCAATAAGCCCTGATCAGAAGCAGTTAGATCAAGAAGAATTCACTAAAGAAAAAGGGGTTGATACAAATGAACATAAAGAAATAAAAAAGGAACAAGGTCAACATCTTGAAAGTCATTGTGGAGCTACTGAAGAGAAACCAATCAGACCTGAAAAAGAACAAACAAAAGAAGCAGTAATAAAAGAAAACAAAACAGTATTGAGCAGTGAAAATAACGAGATCTCTGAAGACGTAAACAGAGAAACAGTGCCAACCAAGAAGACAAGAAAAGGAGATCATTGGCCAAGTGTCATTAAAAGAGTAAAATACCACATAACAACCAGAAGTGAAGATCCAGAACAAGTACCTGAAGTGACAAGTCAAACTGAACAAGAGAAAAAGTCAGGAAAAAGAAAAAGTAAAAGACTGAGACTTGTGAATAACAAATTCAAGGGTCCTGACTGGACTTATATTATTCTGGAAGATTTTGAAAGCTCAGAGTCAAGTGACAGTGGTGACGAAGGAACAAGTGCAGAACTAACATACGAAGAAGAAACAAGACCACCCTGACTAAACAAAAGAATCCTCTAAAGAAAAGAAGAAGAGATAAGAAGAGCAATCTTCCTTGTCGAAAAATGCCTGACGATAGAGTTACTGGGAGACCAAAACGAAATTGTTGTAGGAAATGCTGTGCAATCTGCATATGTAGTCTAGTATTGGTGCTTATAGTATGGTTAGTCCTGATTGTAGCAGTTCCTTACCTTATGATAATAGATAAGAAGATTAATAATGAAACTAAAGGGAGGACAGCAAACATGAAGGGCAATAGAGTAGAATTAATGGCAGAAGATGAGGCAGAAATTCATCATGAAATAGCTGATAACGACAGTAGTTTAAATGTTTTCACAAAGTTATTGTCTCAGTATGTAGACACAATGGAAGTTAGTAATTGTTATGTCTGTATGAAGTTACCTGAATCAGTAGCGGAAGGATTAACATACCATCATTTACCACTGACATGTAGTGTATTAACAAGTTTATTTTATAGAACAGGTAGGCTACAGTATTATTATTATTCAAACTTAGATGTGATATTTTCTGAGGTTCCGATTCGCAAGAGTATGAACCCAGTGCTTAGTAGTCAAGACGCACAGTTTAACAAAACGAATGTAATTGCTGATGCTCTTTTAAAACTTGCTTTTTTGCACGGGGGAGCTGTGTTATAGCTCGGGGAGGGCTCGAGTGCGCCTGCGCTGGGTCAGCGCTTTAGCTGCTGGGTCACGCCGAGGGCACATAAAAATGTTAGATGACGCGACCGCGCAACGGTTGTTAGAGGGGTCATACCTGTGGGGGACTAACAGGAGATTCTCCCGCTCGCTCTTAATTTTAAAATCGCTCTTTGTATTGCTGCTGGTTGTTTTTTAACAAAACGAATGTAATTGCTGATGCTCTTTTAAAACGTGCTTTTTTGCACGGGGGAGCTGTGTTATAGCTCGGGGAGGGCTTGAGTGCGCCTGCGCTGGGTCAGCGCTTTAGCTGCTGGGTCACGCCGAGGGCACATAAAAACGTTAGATGACGCGACCGCGCAGCGGTTTTTAGAGGGGTCATACCTGTGGGGGACTAACAGGAGATTCTCCCGCTCGCTCTTAATTTTAAAATCGCTCTTTGTATTGCTGCTAGTTGTTTTTTAACAAAACTAATGTAATTGCTGATGCTCTTTTAAAACTCGCTTTTTTGCACGGGGGAGCTGTGTTATAGCTCGGGGAGGGCTCGAGTGCGCCTGCGCTGGGTCAGCGCTTTAGCTGCTGGGTCACGCCGAGGGCACATAAAAACGTTAGATGACGCGACCGCGCAGCGGACGTGCCGAAGGCGAGCCTAAGGCAAGCCCGTCTGCGCCCGTCCGCGCCCATCCGGGCCCAGGGGCCAGAGCCCCTGCCTCTACACTATTAACCCACTATGGTTACACCTTTTCACAGTTGAGACGGTTGAACAGACCCCTGGAACCACAATGTTCTCACTCGATCATACTAGAGGATGGACAGAAGAAGTGCTTACATTGTCATTTTGAGCCTTCCATGTACACCCATACCCCAGCCCACTCAGAGAAACATTTTAACTTACTGCTGTTGAACTGCAGATCATTACCGAAACATGCGACTGAGATCTCATTACTGCTATCTGACCGTGATCCAGAAGCGTTATTCCTTACGGAGACTTGGCTCTCTTCGAGCTCAGAACCTGATATTGTCAGAGCCCTTCCCACGAGCTATTCAATCCAAAGATTAGATAGAAAGATGGGTAAGGGGGGCGGCATTGCTATCATTTATAAAAATTATATGACCTGTCGCCTTTTAGGTAGCCCTATAGCTGAATGTGAGAATGTCCATTTCTCTATTGAATTTACCCCCTCTCTTTCTCTCTCAGGAATCCTTATTTATCGCCCGCCCGGGGCGCTGGGTCAATTTTGTAATTCCTTACTAGATGCAACCTGTGACCTAGCTAACACTAATGCCAATTTTACACTCCTTGGAGATCTCAATCTGCACTTTGATGACCCTTCTGCATTAGTTGCTATGGACCTTGCCCAAGATCTTGCATCCTACCAACTTCAACAAAAGGTCTCTCAACCCACACATTCTAAAGGACATCTTCTTGATCCCTTTTTCTCCACTTTGAAAGACGTTACAGGAAAACCCCCTATCCCCCTTCCATGGTCGGATCACTTCCTAGTTCCCTTCCTATGGTCCTCTGTCATCACAGAGGCTCATACCCAGATCCCCCGAACATTCAATCGGCAGTGGTCTAAGGTCCCAGTGGAGAAATGGTCCCATGAATTGAGTAAGACCTTCCCCGTCTTTCATACTAATCCGGCCACTGCTTACAACCACTTCACTTCATGAATTGAAGACACCCTTAACCTGGTGCTCCCAAAAAAACTGATCAAGAAAAAACTTGGAACCATTAAATCAGGATGGTTCTCACCTGAATTACGCCTTCTCAAAAAACAATGTAAAAGGTTGGAGAGGATCTGGAGGAAAGATTTTTCCCCTAATAAGAAACTAGAATATAAAACTACTCTTCGGACGTATAAAGTGGAGATCAAAAAGCCCAAGCCTCATACTTTGAGGAAAAGATCCTCCTCGCAGCTAATTCTCACAGGGAAATTTTTCAGATTGCCAAAATGCTGTTAAGAGTATCGGACCCACCACCAATTCCTGATCTTCTGGACATTGGTGCAATGATCTTGCACAATTCTTCTTCTCCAAAGTGCAAAATATCCTAAAAATCCTTCCTGTGAAAGACAATGTATACATTACTAATGCCATCACTCCCTTCCGAGATAAATACGACCCCGGTTTAGAGCCTTTAGAACCCTTGTCTTTGGACTCCTTGTTGTCTATTCTAACCTCTATCAAAAGTGGATCGCCACTCGATCCGGCACCTTTTAATATTTTGAAATCAGTAGCCCCCACTATCGCTCCCTACATTCTTAGTGTGATCAACGTCTCTCTTACCTCAGGCATGGTCCCTTGTGAATGGAAAAGAGCCATGGTTAAAGCTCTATTGAAGAAACCTCATCTGGATCCTAAGGATCTTGCCAACTATCGACCTATCTCACTCCTCCCTGGAGTGAGCAAGATTGCAGAAAAACATGTTAATAATACTCTTTCTGCATTTCTTGAGTCACATGATTTGCTCCACCCCTCACAGACAGGCTTCCGCCCTCGCCAAGGAATTGAAACTGCTCTGCTTGTGGTAGTGGAGGAATCAAGAAAGATCCTTGTCTCAGGAGGCTCCTCGGCCATTATTCTTCTTGACCTTAGCACCGCATTTGATACGGTGAACCATCAGATCCTGGTTCAGCGTCTCAGGAACATGGGAGTGTCGGGTTCGGCCCTTTCCTGGCTTCAATCTTTTTTGGAAGGCAGGACTTTTCAGGTGTTCGAAGAGGACACTTCCTCAGACCCTCTACCTCTGGTGTGCGGAGTGCCTCAGGGCTCTTCCCTAAGCCCAACCCTTTTTAATGTCTATATGGCCCCTCTGGCGGACCTGGTTGCCCCCTTTGGAGTCCATATTGTGTCTTATGCTGATGACACACAGCTAGTGGTGGCATTGAATCAAGCTGACAAGTCACCCACTGACCTCCACACTTGTTTGGAGGAAGTGGCTAAATGGATGAGTCTGTCTCACCTTAAATTGAACGGTGAAAAAAACGAAATTATGATGCTTGGTAGTTATCAAAGTGCTAATTTGAATGCCCTCTGGCCATCCTGTATGGGCCCAGTCCCGGTTTCTAAATCAGAGCTAAAAAGCCTTGGCATCTGGCTTGACCAAGATCTGTCCTTCAAAACCGAAGCTAGGAAGACGGTCGCCTCTTGCTATGGTTTGCTTAAAATGGTTCGTAAAATCCTCTCTGTGCTTCCACACTCAGCAAAAAAACTGGTGATTCAAGCCTTGATCCTATCCAGGATCGATTTCGGCAATGCCCTCTATCTTGGGGCCCCCAAGGCAGTGATTGGGCGACTTCAGACTGTTCAGAATTTTGCAGCAAGACTGCTCACCGGCACCAGCCATCGCTGCTCGGCTAAGCCCGCATTGCGTTCCTTGCACTGGCTCCCCGTCCAGGAGAGGATTCACTTTAAAGCTCTTTGTGTGGCCCACAAATCTTTGAAAGGGGAAGGACCACCCATTACCAAGGATCTGATCCATCCGTATAAAGCCTCTAGACATCTACGCTCTAATACTCTCCATTTAGCGAAGATTCCGAGAATTAAGAAAGCGAGAAGTGGAGGTAGGCTTTTCTCATACAACGCCTCCAGGTTGTGGAATACCCTTCCACTCTATCTCCGAAGTGAAGTGAACTACCTGAGCTTCCGCAAACAGCTGAAGACGTGGCTATTCCCATAACCCTTCATGTCTATCACTCTGACGCCGTCTAGCGCTGGGATGCTCCCGGGTAACCACGCGCTCTATAAATCCCCTTTCAATTCAATTCAATTCAATGGGAGAATTTTTCTTAACAATGAAATCGATAGACATAACACATGCACATAGACACAATCTAACATGTTCTTTACTAGAAGAAGAAACTATATTTTTGAATTTAGTAGAAGATAGAAGACATGATTTTCAAAAGAAAGCTTCAGAGCATAAGGCTCAGTTGCCACCTTGGGCGGAGAAGGAAGGGAGTTATACACCTGGTAAAGCTCAAGCGGCAATGGCTCTGGATTTCGTAAAGAAAGGGAAAATTTGTCTTCATAGGTTAAAGACTGATTATAACAATGTTTTCATCGGTACCAGTGAATGTGAACACAATTTTTTAATTCTTGGAGGTTGGGGACTCAAAGGAGGAACAGATTCAGTTTTTCCTGGAATTTATTATGTATGCGGGAATAAGGCTTACTTTAAGCTTCTTGCACAATGGTATGGAAGTTGTTATTTTGGAATAATTTTTCCAAAGATATACCACGTAAAAAGAAACACTGGAAGCAATGAAAACAATAATGAATTCATACGTAGTAAAAGAGCTAGTTTTTCAGAAATTGTAGGTGATATATTTGGTGCATTGATACCTTCAGTGGGAATAATTCTGAACTCAAGGAAAATATGTAAATTGTCTACAGTGGTTGATTGTTTATCAACGGATGCTGCTGGAGGTTTTCTAATGATTAATACGGAGATGGTTGCGATTAGATCTATGGTAATGCAAAATCGACTTGCTCTTGACATTCTATTGGCAAAAGAGGGAGGAGTCTGTAAATTATTGAAGACGAAACATTGTTGCACTTATATTCCTGATAAGAGTGCAGAAATTGGAACGTATATTCAGAACATAACTAAACTTGAGAAAGAACTTAAACCACTGGAAGTTGATAGTGTATGGGAAAGATTGACAAATAGTATCTCGTCAATTGGAACCTGGTTTGCTAATATAGGGAAAGGACTTATAGGTCAAATATTAGTACCCCTAGCAGGGATAGCAATAATAATATTGGCAATAACAATATGGTGCAAATGCTGTAGAAAGAATGGAACATATAAAGTGACAGGAAAAGGAAAGAAAAGAAAACTAGATGAAATAGAACTTGAAGAATGGAGAAGTGATTTATACAAAAAGTTGAAAGGGGATGTGAAAAACAGAAAATGTAAAAATGAGAATGAAACGAATTGCTAGAAGTTGGCATCTGATTGAGGGTAGTACTTTTGATGGCTCAGAAACGCCATTAGAGAGGGGATTGATGGAGCAAGGTTTCAAAAATGAAACTTGCTTGTACGCAATCTTTCTCATAGTATTAATTTATTAAACTTGTATTGTCAAAACTAAACTTTGCATTCACAAAGACAAGAGGGACAGAAGCTTGCTTATGTGTTTTACTAATGAATAACGCTTGTCTGTAATCCAAAATGTCCGCTAAAGCGCGGGAACCTCAATGCGCATGTCGCAACCTGATCACATGGTGTGACGTCTTTCTTTGCTTGGTGGGAAACTTCTGCTTCTGCGCAGTGTGCACTAAAATGGCCGCTAAATGTTTTCACATGCTTAAGCTTGCTCTCATGTCATTATTAAATTGTCGTTTTCTTAATGCTACTAATGCAGGATAGTATTATAATTAATTGGGAATAGAGTAGGGAAAGTGGGTATACAGTGAAACTTTTTATTTGTGATTTTAATATTTTCTTCTTACACTTTTAGTAATTCGTAAACTTGGGCCTGGGTTGATGACTTGAAACTCGAGAGACAGATGGTTCTGCGCATGTGTCCTGTGTGCCTGCCAAGTGAAGTCAACTTGGACGTCTTCCAAGGCCATGACCCATTGGCCGAAGATGCGGTACTTCATGTTTACGGAGGACAAAATGATACTTTTCCCCTGTAAAATGTATAACATTTGTCGTGAGACGGGTGGGAAATAAAGTGAATGTATTAATTTGAAGGGGCGGGAACGTAAAGACAATAGGCTTTACAATTTAGGCCAAATCGATATGATGCAAGAATCCACCCCCTGTCCCTGTCCAATCAGAAGTAGTGGTCCTATATTTTAGCAACATTAAGGGGAGGTACATGGGCGTAGAAGGATATAATAGATATAGAATTAGCTAATTAGTTAGCACAGGAGAGCGTAGATGCTGACAGGAAGAGCTCCAGACCGCTAAGCTGATCGATTGCAGACTGAATCCCTGTCCAGATGAGGTCCTGAGGAGGGGGCGGCGGTGTTTCCTTAAACACCGTCAATGATTAGCAAAATCATTTCTATGCTTTTTCTTGGGTATTTCAATCAAGTACCGTGTTTTCTGTATTTTACTCTGCTAAAACTTTAGATAAACATTTTAAAACTTCCTGACTCAGTGGTTATTTCAGGATTATGTACTATAATGAATGTCACTCATTTTAAACTTCCCAATTAGCAAAGGATCCATTGGTAAGTTTTTACTCTTCAATCAGAAGGTAATTGGTAGCAGGGACTTTGATAAAAGAGTACATCTGACTCCCAGCGTAAGTATTAGTGTAGTGTGAATGTATGGGCCCAAGTGAGTATATGGTGTATGAATGTTGTTGGCTAATATTGCGCTGGATCAGAGGGATTAATTTGGGGAAATCAATTTGCCGAAATATTCATAGAGTGGCCCACTGAAGGACCTCTTCATCACAGGAAATGCATAATCTCCATCTACATTTTTACATAATTTTTCTGTAATACCTACTTACTTTTATTCCATAGTGTTTCCAACACTTAACTCTAATGTAGATATTTCCCTGAAATTCTTGGTGTAAAAAGAACACGTTAATAATGTTCATAGAGAGTGTGTGTCTATATTCTTGAAAATAAGTTACAGTATGAAGTCTGTTTATATATAGAAGAAGATTAATAAGGGAGCACCCTGGGAGGCAATATTTACTCTTTCACTTTCCCGGTATGAGGTACTTTTAATCAGGCGGATTTCTCAATCTGTCCTTGAGCAAACTTGTTATTCATTTATCCCCCCTGTTGACAAAAGAAGGACTAATCAACCTGCAACTAATGGGCTTGCCGTGTCTTGAAAAAACAATGATTAGGTAACCTTCTGCTGACACCTCGGGCCTTTTTCATTATGTGACTACAATCCTTTGCTTTCACTTGCAAAAGCCGAAAAGTGACCTTTTATTTTATCAGTAGCATTTGTGTAACACAAGCTGCTTACATTAGCATGTGTAGACACCTATTTCTCTATTGTATAGTGTGATGATGCGATATAGGAAATCGCCCTTTCCCATTGTACGATGATATTATTAGGGTGGAAGAAGTATAAATCGAATTTGTGCATCCATATGGCGGCCAAGAGTTATCAACGTAAAACATACATATCGGTTTCCATTGTTATGAATTGACCTCAATGAAGGTATTCAGATATCAATATTATAGTTCAAAAATTGGATTCTTTTTTATAAAACTGAGTGCATGAGTACCATACTGTGGTCTGCACACAGTGGTATTGAGAAGAAAGTCAGTATTGTTTACACATATCACAAACAACTTTCTATCTCTGGAAACAACTTTCTTTCTTGGAAAATCAATACTCTAATTTGCATCATTAAATATGCATCTAATTTTGCATCGAGATTAATTTTAAAACATAAATGAAACATATCCTATATATTAAGATGACCTTATTTTTATTCGATTTCAGATCTAATTTTTAGCTTTCATTGATATTGTCTCTGGTGCTGTAGTTGTTTTAAATAAGTCCTTTGTTAAAAACAAATATTGGATTTCTTTTAGCTTAAATTGTTTTCAAATTGTCATATTTCAGGGCTCTCCTGTGCCATAATTTGAAACTGATTACTATAGTCAGCCTAACGATAGTCAAAAGCTCCTGAGGGCGTTTTACATGAATATAGCCTTAGCGCCCAACGTAGTGGGCTCTACTGGCCATTAAAGGCCCGCTCCAGGGCTCTAAAGCTATTAGAATATTCTGCCCCTTGAGGGAAAAATGTTCTAATTTGTAAAAACAAAGGCTTCTTAGAGCCCTAGGGGGTTTAAATCGCCTCAGACTCGAGAGGCCTTTGTTCACAGCAACAGCTGTGAAATGAAAAAAACATTGGAATGCTGCTCTCCAGACTTCTACCAGCCATTAGAAGCCCGTAGAACTCTATGGTCTTCAATGGAGCACTCAACATTCCAATGTTCTAATATGGAATAAAGCTTCAGTCTGTGGTTGGCAAAGAGCGGGACTTGCACTACTTTACAAAAACAATGAACTGACCCGGTGCAGATGTGATTTCTGTTATAGGGCCCCTGGTTTACAGCTCATTTTGACAGATTTGATTTAATATACAGATCCAGTGTAAATGCAGTACCATACATATACTAGGGCCCTATAAGTAACTTAAATGGACCGATCAAGTTTATACCAATTTTTCCCTGTTTAGAAGAGAGAGCACACACACTTTACCACTGGTTAGCAGGAGTAAAGTGCTCAGAGTCCTAAAAACCAACAAAAACGTGTTCTACAAAGGAAGGTGAAAACCTAGGCTGACCCTGCAGGAAAGGTGAGGTGCAACAATACTTGATGGTTGTCTTGTATGAAAGCTAATGCTTATTACAAGGGGCCTCAGTTAGTTATAGTGTGATAATAGCTACAACCCTCGTTGGTTCATTAGGAAAAAATATTCTATTACCGTAGGTCTGATCTGTTTATTATGAAAAGGCTTGACAAATTGATTGTGAAAAGCATAAGTCTTCAGGGAAGCCTTTTGTTGCACAAACTGTCAAATTACCTTTGTAGGGAATGATTTTGGTGTTGGTTACTGCCTCTCCCAAATCCTAGAGGGAGAAACTTTGCACTGTAATAATTTTCTTGCTAGAATCTCTTTTAGATGTCTGCCAGGATCTTGTTATAAAAAAAAAATCAGTAAATAATATATACATTCATTCATATAAATATATCTCTATATAGATACATAGAGGGCCTTTTGGTCCACTCTGTTCTGCCACTGGTCTGTTTAAGTGCCATTGACACTGTTTCCATCCGTGACAGTGAACTGTATACATCCACCTGAAAATTAGTATGGTTTAGTATCAGGGCTGGTTGCCACTACTTTAGTTTTGAATTTTCTCCTTTTAAAGTTTCCCTTTCATTTTTTACTTCTCATATTTCTATTTTGATGCTTCTTAAGAGTATACTACAGCTCGCCAGGCAGTGATAACTGGTTGCTTGCTTGCCGCTCATTTCATCTGCAGTGAGCCGCATTGCATGTGGCCTCTTCCGCTAAACCAAGAGATCATTATGGAATGCTGCTGTTCAGAATGCTGCTGCTGTTTAGAATGCTGCTGTTGATAGTATAACATTGTTTTACCATTCCAAGATGGCTAACAAGTTGGTGCTAAAAGTAGCAGCCACACTTGAACTGTAAAACAATAATAGACTAGTTACAATACCTTTGCAAGACTAACACCCGCTGCTGTTTTTAGTTTTGCTATTGGAAACATATGCCACTGTGTTTAGAAAGCAGCATATTTTCTTTTTTCTACTTGAAGTCTTTTAATTTATCTTGCATGTTTTGTTAAGTTTGCGTGGTTGTGTCAGAGGGTGAATGGAAGGATGAGTCAGGGGATGGATGAATGGATGCATGAGAGTAAAAACAAGTAACAGTGTGCAAGTATGATGACTTATGTACGGTCTAAACCCATCAGTGACACAAAAGACACTTTCATTCTTAAGACAGACCTATTGTCATTGCCAGTGCATGTGTTTTTCTTCTTTCCAATCTCCCTTAATCACACATCACAGAGACTGTAGAGGGCTGGGTCTGGTCGCATAGTGGATTAATATATCCACTGCAGGAATCTGTGTTTGACCTCAGGGTTACAGTTTCAAATTCTAGTGGGTCTACTCAGCCTTTCATCTTTTTGAGGTTGGGAAAAAATAAAGATCTGATATTTCAGCATTAAGATACCATTCAGGGTGACCGTGAACTTTACAAATCCATGTGTTATGTTTAGAGGATGAGAGGACTGGCAATGCCTGTCTTATTGATGCAGGTCTCTGTGTAGAACGGCACAGTGGGTGAAAAAATATGATCTGTAATGCAGCCCAGAGTGATTGTAGTGGCTGAGATTAAATCAAGCATTCATTCCATCACCTAGTTGTTGTTGCAGTAGGTGTGATGGGTATGTATAGACATTGGTCCTGTGCTCACTATGTCATAGGAACCATACAATACTTCATTGATGAAACATAAGTAGGTGAAAACTGATCTGGGGGTGATTGTGGTCCCTTCTAGAGAGGATCTGGCCTGGTAGTTCGATTCAGACTATTCCTAGTGGTGATTGTTTTAGGTGAATGTCTTTCTAGAAAGGTGCAGTGGGTGAAAAAGAATGGTCTAGAATGAGGTTGAGCACCTGCCAGTGGCTGAGAATAATAAAAGCATTCCTTCCATCACCTTGTTGTTTTTGCAGTAGACACAGGGGGGCAGATTTACAAGCCCCCTGCGCCACCAGTACGTCACTTTTCGTGACGTACTGGTGGCGCAGGGGGCTCCTCGATATTTACAAGCAGAGGAAAAGCCACCATGCGTGACTTTTCCTCTCCTTGTAAATACCGTCCCTTCACACGCAGCACTTTGCGGTGAAGGGGCGTTCCATGGGTGTTGCTGTGGGTGTTCCCACGCAACACCCATGGAACAAGACACATCTCCAGAATTACGAGAAATCGTAACTCTGGAGATGCGTCTGAAAGCTACGCCACCCTAGAGGTGGCGTAGCGAAGGCACACCGAGGAGAAATGTTTTCATTTCTCCTCGTTTTTCCTCTTTCAATGCGTGCTGCATTCTGCAGCACGCATTGAAAGAGGAAAAGCCTGTACTGATTGTTTTTGTGCAGAAAGGTGCCCCTTCCTGCACAGAAACAATCTCCCCATGGCGCAGGCATCCTTGCACCATGGTGCAGGGGTGCCTGCGCCGGCGCTTGGCAGCTGTTTGTGCGCCAGCGCAGGGAGAGCACAGGAATGCGACATATTCTTGTAAATATGTCGCATTCCTGTGCTCTGAAAGTGCCGCAGCGTGGCGCAGCCAAAGGGCTTGCAGCGCCACGCTGCGGCACTTTCTTGTAGATCTGCCCCAAAGTCCCTAAGTAGGATGGGTATGCCCAGATGTGGGTCCTGTGCTCACAATGCCATAGGACTCAAGCTCTACTTCACTGATGAGACCTTAGTAGGTCAAAACCAGTCTGGGGTTGCTTTTGGTCCCATCTGGAAGGGACCTGGCCTAGCTGTTTGGGCTGGACTGCTGCTATTGAAGCAGGACCAAGACTGATTTGCATAATTCACAATGGGTTCAAAAAGATGGCATGGAATACGACCGAGTGATTGCAGTGGCTGAGATTAATTCAAGCACTCCTTCCATCCACTTGTAGTTTTTGCACTAGTAATACTAGATGAAGGCACTAACTGGACTGCATTGGATCATAACGCTTTATTTTCCTAGTTTGGCTTGCTCTGCTCTTTAACATTAACTAGCCTGCACTGATCATTGACATGTACAAGATTATACCAATCCTAAACTGGTTTCTATGTGTTCTTGGCACTATCTGACCTAGATTTATCCTTGGCACTCAGTGTTGTGTACTGTTTCAAACTGGTTCATTACAAACTCCAGAACTGCGGCTGACCCTTGGTTCGGCACCTCAATCCCCGTTAAATAAATGTAAATGTCCTGTGCATAACACTTCCGAAGTCCGCCGCAGTTGGGATCCACTGGAATCCAGACAAGAAATTTTTTGATAATGGAAGGTGCACCAGGAAAAGAGTCCAAACGCTAGTAAGGAAGTCCTTTAAGTTTCTTTTATTCTTTATAGTAAAACATGCAGTCAGACATCAGCCAACGCGTTTCGTTCTTTACAAAAGAACTTCTTCAGGGCTGAAACAATTGACACAAGACAGCACATAAATATCCACAAATACGTATATAAAACACTAATACAAAAGACTAAAATACATATATAAATACAAATACCAACGGACACATGACAAAAAAAAATAAATGAAAATATGTTTATACAACTCATACTTAAATAAAGTCCTTATGACACAACACTATAAACGGCGGGATCCGGTCCACACCATAGGTTGCAGCGGTTTCTATCCTGAGATAAATAGTCCCCATAACAGGAAGTTCCTCTGTGTGACAGGATCCATGAAACTGTACACACGCAGAGTTATTATACTCATCGCGCAGGATCTGTAAGTAATAAGATCCCACAACACTCACAGCGCACTTTAGGGTGTGCGCTGATATATGGATACATACACCACAGTGCCCACCAATTCTTTTTGGCCACGCTCACTCCATTGGTCCTGAAGAAAGCCTCAAGAATATCATAGAAGGCTGAAACTAGTAGTCCTACACTTTTTAGGGATATTGAGGCACATTGTTACCTCATGTATATCCCAACCATGTTTTTACTCATGTCCTAGGACCCTTCTATTAAAACGTTTATAAGGGGTTTTCCTAGAGACATTTTTAGCACTTAATCACAATTCACATAGCACTTCCTCTTTCTCACAAAATAACCTGCTCCGCTGTAAATCAGGCGTTGAAGCACAGCTGGATTGCACTCTGCAATCCAGCTGGACCCCGATGATGAAGCATGCCACCTAGTAGGTAGGTGGGTGAGGGGTTTCCTAAGACAACCACTGTTTGTCTGCATTCCTCTATCAAGGTGAAGGTCGACAATTATGACCTCCACCTATTAAGGACTTGTCCAAGTTGTTTTTGTATATTACTCTGGGAAAGGGACACGTTCCTGTTCCATTTCCTTACTCTCTAGTTGTTCTTTTGTTTTACAACACTATAATAGACAAAATACCATGAAATCCAGAATTTCAACCAAACCCTAATATGAAAACCAAATATACACAACTAATATAAGGAATACCACAACGTGTACCAGCCCTCAATAAAACAATATTCAACACACAACAAACAATATTTTATATATGCACATATATACATTGATTCATTTATTAAAAGATTTTGTTAAAAGAGAACAATAGATATAGAAAATGGAGAGTAGAAGAATGGTAGAAAAAAGGAAGTCACCATGAGGACACAAATGTGTCAGGCCTTTTTAGGACCATATTCCATATTAACATCGTACCCATATTCAAAAAAGAAGAAGAAGGGGGAGTATCACTCGTCGTACTCAAACATAAAAATGGCAATTAGAAAAAGAGGGGGGAAACATGCGGTAACAGAGAAGAGTATAAGCCAAAAACATAAATAAACCATAAAAGATAGGAAGAGGAGAAAAAATATGGGAAGAGGAGAAAAAATATATACATGGAGAGAAGCCATAATACAAAGGGGAAGCCTGAGAGAATGGCAAACAAATGAGAGTCAAAAGTTCTCACCTATATCAGTAGTGTGAAAAGGTCATTTCGAGGTCAAATCACAAAAGTATATCAAAAGAGTCCCTACTGGAAATCCCTCAATAAGAGTTCCAGTACATCGGTTCCAGCCACAAAGGTCTGAAAATAAGAGCACCAGAGGTCACATTATTAATTTAATATGAGCAACGTTGGTTCTACGCCTCCCAAATAGAGGTGCAAAAGAAACACAGACGGAGGCCTGAAATAATGGCAAACGAATGAGAGTCAAGAATTCTCACCTATATCAGTAATGTGAACAGGTCATTCCGAGGTAAGTCACAAAGGTATATCAAAAGAGTCCCATCTGGAAGCCCAACAATAGGAGTTCCAGTATATCGATTCCAGCCATAAAGGTCTGAAAATAAGAAAACCAAGGGTCATGTTGTTAAATTAATATGAATAACGTCAGTTCTAAGCCTCCCTAACAGTTCCAGTAAATCACAAAGGAAACAGGAAAAGTATATAGCCCCAGTGTTTCAAACTGGTTCCACTGGTGTGAGCAAAGTAGACTGCACTGGCCATACATCCATTGGTATTGATTTTTATCACACACCCATCTGCAGTGGACATAGGGCCATATTTATGAAGATTGTAGCACAGGGCAGTGCAGCAAGTTACATTGCTGTGCTGCCCTGCTCTGCATCTCAGGGAAAGGGCAGGAATGCACTGTATTTAAGGCATATAGCGCATTTCTATCCTTTCCGTCTGCGCTGGCGCACAATGGCCCGCCTAGTGCCAATGCAGGTGGTGCAAGGGTGCCTGTGTTGCACCTTTGCATGGGCACCTTCCTGCACAAACACAATCTTTAGAGGCATTTTCCTATTTCTGTGTGCTTCTGCAGCACACATAGAAAGAAGAAGTAAAGAGGAGAAATAAAGATATTTCTCCGCGTTACGCCTCTCTTGGGGATGCCTTATCTTTTTGGCGTATTCCCAGCTTTACCAGGTTTGCAAAATCTGGGAATGCAACAAAAAACAGGTGTGGTGGTTTAGTGGACTAATGCATCCACTGTAGAGGCCTGTGTTCGACCTCATGGTCACAGGTGCAAATCCCAGTGGGTCCACTCAGCCTTTCATCCTTCTATGATCAATAAAATGAGTACCATTGAGTTGGGTAACAATAAACATCTGTTATTCAGCGCCAAGATACCCTTGGGTGAACGTGCGCTTTACAAGTACACATGTTATGTTAGTTGTGTCAGAACATCCACCAGAACACCTCCCTTGCGCAGAATTATGCAATGCATCCAATTTGTGCTGTGCTAAATTACTCCATATTTTTGAAGCCTTACAAAGTGGCTATGCATGGCTTAAAAAATATGACTCAGAGGTTTGCGTCACACATGTACCACATTGTGTGGTACAAGCATGATGGAAAACTCTCATAGAAATATCCCTTAGTTCTTATAGATCGGCAAGGGCCATTACCGTTTACACATGCCTTGGCACTGAATGGTCAGCCTTTCCCGTTGCCTCCTGACATTCGAATACACTCATAATCTTGTTTGAAGTGGTCTATGGCACTAACCGACCTGCACTGGCCGTGGCCACTTACTGGTCTGCACTAGTACTAAACTAGTTTTCACTGAGCTTGCACTTAATGATCTGTATTGGTCCTACGCTTTGTTGAGTTTATTGATGGTACTACTTGGACTTCATTGTTTTTGGCACTTATTTGTCTGCACTGGTCTTAGGTGTGTTTGTTCTGGTCCTGGGGCTTTATCTGTCTTCAATAGTTTTAGACAAGAAATGGGCCTATTCACAAACTGCATTTTGTAGTACTTTTAGTAGTACTTCAACAGTGCCAGGTCTATTCACTAACTTACATGCAGAGGTCAATTCTGCGGTCTCTCCTATCTTTTATGTGCAGAGATTTTTACCCCAATTGCTTCACCATTTGTCTGTGTTTGTATCCTTGTGTTCATTCTCAACCCTGAAATAGGAGCCTTGGGGTGTCCTTCCTTAGTGCTTCTTGTGGTCTTCTGTATGTGCAGCAATACTGTTCTGAAGAAATGTAATATCGACCTTAATTGCTGGTCTACGTGTGAGACAAGATCCAGAGCTGCTTTTCTGTTTTGATTAGGATTTTTAAATATGGTAGGATGTTGGAGAAAATGTTACAATTTATGGGCCTTATTTATGAGGTTTTGACGCAGGGCAGCGCCTCAAGGAATCTTGCTGCGATGCCCTCTGCAAAACAAAAGGGCAGGAATGCACCGTATCTATATGATACAGCATATTCCTGTCCTTTTCCCCAGTGCTGGCGCACAATGGGCTGCTGTGCGCCAACGCAGGCACCCTTGCACCATGGTGCAAGGGTGCCTGCATTGTGGGGCTGATTGATTTTGTACAGGAAGGGACATCTTCCTGCACAAAATCAGTCAATTCAGGTGATTTCCTTTTTGTGTGCAGCACACATAGAAAAAGAAAACCACGAGGAGAAATTAAAAATTTCTCTTCGTTGCACCTCCCTAACACCACCCAGGGGTGTGTTAGGTGTTTACAATTTCTTGTTAATCTGGGAATGTGTCCGGTTCCATGGGTGTTGCGTGGGAACACCCACAGCAACACCTATGGAATGCCACTTTCACGCAGTTTTCTGTGTGAAAGGGGCACATATTTATAAGGCCATGAAAAGCCACGTAAAGTGGCTTTACGTGGTCTTGTAAATATGCCGTGGCACATTGCGCACCGGAACGTCAAAAAAGTGACGTTCTGGCGGTGCAGAAGTGCCGGTAAATGAGGCCCTATGTTTTTTGTGCCACTGTGAAAGCCTGTTCTCACTTTGCTTTTGGTTCCATTGCTCTATTACATAGTGTTTTAGTAAGTGCATCTAAACACTCCATTTTATCTACTTTATTTTGTTTGTAGCTGTAGTTCATTGTTTTCCAGAGGCAGTCATGACACTGCACTGATGAATTTATTTGATGTTGCATGTGAGGGCATGCAGTCAATAATGTAGTCACTGCGTGGATCTGTGGGAGTGTTTTTCATCGTAAATCACTGTGACCGTGTTGTGCATGCAGCATACTCACCTGCAGCTCTCCTATACTTTGCTAGCTTGATCTTTGCTTGATTAATTCAGCCCGAAGTTTGTGTTTTTAGGAACCCAGATGCTTTTAGAAAAGGGTCATCACATTTGTCTTCATTTCTCACATTTATCACTCAAGTTTAAAGCATTCACTATTAGTAGACAGTAAACAGCATGATTTTTCAAGATCTTTCACACTGGATGTTTGTTGGATATGTTAAAGTGAGGGAGAAATAATATGCTATGCAAAGGGGTTTGCTATAAAGCAACTTTTGAACATGAGGGTTCCCCTTTTGCAACGACTTGAAAGGACAAAAAACAATCTGTAAAACAAATGATACTGAAGCACACGGGATGTATAGTGCAGAAAAAAGTCGTAAAACAAACTGAAACAGTATGGCAGAGGGAAGACTAGATCAAGGATCTGGAAGAGAGAAACAATTCTGAAGACAATTCAAATAACAGAGAGCCTCCTCAGTTTTGGTGGTGTGATTTATTATCAGAAATAAAGCTGCTTATATACCTGTAGGGAATGCTGAAAAAATATAGTTTCATTTGAAGGAGGGTGTTGGGGTGGAGAAAGGACCCCTACATGGCTGTGGAAAGAGTGCACCCCTGCCTTGAAGTCCTCATTGCAAGATCTAGTGGTTTTGACCCCTACCTCAGCACAAATGATGATCATGTGTCTGTGCTGACAGGGGCGGCTCTTCCATTGGAGCAGAGCAGCGTCGCCCCACTTACGTGCCCCCAGAACCCCAGAGTTAAAAATAAAATGGTAATTGATTACCATTTTATTTTTTATCGTCCCATCCTGAACCAAGCATCAGGACGGGGCGGGGCCTGCTGAGTGAGCAGGGAGGAGTGGTGGACAGAGGGCTGCCTCTGCATGTGTTTAAAGTGCTCATGTGTCTTTGGCCGGCTGTCTTGAGATGGCCAGCCACACACTCACACTTTAGACCTCTCAACCCAGCTGGGTTAAGACGGGCTAGGTTCAGAGCAAGTGCAGGCATCCAGTGCCCTCGGGAGCACTGAGAAAGCCTGCTCCCACCAAGCAGGGCGCTCACGTGCTGGTTAACAGCATGTGAGCTGGCCTGGATTGGTTGGGGGAGTTTTCTGGGGCCTGCATTGTAGTCCCAGCTGATGAAGTGGGAGTGAGGAGGACGTCGTCCGGATCAGGTAAGTGCTTTTCCTATTTTTTTATTTTATTTGTTTACCTGTCACCCGCCTACCCTCAGTAGATGCCATCCCCCACTGTGTGCAGAGGCCTTTCTGTGATCTGGAGAGAGACCCGTAGTGGGGCTCTGTGGTGAAGAAGGCACACCAAGTGCACCTCCCTTTCTTAGGAGAGTAACTACTGTCATTTCCCTGAGCTGTAGAGGACCGACAGTAGTGGCATTGCAGTGATTTTAAGCCTTTTTCCCTCTTACATTCCTGAGAGAGCAGCTTACTGGCATCTCTATTATTCTAAAATTGTTCTGCCAGTCAACTATATCGAGTACTTTTTCCATCCCTTAGGTGTATGGATGTCGTATATTTATGCATTACGGATGTGGAGGTGCTGCTGTGCTTGTAGGTAAAGGACGTATGTGGAGAGCAAACAGTGAAAGTGTCTGCTGCCCCAATGGGTTCCAAAATGTTTAAGGCATATTTTGGTTAAAGTAGAGAAAAATATAATATATACCAGAAAGCAAATGGTGCACCTTGTTGCATAAAATAATGTATAAGTGGAAGTTTGAAAGAGAGCAAGGAGGAGAGAAAAGACATCCATTCTGAAGACGATCCAGTCCTGACCCTCTGCACACATTTCAAGAATGCATACAAAAAAGTGATGGGTGGAATGCTTGAATTAATATCAGCCACTGGTAATTACTCAGGGCCATATCCCAGTCCATCATTCTTTTGTACACCATGCCACCTCAGTTTGGACCAAGCAATATGCAAAACAGTCTTGACCCTGCTCCAGTAGGAACAGTCCAGCACGGACTGCAGGCCAGGTGCACCCTGAACCATAATACATGCAACCCAAGACTGGTTTCGGCCTTAATAGGGCTCATCAATCAGGTATAGCTCCATTCCAGTGGCACAGTGTGCACGGGAACCACATCTGGGCATACCCTTGGCCACTTAGGGCACCACACTGAAATATACAAAAAAAGTGATGGATGGAATGCTTGAATTAATGTGTTACTGGTAATTACTCTGGACCGCATCTAAATTCATTGATATTTTGCACACCATGCTACCTCAGTTTGTACCCAGCCATATGCAATTCAGTCTTGACCCTGATGCAATCGGAACAGTCCAGCACGAGCTGCCAGACCAGGTCTTCCTTGAACCAGAACACAGGAAAACCATGCATTTTGAGAGAGCTGAGCTAATCCGCCCCTGAGCTTTATTTTCTCCCGCCGAAGCTCATCTCTAATTAAAATTGAAAGATTTTTGCTATGTGAAATATTCCGAAGCTCATAGGATTTGTCAATTGGATATAAAAAAAGCTACTGAGCCTTTTAAGACTCTACAGTAGAGCTATGATGAACCTATCCTTTAAAATATTTTCCAAACAGGACACACAATTGACTCCCAATTTATGAAGTCTCTTTGCTGAAAGAATTTCTGAAGTGAATCAAGGTAAACTAAACAAGGACCTTTTAAGTGTAAGCAATTAAAGGCCCCAAGGATGATTTGAAAATAACTTGCACTGTTTAATAACCTTTTCTAAGGACACTGAAATGTCAATCATTAACGTGTTTCACCTTTGAGCCCAAATTTTAGTTTTAGTTTATGTTGCAATGTGTTATAGATCTACACTCCCCCTTCTGGTTTGAGATCACTTATGGTGCTCTAATAGTGCTATACCCTAATTATGTATATTGCCCTATGATTTACAATTTTCCAGTAGTTCCCCTTTTTCTATCTTCTCTCATCATATGAACCGTTGCTTCCTAGTATTGCACCATACAACACTCTCATCTTTCCAAATGTCTAGAAAAATCTGGGCATAACTCTTTCAAAATACATTACCCACAGCATCTATGTAATTCAGCTACCAGAAACCTTTAAACACAAAGCTATTAGAGCACATCTTGAAGCTCTTGTTGATAATTAGTCACGTTTATGGCTACAAAGGGAATTTAAAAACTGATCCTACCTTCTTCACTTAGAACTGTGGTCTAAAATGTTTGTTAATGCACACAAGGTATATGATGTTACTAGAATAAAAACACCATCAGAAAAGAAAACATGGTAGCAACTCAATGAACCCAAGGGGAGGGGGGGTCCTGGTCAAAAAATAAACTAAACAAGATAAAACAATACCAGAACATAGGTTGTGTGTTTCCCTGTAGAAATGAAGATAATCCAATCCCTTCTATTGAATTTCATTTCTTTTTAAGTTGTGTCTTTCTTTTCTAAGATGACAGAAGTCTGAATCCTACCCGGACTTGGATTAGGAACTGAGAGCCAGCTCCTGTCCTTTTAACCGGACTCATGTCAGCGTTTCCCCGTTGGGAATAAATATCAACACATGATTTGCTTTCTCCCTAAAAAAATTTGACTTTGCATTAAACTTTTATTGGATTTTTTGCTATGCACTACTCACCTAGGTAAGAGGTTTGAAGACCCAAAAGGATGTCTATGATGTTTGCATTTCCTTATGTATTCCATGCTTGGATAATAAGACCCTTTCGTTAAAGGTTTCTTAAACTATTTTCCTTTGGCTATTAAGTCATACCAAGTCCTCCTCCTAGAAGGTTATGTCTTAGCTTTTGCAATGTTCTTTTATTCATTGATTGAAATTTGACACACAAAAAGATTTCCCCTCAATAACACAGTTGCAACCTTATCACAGGGTTAATTGGTTTATTTCAGATAAACTCAGTTAGTAACGTCAATTTAAACAAAGTTCCAAAAGCGTAAATCAAATGTGGAGCAAAAGTATTTGTGAATTTCTACATACACTACATCTCAAACGTTCTCTGGGGAAAATTAATTTGATACATTTTTCCCACAAAAGTGTTCGTTCCCATGGTCAACTCTCTCATTCTAGTATACTTGTTGAACCACTTAGTTCTTGGATGTCGCATGCTGAATCAGACTTCAATGCTGCTTTCTGTAGTGGTAGGGATATCCAATCCACTTCAGATCCTCAATGCAAAACATTGAGAACCCGAAGGGCGCTAATTATATAGTGGCCTATTCTCAAATGCCCTCTGAGACTAAAGTCCTACAAGGCTTTAGGACATCTTGTAAGCCTGCAATCCCAGAAGCGCAAGAGCTTTCCTAAAATCTTGCAGGACTTGAGTGGGCATTTTAGAATAGATCCCTGTACTGGCATCTTTTGCCGTGATTTCCCCAATCTTTTTGCCTTCTGACCACCTGTTTTGACTGTTTGCTGCACTTCATTTTTGCTGGTTTTCGGACTCTGGGCACTTATTCCTTGCTGACCAGTGCTAATGTGCATGTGCTCTGTGTCTAAAATGTAATGGCAATGGTTTCTCCATGCTTGGCATATTTGATTTACTAATAAGTCCCTAGTACAGTGTGCTACATGTGCCGAGGGCCTGTAAGTCAAATGCTACTAGTGGGCCTGCAGCACTGATTGAGCCACCCACATGAGTAGCCCTTGAAACCTGTCTCAGGCCTGCCACCGCAGAGCCTGTGTGTACAGTTTTCAAATCCAACCAACAAGGGAGGTACTGTTCCTGTCAGGCAGAAAGGAAAGTAGACAAAATGGTGGATGAAGCATGGAGTGGAAATCCTAAGGATTAAGTCTTAGTGCACTCACACATCCATGGGGATGTGATGCTTCATCATTGGGTGTTGCTTCTCGTAAGGCCAGTGCTGCAATGCCTTACAGTCCCAGCGAAAGGTCGCTTTAGGGGAGATCTTTTTTTGTTCTTGCCATATGATGAAGGGTGCAAGTATGAGGGTGTCCTAAATGTGGAAATCCTCATACTTGCACTGCCTGTGGTGTTTTCACTGTGTTACTGTGTGCACTAATATTTTACACATTATTTAGTTTAGCCTGATTACTCTGTGCCAAGCTACCAGAGGGTCAGCACAGGTGAACGTTTAGTGTGCTACAGTTACCCTGACTAGGATTGTTATTCCTGCTTGGACAGGGTGCATTCTCTGCCAACCAGAAACCCAATTTCTAACAGTGGCTATATAAACAGCACCCTTCAGATTCTCAATGCATTGCACTGAGGGTCTGAAGCAGAGCAGATATCCCTACTGCCACAGAAGGCAGTCTTGAAGTTTGATGCTGCAGAAGCACCACATTGCACCTAATACCCAACCTGAAGAAACTTGAACAGTCAATAGACTCTAGAGACATTGATTCCTCCATTCCCTCGAGATCTGAAGCAAGCATTTCCTCATTATAACATCTAGTGGGTAGCACTCGTAAATCCCTGAATAATGGAAATAATTTTGTGACAATCCATACATTACAAAACTCCCATACCAATCTTGACTTTCCAGAGATGACATACATTTACTTCTGAAGTCATTAATTCTTCTCTCTATTAGGCACCTCTCTAACAAGACTGACAATATTACTAACATAATGGCTGCTTGAAATCATGCTAATCAGACTTCACTCACCTCTTTGATCACTAGGGCATGGATTGCCTTGGTACTCCAGCTACAACAATAACTGAAGAATCAGCCTGAGGAAGTGCCACACACCACACACTCCTAGAGCCTTTTTATTCCACTGCAAGGTGGATATTCACCCGCTCCTAAAATATTATGACCGCCAATCCTCATACCAGGGCTCAATCTTGACTGGCCTCAAGCCAAATACAACTCCTTCTAGGCCTGTTTTGTACATCGCCATTCCAATAGTAAATTGAGCACAGCATTCAGGTTCACATAAAACCACCAACAGCTCCACTCATTAAGACAGTGAACTTTACTTTACAGTGTTTAGTACATAACTGTAGATCTGCCATTAAACAGAGGCAGGAAAGTTTTACATCATTAAACAGTATAATTTTGACCATCTTATTCTCAATAAAACTTGGTTCAAAACTTCTAATGATATCATGCATTTTCTCCTTCTCTGCTTCATAATGTGTCACAATCGTGCGGATAGAGCTGAAGACGGGGTTACAGTTATAAATAAATCTTCAATTCAGTGCAAAAATGTAGATTCTAATGCTTTCTCTCCCTTCCAATCCTTAATTATTTAAATAAAGATGGAACATACCTCCTCTATCAGACTCAATTTCAAATATCTCCTTCCTGGTAACAATCCTTCATCAAAGAATAGGAAACACCCTTAGCCACGAAGTCTTAACTACGAAATGCCTTAACCACGAAGTCTTAACAACGAGTACATCTTAACAATGAATGCCTTTACAACAAAGTCTTTACCATGCATATGCCTTTACCACTGATGCCTTTGCCACGAAAAAATAAACATTTTGCAGGTAAGTATAAAGCCTTTATATATATTGTAACATCCATTTTTTTAAAGTGAGTCTCTAAGATTTTCGTATTTTCTTTTCATAATTGTATATTGTATAATATATTTATATTATATGCCACAAATTCTTTTGATTTGGGATGTGTTTATCAGAAAGTGCATTAATAACGGATTTTGGGGCATATTAGCAAGACCCACGTTAAAATTATCGCCGTTTTAGCGGCAGGAAACTGCCGCTAAAACGGCGATAATGGGCTTGCTAATATGCGTTATAGAATTCCAATAGAAGCCCAGGTTAGATGTGCAGGACATCTAACCTGGGCTTCTATTGGAATTCTATAACGCATATTAGCAAGCCCATTATCGCCGTTTTAGCGGCAGTTTCCTGCCGCTAAAATGGCGATAATTTTATCGCCGGTCTTGCTAATATGCCCCTCTGTTTTTAAGAATTTTTTTAGTCGGATTTGCTGTAGAGAATCTGTAATCAGCAAATGTATTTCACATACTGAAAAATACACTTAAAGACATTTTTTAAATCAGAGCCACCCAAGAGGCCAAAATGTTGTTCATTTTCTTGTCCAAAATGTATTTTTGAATTTTTTAAATCCGCAACGACGTTGCGATGATCTCGATAACGTTGCGAAATCACAAAACAATAGCAGACATTCAACGACCACAACCACATTAAAAAAATGTAACTTTAAAAATTCATTCTAACTATTACAATACACACATTACTAACCACATCACCGCTTTAAAAACATATTTGTACACATATATTTGTAGTAACCTTTGAAAAAACTTTGTTTGAACCCTACTTCCCGTTTTTGCGATTACACTAACTGTAACCGTGAAGATCGCGCCTTTTTTAGGGGTGCAAAACACATATATGCACACATTTTACAGTATTTTAGACACTAGGGGTTTATTACTTCACTGCTTAAAGTCATATTTTTGTAGGAGTTTGCATAAAAAGAGCCATTTAAATCAATTTTCTGTTTTTGCGGTGATGCCGGGCATCACAATATTGTCGATAACCGTGATCACCGCGAATATGTCGAGAAATGACAAAACAAATGCAGGCCACCACCACATTCAAAACTTACAACTGTAAAGTGTATTATAATCAACACACTAAACATATAACTATCTAAACGACTGTATAATAGCATGCACAACTCCCTTAATATCTCTATAGCACAGTGCATATCTTTTTCAGTGTAATCTATGACCGCATGCATCACTGTATCTCTAAGTGTTTCATTCACTGTATACGTATTTTACAGGATCTGTGAGATGATGCATCAGTCTATCAATACTTCTGTAATGAAATGCGTGACTGCCTCAGTACACCTATGAGTGAGTGCATCAGTGTCAGAATGGGTCTGTAATTAGTTGCGTAAGTCACTCACTCAATCTGTGAGTAGGTGCATGAGTGCCTTTGTACATTTGTAAGTAAGTACATGACTATCTGACTGGATCTGTGAGTGGATACATTAGTGTCTAAGTGGGTGTCTGAAAGGGTGTGTGAGTGGGTGTATGAGTGTCTCAGTGGATCTGTGAGTGGGTGTATGAATGTCTCAGTGGGTCTTTGAGAACATACCCAAGTGTGTGAGTGGGTCTGTAAGTGGGTGTGTGAGTCTCTGAGTGGGTCTGTACATAGGTGCATCACTCTCCGAGCAAGTCTGTTGTCGTGTAGTTCCTATAGTACCCATGCAGGACCTGCGAGTTTGGATAACATAAACTGCGGGTTGGTGGCAGACTGGCTCTGTGCACCCGCACCGCATATGTTAGCCTGTTTTGCATTAGCTAGCTCACAGTGCCACTAGAATCTCCTCTTATCGGGGAGAGATTAGTTTTTGGCAACCTTAGATCATAACAACCCTGATCCCTCAGAATCGTGGAAACATTGAATTACTTTTCGCTCAGTCACTCGTGCTTACTTGTTCGGTTTGTCTCAGAGAGCTACACAGTCTGGGCATTTCAATAAGTATTTATTGAACAGTTGTTATTCTAGTGTAGAATATATGTGCTGCAGCAAACAGCAGACAGTAGCAGAGATATATTATCAGCAGTACGATAAAAGTGAACGGATAGTACAGTTCTACCATATTGCAATAATAATGGTTACATACATGAATATATAAAATGCATTATAAAAGTGCACATACTCCTACGATGTCTAACTAGATGTACCTAAGTGTACCTAGCATGTGTGTAGGTCTAAAAACCTAAGATCCAAGAATCCCTCTAGGATTTTGTCGAACCCCATTACCTGAAGAGAGAGAGTGTGGGACCCCGTCCTGGTCTCGAGTTGGACACCCCGCAAGGGCTGTGTTAGACCGCTGTCAGCTGGAGCGACTGCATGCAGGAGCCTCAGCGTCTCTGGTCAGTGTGTCGGCATGGAAGTCTCGGTTCCCTCAACCTTACCATGGCAAGATGTGGTGTATTTATACCCTAAAGTGTCTCGTCCCTCAGTATGGTTTGTATTGGTCTTTGATAGACATGAGGAAGACGTCAGGGGTGAACTTTGTACATACATACCATATGTGAATGCATACATTATGGTGAATGCTCATGCATAATTTATGAGTACATTGTAGGCCTGTGTTCGGGAAAAACCCTGCAGTGTTCAAACCACAGACTAGATAACATTCAACCCTCAGAGTTCGTTGTGTACTGTAGGGAACTAATGTAGGTGAAAGATCGTGCCTATATTAGGGCATAGGAGATCATGACTATAATAGGGCATAGACGATTATGACCATAATAGGGCATATACGATTATGACCATAATAGGGCATATACGACTTATGACCATTTACAGCATATATGAACGTGTCTATATTAGGGCCTCTATACAAAACATAACACCCACTCCTCTTTCGAATTGGATGGCAATGACCATACTTAAAATTTGGACAATTTAATTTTTTTCCTTAAAAACAGCTATAAACATGGTTTTAAAAAGACGCTTAAAAAATGTTTAAAAACGTTACAAATCAGCTATTCTTGGTTGCCACTTGAAAAAGTCAATTCTGTCTCACCTATAAAAGTTGGATTACTACAAGCCGAAGAAGGCCATGCTTTCTCAAGTGAAAGTGTCAACTTAGGAAATGTTCCAAATTTTGTTAGTTTATTTATGAAACAAAGTGGAGAAGCCGAATTCTTTCCCAGGACGTGATGAGCCAATTCAAGATTAAGTGTCCTGGCTGGGAGATACAGCATTATCGGTGTTAGCTACTGCAGACGACAAATCCAACGCCTCACAGAGAACGTCAATCGCACAGAGATGTAATGTAGTACTGCTGACAGCCGGTGCTGCAGCAGCTTGTGTGGCAGTTGTTACCTGGGTGCCTGTGGAGGAGCCACCTAACCCAGCAGGAGCAAACGCCACCTGTGGATTCTCAAGGAATGCATTCATCAGAATCAGAAGACGCTGGGGACAACGCAGAGCATGGGCCTTTAGGGGGTCCAGCATAGCATCCATGTCCGGAGGCGTATCTGATGGAAACGTTAGACAGAGATCCAACGCGCATTCTTCTCCGCAAAACAGGCATCGAAGAACAGGTAAGATGCAGTCCACCCAGACTGGTCTAAACGATAGAAACCAAGAGGCGTTCAGTTCTCTTAGGCATGGTATACCCAGAAGCTGCACCATGCGTTCACGGTATTTCCGCTCCATGAGTATGTTCGCCATTTCCTCGGAAACTGGGCCGTCCTTTGGGTAGCAGTAATATTACAATCAGGACTCCTGCAATTAGGAACGGGATAACTGGGAGACCTCCAAAGACGCTTCCCAATACAGATTGTATGAAATTTGGGATTACTCCGAGGACTGTCTGAAAGGTGCTTAATAGTCCTGACCCTATGGTCTTAAATAGGTGTGCAATACCGCTCGTATCAGACATATTAAACATACGACCCACCATTTCTGCGAAATGAAAGGGGCAGTTCGTACGTATAAGCGCTTGTATCTCAGTCGAGGTCCTTGCAACTTGAAGTTCAAAGGTTTCTCGAGCGGAGGTTAAGGGCACAGGTTGCTGCAAAAGCATGGCTTTCAGTCTGCTCAAAGTATCAAATTGTATAAAGGAATCATTCAACGAAGGCCATAACGGCGCCTCCTTGACTGCGTTCAGTGGCGGAAACAATACTTGCATACAGCAAGTAACCCTGGAGTTAACAGTGACCAGATAGGCGACGCCCGGAAGCATCCCACAGCAACCTTGATCATTTAGCATCAAGTAACTCCCATTCGAGAGCAGCTGGAAAACCGGCGTGATCATGGCCGCTGGGGTCCCTGACATGTGACAAGATAAGTTCGCTACCGAACCACTACATGCTCCGTGCAGAGAAATATCCTGACACATGAGAGAACCGCTTAAAGCGTTCTTGCAGTTTGTACCACTCAGAAACACTTCTCGATCCACACTCCGGCATCGATATCTATATGGTAACTCCCAAGTTTCCTTAATGTATCCCTTACCCATTTTTTCATATCTGCCTGCCTGCCTGCCTTTGCTCAAGACAATATTGAAACTGAAACGTAGTGACCGGCAGAGTGATTTGGCCATGAATTAGCCATTCTGTTGATGGTGATTCGGCTACAGTGAATGGTAACCTTTCCAGTTTCTCAATATGCAGCATTGTATATCTAGCTCCCCTTTGTGCCATTTCTGTCTGTTTATCAGTTAGATTGTATTCTGAAAACAGGGACGTGGTGTTTATAAAACGCCAGGGCACATAGCCTGCACGCAAAGATTGTAGCGTCCAGCTTAACATCATAATAGAACGTAACTGAGATTGCCCGTGTTGTAACAAGGCCAAATCTTGTTCTAATATGTTGATTCCCGAAGATACAATGTTGCCTAAGGAGTAAATCCTGGAGGTCAAAGTTGTTAACCCATTATCCACTACAGCTAATGCCTTCTCTAAGTTAATACGGTCTATTTCCTGTATTCTTTCTACGGCCTCCTGTTGGGATATTTTCCAGTTTTCATTATAATAGGCATAAATGCCAGCATATATGAAAAGTTTCTGATGCGTTTTTCTTGGGCCTAGCAGGAAATCCCTAAGGTCTACATCAGGTGTGAGTAAGGTCAAGTGAGGTTTTACTTCCGTGAGTGTTGAGGTTTCTACCCAATCAAGGCACAACTTCCCAACACTATAGGATGTCACTACCCCTGGGTGTTGTGTTTGTACATAGCGTGTATCTGGCCTACTGATACTAAACCCCTGTGTTCATGTCAACGGGCCAAATCAGCCATTCTGTCCAATTGGGATCTGACCTGTTGTACTGGAGAATGTCATCTAATCCTACCCATGTGTCGTTGAATTCTGCCCCCCACCCATCTGTGATGGTGCTGGAAACCCAGGTGTGTTCATGTCCTTGTTCTTGGCTAGTCCAAGACAGGATGTTTGTTGCACAGTTTCATTTAGAAATATCATCTGCTGCGGAATGAGGCATGCTCTAAAAAGCGCTTCTGTTCCCTGGACTTGCCAGTCCCTAGAACCCCAGATTGATTTTAAATCTATAGTGTCTTTCCATAGGTCAAAACCCTGTGTAGACAACTGGGCCATAAATGAAGCAGAGTAAATCTGTTTGGTGTTAGTCAACATAATTTTCTGTGCTGATGTTGTTGCCACTTTGTAATAAAATGGCTTCGGGTCAAATGTATTAAACCCTGAAAAGTATGTGAATTTCTGTGCAAAAGTTTGCGAACTACCTTTTGGAGGTGTTGGGCAGTGTTCCCACTGGTGGTTTTCAAATACATTTCTATTTATATGTTATAGATTTGTGCAAGAAATGATGACCATAATGTTGGTAACAGTACAATGTATCATAGTCTGAAGTACCTTCTAACATTTCATTGTTCGGAAATGCTGCAGCTTTTTCCAAATCAGACATCATATTATTTACAGTTTCAGTGTCCCAATCATCAGAAAATGTACTGGAGGTAATGATATCACTTAAAGAAATTTTAAATACATGTTTAAGCTTTAAAAGTTCAGTCGGACCGAAAATATCGAAATCAATCTTCTCCCATACTATACCGTCCGGTATAGGAACTGCTGTGATGTTCACTGAAGACAAGTCTCTTGGTTCACGATGTGAAGATTGGTGTGGCTTTAAAATTAAATGAACCTTTTGGGCTGTAGAGCTCTGTTGAAGGTATCGTCCATTAATAAGCATACTAACAGTTATAATTAAACCTAGCCAGAAAATGAAAAATAGAATCCCAGTGATATACCATAGTTCTATCCAAGGTGACACCAGGTAAGTCTTTTTTAAAAAGTTCAGAAAGTCAATGAGTCTTTGTTTGTGGAATTTTTTGGCTGGTGTAGTTTCCGGCTCGCTTGGATCCAGTGAAAACGTATCAAAGTTCATGAAGTAGCCAGAAGCAGTTCGATCAATTGTTAGAATCGCATCGGGAT
The DNA here is from genome assembly GCA_963921515.1 of Calotriton arnoldi. Classification (NCBI taxonomy): domain Eukaryota; kingdom Metazoa; phylum Chordata; class Amphibia; order Caudata; family Salamandridae; genus Calotriton; species Calotriton arnoldi. The sequence continues at coordinate 349,340 of CAWUFW010013575.1, read as the reverse complement.
TTGTTGAAATCGGATTTTGCTCTTGACGAGGCATGTTGATGTAGACGTCTGTAGTTGGTCTGATTGCAACTTGGTTGTTAAGTTGATTTTCTTCTTGAAGTTGAACTTCTTGTTGAATTGGAACGAGTTCCATAGCATTGTTGCTTAGTCCTTTATTCCGTACAGGTGGCTCTTCAAACGTGATGAGTCTTTCTGTTTGAACTTCTTGGATTGTAGCGAGAGGAGGGCGTTTGCTACTTTGGAGTCCATGTGGCCTACTGTTTAGTATCGGCCACATAGTGTGGTTTGATTAAGTCGATTGAGACAAATCTTTTCTCCTTTTTTCCGGCAAGAAGCGGCAGAAGTACAGTTCTTGTGCCTTGGATTGCTAGGACCGGTACAGCTGTTCTGTATGATGGCCCAAATTCTTTCTTGTCTGCAATCTTCTCTCTGACCAGATCCCCGACTTTTGGAATCCAGACAGGTCTTGCCGTTACTGCCTTGACTTACTCAGTAATACAACAACAATGGGGTGACCCTGTGTCCCTCAGAACCTGGGTATATGTATAATAGGCTACAGTGGTTCTGTCGGGGAGAACCCAATTGCTTTGAAGAAATTAAATTTGTATGAAGAAACAATGGAAGTTTCGATACTTATTGAATAAGTCTGACCAGTGAAGAATTTTTACCTTTGGTTAAATCACATGAAGTTGGAACACATATTGAAGCAAAACACCTACTAATGTGTGTTTGCAAAAACTTTCCTTTTATATAAGCCAAAGTCAATATATACAAATAATCAAGAAGGCTGTCAAGACAAGGATTACTAAAAAAGTGAAACGGGAAATGGTGACATTTGGTGCTCAGTGATAGTGGTGCAGGGCATATATACAAAGTGATGGTATGTACAATTCATTTACACAAAGGTCAGAAAAAAGGTTGGCGATAATTCTGGTGAACTGCAAGTTTGCTTGTTCAATAGACACCAAGAGATTTCATTAATCTGAACCATATATGTTCGTCGACGTTTCGACCCTGACAGAGCGTTATTTGCATGTCATAGCGGGTCTTCTTCAGGACAGGATGGGGGGTTGACAGCCGAAAGGTAAGTTGAGGCGTCCTTTATTCGATGAAAGTTGTCAGAGGATCTGCACGTGTCAGATAAACTCAAGGGGGAGAGTTACTTCATGGGATGAAACCCCTAGCACAAAGCTGTAGTCAGTTCCAAAAGTGGAGGACACAGCATGAATGAAGTCCTTCCCGGGGGCCAGGCAATAGTCCTGGGCCGGAGCACTCGAGTTGACAGGGTACGGCTGCAGTCTTACTCAGTGGCGGTCTGTTTTAAGTGGACGTTGCTTTGTTGTGTCCTGGATTCATTTAGATCCTGTAAAACAGTCAAACGATCATGGATATCAAATGGTTTGTCATCCGCCACTGCGCCTTCACAATCAAGATCAGGTACCCACATTCTTGTCCCAAATAGGACCTCGTAAGGAGTGACACCCCCTAGAGAGCTTCTTGACTGGTTGTTAATTGCTCTTTGGACCCCATAAAGGTGACTGACCCAACTACCGCCCTTGCCTAATACCCTAGCTGTTAAAGATTGCTTTAAGTCCCGGTTTTTCCTTTCCACAACCGAATTTCCCTCAGGATGGTACAGAGAGGAGTACCGCAACGCTACGCCCATTCCTTACATGGCCTCTTTGTAAGCCCGAGAGCTAAACGCCGGGCCACGGTCAGAATGTAACGTGCCAACTGTGTATGTGCCGATAAAGACTCGCAAATCTTTTATAACAGTTCAAGCGTCAGCCGAGCGCTGAGGCCAGACCCATAGGAAACTTGAGCTGGACGCACACGAACGGACAACCTAATGCTGTCTAATAATGGTATCTGTACTGGACGTGTTGTGGTGGACCCTTTCATCTGCTTGCAGATGTCGCAGTTCCAGACATAGTCTCTGATCTGCCTTCTCATCGCAGGCCACCAGTAGTGTTGTTTTAACAAAGAAACAGTCTCCCTAAGTCCCGTATGTACAGTACCTATCTCTTCGTGTGCTACCACAATTAAACCTTGCCTACGATCCATATTTGGTATTACTCTATCCCCCACTCCAGGAATCTGAGCATATGGAATGTTGTGTGCATCTAACTTGTAGGAGTACTTGAGTGGAAATTTCTTAGGTACTGCTGTGCTGCCTTTGCGTGAAGCAATGACAGCCACCAAAATCTCGCCGTCTATTCTCGGTTTTAAACGAGTGATTGCAGCTACGGATGCTGTGCGTACAGCCCCCTTTGCGGCTTCATCAGCCAATGAATTCCCTTGAACGTGAACGCCATCACGCTGATGACTCAGGGTATGTATCACATGAGCCCTTGGTAGTTCGTTTCTCAACTCCACTACCTGTTCCCATAGCATTTTATGCTTAATTGTGCCACTTTTTGCGTCTTTAAACCCGTTTTGTTCCCAATGATGTAAATATTCATTGTACGACTGTACACAGTAAAAGGAATCACACACAATTAGTGTGGGGAATTCGTGTTCCGTATTTACAAGTGCCAGTATCAGTGCTTTTAATCCTGCCAACTGAGCGGTGCAGTCTCCTGGCGATTGCGTTTTAGTGCAACTTGGATGGAACTTTCCATCGCGCATGCGACCTTTAACAATTGCACACGCTGCGCTGTAAGCTTGCTTACTCCCTATGGCCGGTTGAGCAGATCCGTCAGTGTAAATAATGTATTCATACTGATCTAGAGGCAAAATCTCATTTGGTAGAAGATATTCTTGTTCGTATTGCAGAAATGCTTGTGTTTTTAAACTTGGATCAAATCTGTATTCAACATCCGTTGCAGTAAGAGAATTAGCCCATTGTATCCATCTGGGATGTAAGTCTTTTGCATTTGGAATGCTAGCCTTTGTAACAGCCTCTAAGGCTGGTACTGGGGTCACGACTATTATGCGCTTTCCCTGAGCCAGAGCTCTTTCTCGTGCTACAGCGGTCTGCACTGCTGTCAGGATTTTTTCTGTTGAAGTGAAACGCATCTCTGCATTTGTGTACAGGTGTGATTTGTATGCGATTGGTACCTTTTCACCTTCATTGAAGGTTAAGTAAGTGTACCCGCATTGACCCGCTATTACTCGGATCACTAAGTTGCGTACGTTTATGCGTGTCTGTAAGTGTTTTGAAGCTATCATGTCTTCCTGTAGTGAAGGTAGGATGTTTGTATGTTCCTGTGTCCATTGTCTGACTGAAAAATCAGGTTTTATTAAGTCGTAGAAAGGTTTTACTCTTTCTGCGTAATCCAAAATGTATGTTCGACCAAAATTTAGGAATCCCAGAATTGATTGTAAATTCTTTAGCGAGTTTGGAGGTTGGAGCAGCGCACACTTTTCTAAAAAGTTAGCTGCTAGGCTTTTTCCTTCACTTGACAGCTCATACCCTAAGAACAGGACATTGAAATGGGCAATTTTTGATTTTTTTAAATTAAATTTATAGCCCTCAGAGGCGAATCCCATAATAATGGTGCTCACCCTGGTCAAGTGCCTCAGTAAGTCATCGTCCGTCAGATAAATATCATCCACATAGGACAATGCTTCTTCATCCAAATTTTGGAGTAACTCTGTTACCCTTGCTGAAAACAACCCCGGGCTATTCTTATACCCTTGGGGGAGTCGTCAAAATTGCCATTGGGACCCTAGCGGTGAGAATGCGGTCAAATACTTACTTTCAGGTGCTATATTTTGGCAAAAAATCCATTTGAGTTATCAAGTGTAGTTTTGTATTTTTTCCGCACAATGTTATTCATGAATGCTACACTGTGTGCATTTTGAACTGCAAATGTCTTTGTGCAAGTGTTTAAATGTCTGTAATCCAAAACTAAATGATATGTGTTGTCGGGTTTTGATACAGGGAACAAAGGATTGTTCATTGGTGAGGTGCAATTTTCTATCACCCCCTGGTATTCTAGTTGATCTAGGATCTCCCTGACTTGTTTTTTAGCTTCTTGCTTTATAGGATATTGCCTTTGAGCATTTGGTGAAACTTTTAATGGGATCACGTGGTGCATTGAATCCTCATCCCAACCAGCATGATTTTTGTACAATGCCGGAGCTAGGGCAACCGCCCTCTCCTGCCCATATGCATGTTTTAAATGTATGGGAACGAAGTCGGAAAAAGCTGAAAAAATTACTGTTTCTCCCTTAGGGCACTCCATGACGAATGCTGGCGGCCAGTCTTGCTCTGCTAATAAGATGTCATATCCAGATGACAGATTTTTCCAAAATAGACCTTTTAACTTTCCTGAGCTTGTCCCCCTCCATCCGGAGTGTTATTTCATGTAACTTGTGTGGGACGCTTACCCGAGTATCAGGTGTTTCCACTGTGATATACTCACTCAACTCCGCTGTCACCAGAAATACCTTCAGGTTCTGGCGAGCTATTGTTACTTCTGCCATGCTGTCTAGCATCGTCAGAGCCCATTCCCCGTTCAGAAGCTGTGTCCTCAGAATTCTGGGCATGTCTGATCTTAAGACCTGCTACCTTTTGCTTTTTGAACTGAGGTTTTGATTTTTGTTTATCTTCTTTTTTAGGTGCGTAGTCCGCAGCGCGTTGTATGTCTCTGGACTTTGTATGCTCCTCTTGTCTTTGTTCTGACCGTCCTTCCCTCTTGGAGTTTTTTGATGAACCCTGAAAGGAACGAGAGGAACGTGTATTAGTATCCTGATACCTGTCAGGTTTCCTAATATTATCCCTATTCCTGAGGTTATACCTCCTTTCAGAGGGCTCCTGTTGAGGAGATTTGCCTCAGGATTGAGATCTGCTGTCTTTAGACTTTTGTTGCTTTTTATTTTCCCACTTCTTTTTAGAAGAAGTAGGTGTCTGCTTTGTAGTGTTCTTTTCAGAACTGCCCACCAGTTGTGGTTTTAATGCTTTCCCACCTAAGCTGTCTCTGCCTAGTTCTGCATACGCAGTTTCAATTATTTTGGGTAGTTCGTGTTGTTGATCTGCTGGACTGAACTCCCTTAAGCGTTGGCGGATCGCCACTGAAGCTGCTTCTCCCTTAATGTTAGCTAGTATTATGGCTGATACCTGTTCGTAGTTACCTAGTAACTTCATCCCTAAGTTAAGGGCAGGCTCTGCTCTGTACTCATTTTGTATCTGTCTCAATACGTCAGGTACTACTACTAATGACGGGATACCATGTGTTCTGGTATATATGGCAGCAAAGACTGTACCCCAAGAGGTACAGTCCTCTATTTGTGGTGTGATCCCCATGGGCAAGCAGATTGTTAGTATTCTGTGTTTATCACAGGTGGTAGTATTCGGGAATACTGCCTCAAGCTGAGTTATTTTCTGAGCTATCCAGAATGGTATTTGTTCGCGTTTTGCGGGCATTTTGCCCATTACCACGTGTAATGTTTGAGGAGTAATTTTATTTCCTGTACCCTGAGCTGGAGTACTATTTGCTGCACCTGGTGCAGGTTGGATTGTTAAAGTCCTCATGACAAATTGTGTCAGGTTTCTGTAGATTTTAATTAAATCTGTGTGTTGTACGAGTAAGTCTCCTGGTGGCATTGTGTCAATGTCAGGATGTGTTGTGTATGCCGCTAACATTGGCCATGTGTCTCCTTCTCCTCCCAGTGGGCCTAACCTTACTCTTCTTCGTACATGGGGTAGGGCGCCATTAAACCAGTAATAATGTTCCTGGTAAGTGAGTGGAATCTCTATGTCCTCAAACGGACAATATTCCGGTGGTGCATCTCCTTCTATATAGTAGTGAAATGTCTTTGTTATTGCATTTGCTGCTGGGAATGTAACCCATGAATAGAAAACTTTTTTGTTTGATTCGTGTGCCTCAATCACAAAAACTACCATGCCACCCCTAGCTTGTAAACCATTTTCTAATAGTCTTAGGGTGACTGTCATTCTGAATTTTGGTGCAATCTGTATTGCATCTGCAGGATCTTCTACTTCTTCTGAAAAATTCAGTTCAACTCTGTCTGCCCTTACCTCGGCATCAGTCATGTTTAGAGGAAGAAGTGTTCCAAGGGAACTAAGATAAGGTGTTATGCACAATTATTAGGAACACTATGTCCTTTCAAACTTGAATAACCAACAGCCAATAAATAGTATTTTTGTACTACTCAGCTGCAGTGGATTTTGTGCCCACCCACTCCAGACGTCTCTGGGGTTTTGTGAGTAGGTTCTCTGAGAATAGCATGACTGAACTACTCAGATTCTACTGTTAAATACTTACCCAACCAACGTTGGTGGCGCCATGTCGTGTAGTTCCTATAGTACCCATGCAGGACCTGCGCGTTTGGATAACATAAACTGCGGGTTGGTGGCAGACTGGCTCTGTGCACCCCCACCGCGTATGTTAGCCTGTTTTGCATTAGCTAGCTCACAGTGCCACTAGAATCTCCTCTTATCGGGGAGAGATTCGTTTTTGGCAACCTTAGATCATAACAACCCTGATCCCTCAGAATCGTGGAAACATTGAATTACTTTTCGCTCAGTCACTCGTGCTTGTTCGGTTTGTCTCAGAGAGTTACACAGAATAAACAGTCTGGGCGTTTCAATAAGTATTTATTGAACAGTTGTTATTCTAGTGTAGAATAGATGTGCTGCAGCAAACAGCAGACAGTAGCAGAGATATATTATCAGCAGTACGATAAAAGTGAAAGGATAGTACAGTTCTACCATATTGCAATAATAATGGTTACATACATGAATATATAAAATGCATTATAAAAGTGCACATACTCCTACGATGTCTAACTAGATGTACCTAAGTGTACCTAGCATGTGTGTAGGTCTAAAAACCTAAGAGCCAAGAATCCCTCTAGGATTTAGTCAAACCCCATTACCTGAAGAGAGAGAGTGTGGGACCCTGTCCTGGTCTCGAGTTGTACACCCCGCAAGGGCTGTGTTAGACCGCTGTCAGCTGGAGCGAATGCATGCAGGAGCCTCAGCGTCTCTGGTCAGTGTGTCGGCATGGAAGTCTCGGTTCCCTCTACCTTACCGTGGCAAGATGTTGTATATTTATACCCTAAAGTGTCTCGTCCCTCAGTATGGTTTGTATTGGTCTTTGTTAGACATGAGGAAGACGTCAGGGGTGAACTTTGTACATACATATTATGCGGGAGATGTAGCTGGTGAATGCTCATGCATAATTTATGAGTACATTGTAGGCCTGTGTTCGGGAAAAACCCTGCAGTGTTTAAACCACAGACTAGATAACGTTAAACCCTCAGAGTTCGTTGTGTACTGTAGGGAACTAATGTAGGTGAAAGATCATGCCTATATTAGGGCATAGGAGATCATGACTATAATAGGGCATAGACGATTATGACCATAATAGGGCATATACGATTATGACCATAATAGGGCATATACGACTTATGACCATATACAGCATATATGAACGTGTCTATATTAGGGCCTCTATACGAAACATAACACTGTAATTGGGTGCATAAGTACCTGAATGGGTATGTCAGTGAGTGCATCAGTATCTGAGTGGGTATGTGACTGGATGTATAAGTGTGTGAGTGGATATGTGAATGGATGTATATGTGCCTGAGTGAATTTGTGAGTGCGTACATGAGTCTGTGACAGTGACCGGCGAGTGTGTACAAATATATCTATTTTTTAAAATATTTTCCCAAAGTCCGCAACGACGTCGGTAGTCGTGACGTCCCCACAATGGTACATGGGGGGGCCACACTGGAGGTCCCGGCATTGCCACGAACATTGTGAGTGATGAAAAAAATCAATTTTGGACACATAACTTGTGTCACTAACAAACACCCATTTCTCAAACATGGGGTCAGAGTATCTCCACCCTGACCCCTTGTGTTAGCTTTCACACAAATATTCAGCCCTGGGAACCATTCCTGGATGATAAAATGGCAGCTGCAACTTTCTATTCAGGTTGTGTCCAGTCATTGGAGTATTCCCGTTGGTGCGTGCATTCGCGATTTATCGCGAAATCGTCGCAAAATATCCACTGCTAGAGATATATTTACAAATGTTGGCTTAAATTTCTCAAAAACTACTGGATGGATTTGCACCAAATAACAGAAAGTACAATCTGGTAACAACATCTACCTTTCTGCCAAATTTGGTGTCATTCCATCAAGCGGTTCGGGCTGTAGGTTCGACAATGCATTCCTATGGGAATTAACATTACAAACGCACCTTTTTTCATGCCCCTAGTTCTTGGCCCCCACTGCACGGATCACCCCCCAACTTTCCATGACACACAGAACCTACTTTTACACCTGTTTGGGAAAATTTCATGAAGCCAAAGTTATAGGCAAGTCAAAAATTGTATTTCATATGGAAACTAGGTCCTAACTATTACAACCTACTGGCAACCGCCAGTAGATAATACATGTATATATATATGTGTGTGTGTGTGTGTGTTTGTGTGGCTGTAAATATATAGCAGGACCTTTGACCTCCTGGTCAGTGACCCAGCTCTCCGCCCGTGCAGTCCCGCTCGCTGACTCACCCCGCTGCTGCCCCTTCCTCCTCTGCACCAGGCAGGGGTTCGAGGCTGCTGTCCTTCGTGTCCCGGTGGCATGCCTGCTTGCCACTGCTGAATTGCAGTGTGGTATCAGTTTTTTTTCGTTTTTCGTTTTTCATTTCGTTTTGGTTTTGTTTATTGTTGCCTCTTCTCTTTTCCTGCCTTTTCCTGAGTGTATTTTCCCCGCCCGTTTTCTCGCCGCTGCTGCCCCGCGGCCCCTCCCCTCCGCCGGTTTTCCCGCTCCCGCCTCCCAGCTGCTCTTCCCTCCCCCTGTCCCCTATTTAATGGCAGCTGCTGCGCAGACATCTGAGCAGAACCTCTGACCTCCTAGTCAGTGACCCAGCTCTCAGGCGTGCAGCTCCACTCGCAGACTCACCCCGCTGCTGCCCCTTCTTCCTCTGCACCAGGCAGGGGTCGAGGCTGCTGTCCTAGTGTCCCGGTGGCATGCCCGCTTGCCACTGCTGACTTGCAGTGTGGTATCAATTATTTTTGTTTGTTTTTCGTTCCTTTTGTTTTTGTTTATTGTTGCCTCTTCTCTTTTCCTGCCTTTTCCTGAGTGTATTTATCCCGCCTGTTTTTTCACCGCTGCTGCCCTGTGGCCCCTTCCCCCCTGCCGGTTTTCCTGCTCACGCCTTCCAGCTGCTCTTTCCTCCCCCTCTCCCCTAAGTAATGGTGGCTGCTGTGCAGATGCGCCGCTGGCACGCCTACGGCGCGCCAAAGGCAAGCCCGTCTGTGCCCGTCCGCGACCCGACCGCGACCAGCACCAGGGATCCTGGATCTCTGACCATCCACCGCTACGATGCAGCAGCCCTCTTCGCATTCAACGCCGGAAGAAACAACAACTGGCAGCAGTCCACGCCAACCTCAACCCACGGCCAGTTCTCCTGCCGCCACTGCTGCCAGACTTTCACCACCACCCACGCCGCCAACACCGCCGATGCCCTGAGGTGCATCCTCTTCAATGTGCGCTCTATGCACAGACATGCCGTGGAGATCTGGAACCTCCTGGACACCCTTTCACCAGACGTCGCCTTCTTTACAGAAAGCTGGACCAACGCCTCCTCCGCCCGACATCGCCATCGCCATCCCGGACAGATACAAGATCCAGAGGAAGGACCGCCCCAACCACCCGGTAAGAGGACTCACCATCGCACACAAAAACTCCCTCCTTGTCTCCACCTCGAGCGACGTCTTCTCCGCCGCTGAACACCTGCACTTCCAGGTCCAGACCAGCCCCAACTCCACTCTCCGCAGCACCCTCGCCTACAGACCCCCCGGCCCCAGCGCCCTTTTCGCCACCACCATCACAGACCTCATCGTACCCCACGCCATCACCTCCATGGACTACATACTCATCGGAGACCTGAACTTCCACATCAACAACCCCAGCGACCCCAACTCCACCACCCTCCTGGACAACCTCGCCAACATCGGACTGGAACAACTCGTCAGCACGCCTAACCACAAAGCAGGACACACCCTCGACCCCATCTTCGCAGGAGGAAACAGCATCCACTTCAGTCACATCACGCAACCCCCATGGACAGACCACCACTGCGTACACTTCCTCGTCGATAAACCCAAGCCACCCAAACCTGCCCCGCGACCTCCGCAAAGGAACTGGTGTGTTGTATTCCGCTTTAGGTGTCCGTATATAGCTTTTCCTGAAACATGTCCTTATATAGGCACAATTCGCATTGTCTATATATAGGCATAAGATCCCAGTCCTTATTTAGGCATTAGCCATGCTATCCAAATACAGGCATGGTCACTTACATCCGCCCACCCTAACGTCACAACGAGTTCTTAGAAACCAGACCCTTAAGCTCTTGGGAGTTCCCCTAGCACAGGATTATTGATTTCTCCAAGAACTCATTTATTATGCATGAACCGCTATACCTTAAGGGTTCATTCCTGACGTCTTCCTCTGCCCGACTTTACGTCAATGCTAACATGCCAAGGCACCTACCGGGTATAAATATACCTTCCCTTGCCCAAGCAAGTAGGAGGAGACGTCGACTTTAGAGGAGCCCGTGTCCCGGCCTGATGCACTGACAAGAGACGCTGTCATCCCTGCTCGCAGAGAATCCAGCTTCCAGTGTTCTGACTCCCTTCGCGGGGTGTTAGAGTTCGAGACCCGGAAGGAGATTCCCACCTCTCTCATTCTCAAGGTATGGAGCTGACTAGAACCTAGAGGGACTCTTGGCATACTAGACTTGACATACTAGACTATAGCATACCATACTATAGAATACTTCACCTACTTCTTACCTTGCACTACACTTAGGTTAGGTACACTGGGGTAGAACTAGTTAGAGAAGCATCTTATGAGTACTCACATTTTTAGCTTATGTTATTTATGTATATGAATATATGTGTCATAGCTAAAAGATAATGCTAGCGCAGTATTATTTCTTTCTACTGCTTACGCTGTACATTATATATCTCGCATACTGTCTTGTGATCATAACAGCTCATATCTCTTACACGAGAAACAAGACTGTTCAATAAATCCTTTTATTGAAACGCCCGTCTATTCTTTCTGTGTAACTCTGAAGAAACTAAGGGGCATATCTACAAGGGCTTTATCTCCGCTTTTTTGGCTTTTAAAGCCAAAAAAGCGGAGATAAAACTATCGCCCTATTAACAAGAGGGTGCAAACATGCATAATCGCATGTTAGCACCCTTTTCCTAACGCCTCCCTTTGCATCTCTAATGAGATGCAAAGTGGGCGTCACTGGGCGTACCCGGATGGTCTACCTTGCAAATATCGCTGATGTTCACATCGCAATATTTACAAGGCAGCCCACAGGATTTTAGCAGAGGTTAGATTTTGGCGAAAACGGCCGTTTCGCCAAAATCTAACGTCTGCTAAAATCCTGACTTACCTATGTTTGACATAGGGGGTGGATTATGCTGATTCGACCACAGGGTCGTATCAGCAAGGTTATCGCCGTTTTGCAGGGAACATCGCTGGAAAACCGGCGATGTTCCCTGCAAAACGGCGATTTCCCCCACTATCGCTGGATTTCTTATCGCCGTTGTGAAAAGCGTTGTTGATACAGCGCTATCACGGCGATGAAATCCAGCGATAGGATAAACATCGCTAAACGCGCTTAGCGATGTTTATCTCTAATCGTTGTTGATATGCCCCTAAGCATGCACGATTAGCTGAGTGAAACTGTTATCTATTGTTTCCACGATTCTGAGAGTGTTCCGATTCTAAAGGGACACAAAGTTGTCATGTTTATGCGGTTGCCAGAAACTACTCCCTTCTTGTTTACAAGGAGTTTCTAGTGGCCTCTGAGTTAGCTGGCACAAAGTAATTAAGTTTAATATACTCGATAGGGACATACTGACCTCAGTCCTATGTCAAATCTGTAGGGTATATTATTCCAATGCGCAGAGCCTATTAGGGAAATAGGAACTACACTACATGGCGCCCAGCGTTTGGTAAGGCACTAATTTAACGCTAGATACTGAGTAACTCAGTCGTGCTTTTCTCTCAGAGACCCCTACTCACATACTCCATAAGATGTCTGGAGTGGGTAGGGTTAAGTATCCACCAAAGCTAAATAGGACAAAAAATCCTATATATATTAGCTGTTTGGTTTGTTCAACGTTGAAGGATACAGTGTTCCCAATATTGTGCACCTTATCTTTTGTTTCCTTGAAACTTGTTCTACATTTTTCAAAAAACAAATGTCCCTACACGGGGATAATGGCACCAAGAACGGTGTAGCTGCGGCTGACCCAGTCGTAACAGCTTTTAATTTTACAGGTTTAAATGAAACCGATGAGGGTGTTATAAACATCCCTCCAAACTTAAGAAGAGCCATCACTCTAAAACTTATAAAACACGGCCTAACACCAAGAGGTGGCAGAGCAGTTTTCGTGATAGAGGCACACGAATCCTTTCAGACAGAGGTATTCTATTCATGGATAGTATTCCCAGAATCAAATCCAGTAACAAAACTATTTCACTTCTTTAAAGAAGATGAACCACCAGAGGAATATATTCCTTTCGAGGATATTGAAATTCCACTCACATACCAGGAGCATAATCTCTGGTTTAAAGGCGCCCTAAAACATCACAAAAACATTACCAGGCTCGGTCCACTAGGTAGACCAAGAGCAACATGGCTGATTCTAGCCGGCTACACACCTCATCCTGACATCGATGTAATGTCAGACGAGGAATTACTTACTCAACTACAAGAGTTAATAAAAATTTACAGACAATTAGTCCAATATGTCATGCAGACTTTCACAGTCCAACCACCAATGACCATTCCAAACCAAACCCCTCAACAGGGGAATACACTAAAAATTACTCCACATACTTTACACGCAGTCATGGGTAAAATGCCCACAAAACGTGAACAAATTCCATTCTGGATAGCTCAAAAAATTACTCAAATCGAAGCAGTATTTCCAAATACTAGCCCTTATGAGAAACACAGAATCCTAACAATCTGTTTACCAATGGGGATCACACCACAACTGGAAGACTGCACCACTTGGGGCGCAGTCTTTGCTGCCATCTATACTAAAACACGTGGTGTTCCATCAATTGCAGTAATACCAGATGTCCTGAAACAAATTCAAAACGAATACGGGGCAGAATCTGCTCTGAATTTAGGTATGAAATTACTGAAAAACTTAGACCAGGTCTCAACAATAATATTATCTAATATTAAAGGGGAGGCAGCATCAGTGGCGATCCGCCAATGCTTAAGGGAATTTGATGTAACAGAACATCAACATGAACTACCCAGAATAATAGAACAATCTTATGCAGAATTAGGCAGAGATAGTTTGGGTGGAAAACCTTTGAAGCCAAATCTGAAAGTCCTGAGAAGGACTCTATTAAACAAAATCCTACATCTTCTAAAAAGAAGTGGGAAACTAATAAACAAAATTCAAACGAGACACGTTCTCAATCCCGAGGTAGGTCTCCTCAAAAGGAGCCCTCTGAAAGAAGGTATAACCTCATGAATAGGGATAATTTAAGAAAGCCTGACAGGTATCAAGATACTGATACATGTTCCTCTCGTACCTTTCAGATATCGTCACAGACATCAGAAAGAAGAGACGGTCAGAACACAGAGAAGAACGCGTGAAATCCAAAGACGATAAACACGTTCAGAAAAATAAATCAAAACCTCAATTTACAAAAAAGAAGGTAGCAGGTCTGAAGATCAGACATGCCGAGGATACTGACGGACTGGCGGACATCATCAATCCCGAAGTTAATCAAATTGTTAACATGTCTTTGCGGGAGGCTCTTGTCCCGGCGTCCTGGAAGCAGGCACAAATTCTCCCTCTCCTCAAGAAGCCGTCCCTTGACCCGTTGATACCTGGAAATTACCGCCCAATCTTGCTTTTGCCAAGCTTGGCTAAGGTCTGTGAGAAGGTGGTTATAAATCAACTCACCAACTTCGTCGAGGCATCGGGTTTGTTACACCCGGCACAATCTGGCTTCCGGGCCTCGTATAGCACAGAATCAGCATTGCTAGAGGGGTCAGAGGCGATCCGTGAGTGTCTGGATGCCGGCGGGAGAGCCGCATTGGTTATGCTAGACCTCTCGGCGGCATTCGATACAGTGCCCCACTCCCTGCTTCTTGATCGCCTCTTGGAGATTGGCATATCCGGGTCTGTCTGGGGCTGGATCAGGTCCTTTTTAGAAGGCCGCACACAGCAGGTCTGGCTTCCACCGTGTGCCTCTGTGTCCCAGCGGGTGGCCACAGGTGTCCCGCAGGGGTCATCCCTTAGTCCCCTTCTTTTTAACATTTATGTCACCCCGCTGGTTTATTTAGCGGAGACATTAGGGGCTAAGGTGATGGCCTACGCTGATGACACCCAGCTTCTGTTTTCTTGGGGAAGGGACAATGATTCAGTCATCTCTGCTCAACACTGTCTGTCCTATGTTTTTCACTGGCTCGCTCAGGCGCCGCTGAAGTTTAATGAAGAGAAGTCAGAGGTTCTCTTGTATGGTGTATTTCCTGCCAATTTCAGAGAGAGGCTATGGCCCCCAGGCTTCCCCTTGCCTAGTGCAATGGGAAACACTGCAAAAAATCCGGGGGTCTGGTTCAATGAGAACCTGACTTTTTCAACCCAGGTTAAGAAGCTGGCTGGGATCTGTTTTGGCACTCTGAAAGCTTTAAGCTTTGAGGAAGTTTCTTCCTCTCCTCCCAAGACCTGCTAAAGAAACTGTTGTCCGCGCCTTGATCTTGTCCCGCCTGGACTATGCCAACGCACTTTATGTGGGCATCCCCGGCTACATCTTGAATAAATTGCAGGTAGTTCAAAACTCTGCTGCCAGACTCCTGCTGGGTTTGTCTAGCAGGTGTAGTGTGCACGTTCATTTGCGCTCTTTGCACTGGCTCCCAGTGGAGTCCCGAATACAATTTTAAACTTTGGCCATCGCCCATAGGGCTCTCCATGGCCTGGGACCTATCTACCTACAGAAGAGATTCGCTTTTTACAACCCAGTAAGACAGTTGCGTTCTTCTTCTCAACTTCTGGTGCAGACCCCTAGGTTCAACTGCCAAAGGCTTGGTGGGAGCTCCTTTGTGCGGAAAGCTGCTGCCCCTGGTGCTGCGCGGCATCCAGGATCCGATGATCTTTAAGAAAAAGTTAAAAACCCTTCTCTTCTAGCTGCTGCTCTGACCTATGTTTCCTTTTCTCCAGTACGCGCTGGGACACTCTGCCGAGTATCTGTGCGCGTTATAAATATATATAACATAACTGAGAACACAGCTCAAGAACGGAGAATGGGCTCAGACAATGCTGGACAGTGCAGCAGAAGTAACAATAGCTCGCCAGAACCTGAAGGAACTTCTGGAGATAGTGGACTTGAATGAGTACATCACAGTGGAGACTGTAGACACCAGGGTTAGTACTCCACAAAAGTTATATGAAATAACACTCCGAATGGAGGGAGACATACCAAGAAAAGTGAAAATACTCTTTTGGGAGAAACTTTCAAGGGGTTATGATATACTTCTAGCAGAAAAAGACTGGCCACCAAACTTTGTCAGGGAGTGCCCACATGGCGAGGACATCATTATGCCTGCCTTCTCCAACCATATTCCAATTCACCTAAAATATACTTATGCCAGGAAATGGACAGTTGCCCAGGCCCCAGCATTATACAAAAATCATGTAGGATGGGATGAGGACTCACCTCACCACAAAATACATCTAAAAATCAACCTACTGCACAAAGGCAGTACCCAATAAAGCAAGAAGCTAAAAAACAGGTCAGGGAGATCTTAGATCAACTTGAATACCAAGGGGTCATTGAAACATGCACCTCCTCAATGAACAATCCTTTGTTTCCTGTATCCAAACCAGACAATACATATCGTCTAGTTTTGGATTACAGTCACTTGAACACTTGTTCCAAAACATTTGCAGTGCAAAATGCACATAGTACAGCATTAATGAATAACATTGTGCGTAAAAAATATAAAACCACATTAGACATTTCAAATGGTTTCTTTTGTCAAAACAAAGCACCTGAAAGCAGGTACTTAACAGCTTTCTCAATAATGGGGACCCAGCGTCAATTTTGTAGACTCCCACAAGGGTTCAAAAACAGCCCGGGGTGATTCTCAGCAAGAGTAACAGAGTTACAACAAATTTATGATAATGAGGCATTGTCATATGTCGATGACATCTATCTGACAGACGATGACCTAGATAGGCACTTGAACAGGGTGAGTACCATTATATTGGGCTTCGCCTCTGAAGGCTATAAATTCAACTTTAAAAAATCCTGAATTGCCCATCTCAATGTCCTTTTCCTAGGATATGAGCTTTCAAGTGAAGGCAAGAGCTAACTTTCTAGAAAAGTGCGCGCTGCTCCAACCTCCAAAAACCCTGAAAAATTTACAATCCATCTTGGGTTTCCTAAATTTTGGAAAAACTTACATTCTAAATTACGCAGAAAGGGTTAAACCTCTCTACGAATTAATCAAACCTGATTTTTCAACAAAGCATTGGACACAGGAACACACAGAAATCCTGCGTTCACTCCAAGCTAACATGTTAGCAACAAATCACTTACAAACACGCGTAAATACACGCTATTTAGTGATCCGAATAATTTCGGGTCAATGCGGATTCTCCTATTTAACATTTAATGAGGGTGAAAAAGTACCAATAGCATACAAATCACATTTGTATACACAAGCAGAAATGCGCTTCACTTCAACAGAAAAATACTGACAGCAGTTCAAACCGCTGTAGCAAAAGAAAGAGCTCTAGCCCAAGGAAACGCATTATTGTCGTAACTCCAGTACCAGCCTTAGAGGCGGTTACAAAAGCGAGCATTCCAAATGCAAAAGCTTTACATCCTAGATGTATACAATGGGTTAATTCTCTTGCTGCAACAGATGTTGAATATGTTTTTGATCCTGATTTAAAAACACAAGCGTTCCTGCAATATGAACATGAATGTCCTCTGCCCACAGAAATTCTGCCTCTAGATCAGTACGAATTTATAATTTATACTGACGGATCAGCACAACCCGCTACAGGGAGTAAGCAAGCTTACAGTGCAGCGTGCGCAATCGCTAAAGGTCGCATGCAAGATGGTAACTTCAGACCAATGGTCACTAAAACTCAATCTCTAGGAGATTGTACAGCTCAGCGAGCTGAGCTACAAGCATTCAAACTGGCACTTGAAAATACAGATCGCGAATTCCCCACACTTATAGTGTGCGATTCTTTTTACTGTGTTCAGTCGTATAATGAATATATACAGAATTGGCCTGAAAACGGGTTCAAAGATGCAAAAGGTGGCACAATAAAGCATAAAACGCTTTGGGAACAAGTAGTTCAGTTAAGAAACAAACTACCAAAAGCTCACGTGATACACACACTGAGTCATCAACGTGATGGCGTTCACGTTGCAGGGAATTCATTGGCTGATGAAGCTGCAAAGGGGGCTGTTCAGACGGCTTCCGTAGCTGCGATCACTCGTTCAAAAATTAGAATAGACAGTGAGATATTGTTGGCTGTCAATGCTTCAAGCAAAGGCAGTGGTGCAGCGTTACCAAAGAAATTTCCACTCAAGTACTCTTATGTAATTGATGTGAACAACGTTCCTTTTGCTCGAATCCCTGGAGTGGGGGATAGGGTAATTCCAAACATGGAACGTAGAGCAGCTTTGATTTATGAAGCACATCTAGGGGAGGGTCTCTCACATCAAGGGATCTCTAAAACAATATTAACATTAAAAGAGATGTACTGGTGGCCTGGAATGAATACACAGATTCACATCTTCATCGATGACTGCATAGACTGCAATAGACAGACTAGTACAGAACGCCACCAGACACCAGGCTACGAAGTAGCCTGCCCAGTACAGACACCATTGTTAGACAGCATTAGACTATCTACGCGCAGGCGTCCTTTTGGACAAATGCAATCCCACAAATACTAAGTCAAGGTTCCTATGGATATGGCCTCAGCGCTCGGCTGACGCTCGAACTATTATAAAAGATTTGCGAGTCTTTATCGGCACATACGCAATTGGCACACTACATTCTGACCAGGGCCCTGCGTTTAGCTCTCGGGCTTACAAAGAAGCCATGGCCAGTTTGGGTGTAGCATTGCGGTACTCCTCTCCGTTTCATCCTGAGGGAAATTCTGTTGTGGAAAGGAAAAACCGGGACATAAAGCAGTCTATAACAGCTAGAGTATTAGGTTCGGGTGATGGGTGGGTCAAACATCTTTATGGAGTCCAACGCTCATTAAATAATTTGCCAAGAAGTTCTCTAGGGGGGTCACTCTATATGAGGTCCTATTTGGGACAAGAATGTGGGTTCCTGATCTCGAATGTAAAGGCACAGTGGTGGAAAATAAACCCTTTGATATCAAAGATCGTTTGGCTGTTTTACAGGATCTAAATGAACTAAGATCGAAACAAAGCAACGTGTTCCTGAAGCCAACCACCACTGGGGAAACACCGGCTGTCCCAGCAAGGCCTGTCTGGATCCCAAAAGTTGGGGATCTAGTCAGAGAGAAGATTGCGGACAAGAAGGAATTTGGACCTTCTTACAGACAACCAGTAACTGTCCTAGCCGTCCACGGAACAAGAACAGTACTTCTGCCGCCCTTGCTGGAAAAAAGGAGAAAAGATTTGTGTCAATCGACCTCATCAAACCACAGTATGTGGCCAATACTAAATAGTAGGCCTCATGGACTCCGACCTAGTAGCAGACGCACTCCTCTCACTACTATCCAAGAGGTTCAGACTGAGAGACTCATAACCATCGAGAATTCAGCAGTAACAGATGAAGGACTGAGCAACAATGCTATGGAACTCCTCCCTCTTGAAACTCAAGTAACAGTTCGTCCACATACACCTGTCTACACCAACGTAACAAGTGATCAACTGGTTCCGGTGATTTCAACAAATCCTGATGCAATTCCAACAATTGACCAAACTGCTTCTGGCTATTTCATTAACTTTGATACGTTTTCTGAGGATCCAAGTGAGCCTGAAACGACGCCAGCCCTACAAAAACTTTCAAACAACAAGTACAAGACCTTTTTCATTTCCTGAAAGAGACTTATCTGGTTTCACCATGGATTGAACTATGGATAATTTCTGGAATATTTTTCTTTCTGTTTTGGCTAGCTTTGGTTATGACTATCAGCGTGCTTATAAATGGCAGATACATCCATATGGACACTGAAAGTAAAAATGTGAACTTACTATTAAAACCACACAAATCGTCCCATCGTGAAGCAAGAGACTTGTCAGCAGTGAACATCACAGCCGTTCCTATACAGGATGGTATAGTGTGGGACAAAATCGATTTCGATATATTCGGCCCAACTGATCTTTTGAACATTCCACATTTATTTAAAATTTCAGTAAGTGATTTTATTACCTCCAGTACCTATTCTGATGTTAGGGACTTTGAGACTGTAAATGACATGATGTCTGATCTAGAAAGGTCTGCTGCATTCTCTAACAATGAATACTTAGAGGGTTCATCAGACTACGAACAGCTTTATTGTTACAACCACTATGGTCATCATTTCTTGCATAAATCTGCAACACCTAGAAATGTGTTTATGTTTAACCAATGGGAACATTGTCCTACACCGCCAAAGGGTAGTTCAAAAACGTTTGCAAATAAGTTTCCATATTTATCAGGGTACAATGCATCCGATCCAGAAACATTTTACTATAAAAATGTAAACAAAACAGGACAGAAAATTATGTTAACTAATACAAAACAGATTTATTCTGCAGCCTTTATTACCCAACTGTCTAGACAAGGATTTGACTTTTGGAAAGACACAATCGACACAAAATCTGTCTGGGGTTCTAAAGATTGGCAAGTACAGGGTATAGAAGCTTTGTTTAGAGCATGTATCATCCCACAGCAAATAATGTTTTTGAATGACACTGTGCAACAAACATCTTGCCTTGGTTTAGCCAAGATCAAAGACATGAATACACCTTCTGTACCAACACCTGCAAGTAATAGCACTACACAGGGAGCGGTCACAGTAGACACAATACTACAAAACAACAGAACAGATCCTGATTGGAAAAAATGGTTACTCTGGCCCACAGACACAAACATCTGTCAAGAAAGAGTCCTGAATAGAATACAGGGCTTTACTATCCATAGGCCAGACCCACGTTATGTTCAACGACAACATCCAGGGGTAGTAACAACATACAGTATAGGAAAATTGTGCCTCGACTGGTTACAAAAATCTTCACTCGAGGATGTGAAACAATACTTATCTTTACTTAAAGAAGACGCAGACCTTAGGGATTTCTTGCTAGGACCAAGAAATTCGCGTCAAAAACGTTTCATATATGCCGGCATTTATGCTGCTTATAATGAAGTATGGAAGGTTTCACAGGCAGAGGCCGCAGAAAGAATACGTGAGCTTGATCGTATTAACTTAGAAAAATCTCTCACTGTGGTCGACAATGGGTTAACAACTTTGTCATCCAGAATTTATTCATTGGACAACATTGTATCCTCTGCTATTGACATACTGGAACAAGATTTAGCCATGTTACAACAAGGCCAATCTCAGTTACGTTCTATTATGTTATTAGGCTGGACGCTGCAATCTTTGCGTGCAGGCTATGTGCCTTGGCGTTTTATCAACACGTCGTCTCTGTTTGCAGAATACAATCTAACGGATAAACAGATCGAACTGGCACAAAGGGGAGCAAAGTATACAGTGCTGAGCATTGAAAAACTGGAAAAATTACCATTTACGGTAGCAGAAAAACCAGCTACAGAATGGCTTATCCATGGCAAAATAACTCTGCCTGTCACTACTTTTCATTTTCAGTATTGCCTCAAACAAATGCAAGCAGGCAAATATGAAAGGTTGGGTAAAGAATACATTAAGACATCCTGGGATTTACCTTACGAATACAGATGTTGGAGTGGGGATCGTGAAGTATTTCTAAGCGGTACACACTGTCAAAATGCACTAAGCGGTTCACTCATATGTCAGGACATTTCTTTACACGGGGCTTGTAATGGTTCTGTGGCAAACTTGTCCTGCCACCAGCAGGGTTCACCAGCTACTGTGATTAATCCAACGTTTGGCCAACTTTCTAATGGGAGTTACCTCATTTTGAATGTTCAGAGTTGCTGTGGCATGTTGCCAGGCATCCCATATCTGGTAACGGTCGATTCCAGGGTTTCTTGTTGTATGCAAGTATTGTTCCCCCCAATAGACACAGTCAGGGAGTCGCCTCTATGGCCTTCATTGAATGTATCTTTTATACGTTTTGATACTTTAAGCAGAATGAAAGCCATGCTTTTGCAACAGACCGTGCCTTTGACCTCGGTCAAAGAAATCTATGATTTACAAATTGCAAGGACTTTGGCTGAGATACAGGCTTTAATTCGTACAAACTGCCCTATACATTTCATAGAAATGATGGGACGTATCTGTAACATGTCTGATACGTGCGGGATTGTACATGTAGTTAAGACCATCTGCTCAGGACTGTTAACACCTTTTCAGGCAGTCCTCGGAATCATTCCAAACTTCGCACATTCGGTGTTTGGTGGTGTGCCATTAATTCTAGCACTGGTAGCGGGAATCCTGTTTTTATTCCTACTACTACGCTATGGCAAGCTTATCAACTGCCGTCACTCCCAGCAATTTGGAGAAAGCTCTCCTAGAACGGAAGTGCCATGAGCGCATAGTGCAACTTCTGGGCATACCTCGTCTACGGGAACTTAATACAACATGGTTTCTGTCATTTAGACCAATATGGCAATATTGCATCTTACCTGTTCCACGCTGCCTGCTTTGCGGTGAAGAATGCGTGCTAGACACCTGTCTAACACTCCCATTAGTCATGCCAACGGATATTGATACTCTGCTGGACCCGATAACGGCCCATGCTCTGTGTTGTCCCCAGTGGCTACCAATCCTGATGACGGCATTCCTTGAGATCTCACAGATGCTTCCTGCTGCTGCTGAGGTACGAGATGGATCAACAGGCACACAGGTAACAACTGACGCGAACATTGCTGCGGCATCCTATGCTGAAGGCGATGCTTCACATCTCTGTGCAGTTAACCTTCTGAACGAGGTGTTCCAACTGTCACCGACATCGGTAGACGATCTTTTGTCTACAGAAATAGATGATTTCATGTTTACACCCGACCCATACACTGACTTTGATTCGGCTCACAGTGTACCAGGGAAGCAATGAAATTTGGCCTCCATATTTTCAAAACAGAACAAAACTTGGAACTCTTCCTAAAAATTGACTTTTTTTTCTCTTTCTATTTTTGAAAATACATGGCAATTCAATCTGCTTACAGTAGAACTATTCATATAGAACAGACTTCTTTGAATACCTTATTTACCACAATTTCATTTAGTACCATGATATGCAATGGCTTTGATTTTTGAAAACTTGTCAACCATTTCGTCATATGTATATATTTCTGTTTATTCATTCATGTTGCATTTATTTCCAATATATGCTTAGAATGAAAAAATGCTTTAAAAATGTACAGTACCTATTGCATTACATGTTTAGCAACAGTTTCTTTTAAAAACTTCTTTTAATATGCTTTTAGAAATGTTTTTAGCAACATGTGGTACTCAGTTTAATGTTTAGCATTTAATGTTTAGCATTTAGTACTATCGTTCATTCGAAAGTGGAGTGGGTGTTGTATTCCGCTTTAGGTGTCCGTATATAGGTTTTCCTGAAACATGTCCTTATATAGGCACAATTCGCATTGTCCATATATAGGCATAAGATCCCAGTCCTTATTTAGGCTTTGGCCATGCTATCCAAATACAGGCATGGTCACTTACATCCGTCCACCCTAACGTCACAACGAGTTCTTAGAAACCAGACCCTTAAGCTCTTGGGAGTTCCCCTAGCACAGGATTATTGATTTCTCCAAGAACTCATTTATTATGCATGAACCGCTATACCTTAAGGGCTCATTCCTGACGTCTTCCTCTGCCCGACTTTACGTCAATGCTAACATTCCAAGGCACCTACCGGGTATAAATATACCTTCCCTTGCCCAAGCAAGTAGGAGGAGACCTTGACTTTAGAGGAGCCCGTGTCCCGGCCTGACGCACTGACAAGAGACGCTGTCATCCCTGCTCACAGAGAATCCAGCTTCCAGTGTTCTGACTCCCTTCGCGGGGTGTTAGAGTTCGAGACCCGGAAGGAGATTCCCACCTCTCTCATTCTCAAGGTATGGAGCTGACTAGAACCTAGAGGGACTCTTGGCATACTAGACTTGGCATACTAGACTATAGCATACCATACTATAGAATACTTCACCTACTTCTTACCTTGCACTACACTTAGGTTAGGTACACTGGGGTAGAACTAGTTAGAGAAGCATCTTATGAGTACTCGCATTTTTAGCTTATGTTATTTATGTATTTGAATATATGTGTCATAGCTAAAAGATAATGCTAGCGCAGTATTATTTCTTTCTACTGCTTATGCTGTACATTATATATCTTTCATACTGTCTTGTGATAACAGCTCATATCTCTTACACGAGAAACAAGACTGTTCAATAAATCCTTTTATTGAAACGCCCGTCTATTCTTTCTGTGTAACTCTGAAGAAACTAAGCATGCACGATTAGCTGAGTGAAACTGTTATCTATTGTTTCCACGATTCTGAGAGTGTTCCGATTCTAAAGGGAAACAAAGTTGTCATGTTTATGCCGTTGCCAGAAACTACTCCCTTCTTGTTTACAAGGAGTTTCTAGTGGCCTCTGAGTTAGCTGGCACAAGGTAATTAAGTTTAATATACTCGATAGGGACATACTGACCTCAGTCCTATGTCAAATCTATAGGGTATATTATTCCAATGCGCAGAGCCTATTAGGGAAATAGGAACTACACTACAGGAGCAGAATCACAGAGGAGCAGCTCAACTCCACCCTAAACCGTGACACCCCCACCGCTGCGACCAACGCCAATCTCGCAGCCAGGGAACTCCACACATGGATCTCCAACTGCGCAGACAAGCTCGCCCGCTACGCAACTCTGTCAGACAGTGCCCCAGGAAAGCCAACTGGTTCACCGCCAACCTCCAAGAAGCCAGAAGCACCTGCAGACGCCTCGAGAAGAACTGGAGAAATAGCAAAAGGCCTGATAACCACACCAACTACAAGAAAGCCATGACGGAATACCACCAACGCATCAGAACCACCAAAAGAACCTTCATCCACCACAAATTCCTTGCCAACTCCAGCAACTCCAAGGAACTCTTCAGCATAATCCAAGAATTCACCAAGCCCCCCAGCGAAACCACAGACATCACACCCTCCCAGGACCTCTGCGACAAGCTCAGATCTTACTTCAATCTGAAAATCAAAAACCTCTACGACAACTTCAACGACCAAACACCGGACTCCGCAACCACTCCCTCAACCGGAAATGCCAGCCAGCCCACCATCTCCTCCTGGACACCGCTCATGACCGAAGAGACCGCCTCGACCATGAATGGCATCCACTTGGGGGCCCCTACAGACCCCTGCCCACCGCACATCTACCACAGAGCCACCACTGCCATCGCACCAGAACTTCAACGCACCATCCACACAACCTTCAAGACCAGCACTTTCCCGGACGACTGGAAACGCGCAGAAGTCAGACCACTGCTCAAGAAGCCCTCATCAGATCCCACGGACCTCAAGAACTACCGGCCCATCTCTCTCCTCCCATTTGTGGCAAAAGTCGCAGAGAAGACCGTCAATGCATAGCTAACAAGGTTCATCGAAGACAACTCCATCCTCGACCCTTCCCAATCTGGATTCCGCCGCAACCACAGCACCGAGACCGCCCTACTCGCCACCACAGATGACATCTGCACCCTCCTCGACCAAGGCCACACCGCAGCCCTGATCCTACTCGACCTCTCAGCGGCATTCAACACTGTCTCCCACCACACACTCGCCGCCAGACTACACGACGCTGGCTTACAAGGAACCACCCTCGACTGGATCCGCTCGTTCCTCACCGGCAGAAGCCAAAGAATCAGACTGCCACCCTTCCGCTCCGAACCCACGGCAATCAACTGCGGAGTACCCCAGGGATCATCGCTCAGCCCAACCCTCTTCAACATCTACATGGCCCCCCTCGCCGCCATCGTCAGACAGCACGGCCTCAGCATGGTATTCTACGCCGACGACACCCAACTCATCCTCTCCCTCACCAAGGACCCCACCACCACCAGACTCAACTTCCAGGAAGAGATGCAGGAAGTTGTATTCTGGATGAGCAACAACTGCCTGAAGCTCAATTCGGATAAGACAGAAGTCCTCGTCCTCAGAACCACCCCATCAGCATGGAACAACACCTGGTGGCCCACCTCCCTCGGCAGCCCTCCGAACCCACGGATCACGCCAGAAACCTCGGCATCGTACTCGACTCCTCCCTCTCCATGAATCGACAGGTCAACGCCGTCGCCTCCAGCTGCTTCAACACCCTCCGTATCCTCTGTAAGACTTTCAAATGGATCGCCCCCCGAGTCAAGGAAAGCAGTCACCCAGGCACTCATAACCAGCAGACTGGACTATGGAAACGCTCTCTACGCCGGCATGAACAAGTCTCTACTACGCAAGATCCAGATGATACAGAACACCGCCGCCAGACTCGTCCTCGGCATCCCCCGGCATGAGCACATCAGCCAACACTTACGGAATCTCCACTGGCTCACCGTCGAGAAGAGAATCACTTTCAAGAAACTCACCCACGCCGACAAATGCCTCCACAACACCGGACCCCAATACCTTAACAAGAGAATCACCTTCCACGTACCCAAAAGAAACATCCGATCCACCAACCTCGCCCTCTCCTAAACCCCACACATCCGCAGGGACAGAACAGGGAAAGAGCCTTCTCCTACATCGTGGCCAGGACCTGGAACGAGCTCCCGATCGACATCAGACACGCCCCCTCCCTGAACGCCTTCAGTAAGGCCCTCAAGACCTGGCTCTTCGACTGAACCGAACTGCTGACCACCCCCAGCGCCTTAAGACCCTCACGGGTGAGTAGTGGGCTTACAATTCCCTGATTGATTGATTGATTGATATATTACCTACTGGCGGTCGCCAGTAGGTAGTTATAGTTAGGACCTCGTTTCTATTCAAAAAGTGTTTCTTCTTTTGCCAATATCTTTGGCGCCGTTTGACGAATCTTCGCGAAATTTTCAAAACTAATCGGGCACTCTGGTCAGTGATTCATTGAGCAGGGGCCGAGAAAAAAGCGGGGTCCCAAAACGCGTTTTCTCCATGTTAATTTCCATAGGAAACTTTAGACAAAGCTACAGCCCGAACTGCTGAACGGAATTACACCACATTTGGCAAAAAGGAAGCTCTTGGTTCAGAAAGTGACCTTTTTTTAAATGGTGTAAATCCATTCAGTAGTTCCTGAGAAATAAAAAAATAAAAAATATCGCTATCTGGTGACCGCGGTGGATCCGAGAACCCTCCCGAGCACGAGCTTTATTCTGATTGGCTGCTAACACTCTAAACCAAAAAGTGTTGGCAGCCATCTTGTGACTCGGTAGTCATAAGAAAAAAGAACATAAAACAAGATAAGGCGGCAGGGTAGAAACACCCTGACCCCCTAGGTCTGGTCAGGGGGTCCCACAGGGACCTCCAGGGCCAAAAAAAGCATTTAAAAAAAAAATCGGAGTGATTTGCGCAGGGTACGCGAATCCGGCTGAAAAATTAAAACAAAACAAAGTGCGGACTCCCGTGCTTTGTTTGTTTTAAGCCCCCAGGTGTGCCAGGTCCCTGGGGCAATGGTTTAATGTGTAGCGGGGGCCCACAGGGGCCCCGCAGCTCCAGGGATCACCACCTCCCCGGGCTTTGTTTATTATGCGCTGGGGGATGCAGCCACCCCACAGCCCCGGGAACAAACACCTCCCCGGGGCTATTTCTAAATAATAAGTGTGGGGGGGCTTGAGCCCCCCACACTGCCCCAGGGACCACCACCTACCCGGGGCATTAAGTAATAAAGATATGGGGGCCTGTTGCTGACCCCCAGCCCCGGGGACCACCACCTCCCCGGGGCTATGTATACATTGGGAGGGGGGCTGCACGGCCCCCCTCCTGGAGCCCTCCATGGCCCTGGGGACAGCCACCCCCCAGGACCGGCTCTTGCTTCCATGAAGCGAACCAGAATTGCTTTTGGACAAGGGGAGCTGCATGTTAGAAGCTCCCCTTGTTCAAAAGCAATGCCGAGTCCCGCAGGAGGTGGGGAGCTGGCTGGGACCGCAGGGGCATTGGGGCTCCCCCGCGGTCCCCAACGTGAGAGCATGCCATGAGGGATGGGGTCCCCGGGGCGGATATCGAATAATGGAAGTGGGGTGGGGTTTTTTTCTTTTGATTTTGGAGTCACGACCCCATTGCGGGTCTCAGCAAGGCCCCCGTGTAACGTCGTAATGTAGCGGTGGATTCGTGGATCCACCTCAAATAAATATTTTAGTAGTATATAATTTAGAAGGTAGTGTTGCATTTGTGAAGTTGCTTTATAGAGGTAGTGTGATTGAAGTTACTAATAATATTAAATTTGATAGAATTAGTAAAAATATATAAAATTAAAAAATTAAAAGTTAAACCTGAAAAGTGGATTGTGTTGTAGTACATTGAATTCATGCTTTTGCAGATTCACGCCAGGGGTGCGAATCCACAAAAAATTTAAAAAGAGTATGTATGCGTAAAAAAAAATTAGATTCACTATTGTGTTATAGGGTGCCTCTAAAAAGAGCCCTTGCTTTCATTCAGTTTGTTGCGATCTCTGAAGTGTACTCCATCACTTCTGTAGATGTCATCCATATCAAAACATAGATTGTTGTTATAGATGGAGCCCATCCTATAGTCTCTGAGGTAAGCAGACACAGCTTTATTGACATTCTTTCTAGCTTTCTCAATCTGTGGACAGAATTGATTTGACCACTTCCATATCTGTCTTTGGCATATATTAGAGTATACAAAGACAGTTTGGGGGAAAAGCAACATCAATTGTGCAAAGGTATCCTTCATGAGCATTTCCAGGCCTACTCCAGTCAATGTGCCTAGGTCATTTCCACCACAGTGCACAATTATGAGGTCAGGAGGTTGGAGATGCAAAAAGGTTTTAACCAAAGGCATCAATTGGTGCCACTTTAATCCTATTTGTGCAATCCATCTAATATTCACATTTTGAAAAGCTAGGTCTTTGTCAATACCTCTGTGTTCAGCATACGTTTTGCAACAGAAAACATAGCTGTGCCCTACAATCCATACTGTAAGCATCTTGAAGGGATGTGTGGAAGTAATGAGAAGATGTCTGTAGCTGAGGTAGTCAGTTGGTAGAATGAGAGGTATCTAAAATGGTAAACAAGATGCTGTTTTTTAAAAAGCAGATAACTTATTGGCTGTTCATGAACATTGTATACTCAAAAATAGGATGCATGTTACTTTCTTAAAAAAGCATGTTTCTTATTGGTTATTTAAAAATGTTTGAAAGGTACAGTAGATAGGATAAGGTAATATTTTGCAAAAGTCAACCACACCTGCTATTTGCATTTGTAAGCTTGTGTGCTGAACTTGAAAATATGGTGAACTTGTGACCTGCCAGTTCAGTTGAATGTTGCAGAAACTGTTACTATGGAAACTGTGATATGTGTTATGCATCTGAAGATGCTAGACATATAAAACAGAGGTGTACATCTATTTGTATGTTTCTTTGACATATGATGCTACTATCAAAAGGTACAGACATTCCAAGAAGAACTGCCGCACTCTCGAGAAAACCTGGCGACTCGACCAGACCACAGACAACAGGACCGCCCTCAAACACGCCACCCGCAAACACCACCAGCTGATCCGTGCCACCAAGAAGTCGGCACTCAAAGAACGACTGGACAACAACGCCCATGACAGCAAGGAACTTTTCAGCATCGTCAAAGAGTTCTCCAACCCCAGCGCCGGAAACAACGACATCACCCCCTCGCAAGACCTCTGCAACTCACTCTCCGCGTTCTTCCACCGCAAGATCACCGACATACATAACAGCTTCGACGCACAAACCACGCACCCTACCGCCGAACCAACGCCCGCCACCACCACCCTCTGCAACTGGACCCCGATCAGCACCGAAGACACCACCCGCACGATGAACTCCATCCACTCCGGATCACCAACCGACCCCTGCCCACACCACGTCTTCAACAAAGCCGACGCCACCATCGCACCCCATCTCCGGGACATCATCAACTCCTCCTTCCACACCGCCACCTTCCCGGAGAGCTGGAAGCACGCCGAGCTTACCGCCCTCCTGAAGAAACCAACGGCGGACCCCACCGACCTCAAGAACTACCGTCCCATCTCGCTCCTTCCGTTTCCGGCCAAAGTCATCGAGAAGACCGCCAACAGACAGCTTGCCGCCTTCCTCGAGACGAATGGATCCCTCGACCCCTCGCAGTCCGGGTTTCGGGCCAACCACAGCACCGAGACCGCCCTTATCGCAGCCACCGACGACATCAGAACCCTAACCGACAACGGGGAAACAGCTGCCCTCATCCTCTTGGACCTCTCCGCGGCGTTCGACACCGTCTGCCACCGCACCCTAGTGAAGCGCCTCAGCAACATCGGAATCCGAGAGAAAGCACTGGAATGGATCATCTCGTTCCTCGCCGGTAGAACCCAGAGAGTCCGCCTCCCCCGTTCAGATCCGAAGCCACCGAAGTCATCTGCGGCGTTCCACAAGGATCTTCACTCAGCCCAACCCTCTTCAACGTCTACATGAGCCCCCTCGCAGCCATCGCACGCCAACACAACCTCAACATCATCTCCTACGCCGACGACACCCAGCTGATCCTCTCCCTCACCAACGACCCCACCACCGCCAGAGCCAACCTACACGACGGGATGAGAGATGTCGCCGACTGGATGAGGAACAGCCGCCTTAAACTGAACTCAGACAAGACGGAAGTCCTCATCCTGGGCTCATCACCCTCCGCCTGGGACGACTCCTGGTGGCCCCCGGCCCTGGGCACCGCGCCCAAGCCAACGGACCACGCACGCAACCTGGGCTTCATCCTGGACTCCTCCCTGTCGATGACCAGACAAGTCAACGCCGTCTCATCTTCATGCTTCAACACCCTGCGCATGCTCCGCAAGATCTTCAGATGGATCCCCACTGAAACCAGGAAGACCGTCACCCAGGCACTCGTCACCAGCCGACTGGACTATGGGAACACCCTCTACGCCGGAACCACAGCCAAACTTCAAAAAGACTCCAGCGCATCCAGAACGCCTCCGCACGACTCATCCTGGACATCCCCCGACACAGCCACATCACCGGACACCTGAAAGACCTGCACTGGCTCCCTGTCAGCAAGAGAATCACGTTCAGACTCCTCACCCACGCACACAAGGCCCTCCACGACCTGGGCCCAAAGTACCTCAACGACCGCGTGACCTTCTACACGCCCACACGCCAGCTACGATCAACCAGCCACGCCCTCGCCACCGTACCACGCATCCGCAGAACCACCGCCGGAGGAAGATCCTTCTCCTACCTGGCAGCCAAGACCTGGAACTCCCTCCCCACTCACCTTCGGCGAACCCAGGACCATCTCTCCTTCAGGAAGCAGCTCAAGACCTGGCTGTTCGAGCAGTAACTTACCCCCTCCCCCAGCGCCTTGAGACCCTCCCGGGTGAGTAGCGCGCTCTATAAATGCCGTGATTGATTGATTGATTGAAAAGGTACAGACATATGTATGCATGCTTTCAGGAAGATGGTGAGACTTACAGCAGAAACATGTGAAGGGTTGCTGCTTTATATTTGGGTAGGCCCAACACCCTAAGTAGTAGTAGAATGGTGAAGGAGCAGCAGAAAAGTGAGGTTTCAGACATGTTTGCAGAGGGATCAGTGATTAGGCTACTTTGTATGAGTCTGTGGAAAGGTACACTTCAAATATACCGCATACATTTCAGTGTCAGCTTGAAATGTGAAGTGCAGTCTATCAAGTTTTAAGATGTGGATGGTCTTGTGATGAGGTATGTCTCTACTTGCACATGTATTCTGATATGTGTTATGCATCTGAAAATGATAGACGTATAAAACACAGTTATACATCTATTTGTATATTTCTTTTATATATGATGCTGCTAGCAAAAGGTACAACATATGCATGCATGCTTTCAGGAATATGGTGAGACTTACAGCTGAGACATGTGATGGGTTGCTGCTTTATATTTGGCTAGGCCTAACACTCTAAGTAGTCGCAGAATGGTGAAGCTGCAGCACAAAAGTGAGGTTTAAGACATGTTAGGAGAGGGATTAGTGATTAGGCTACTTTGTATGAGTCTGTGGAAAGGTACACTTGAAGTACGCCGCATAAATGTAGGTGTCTGTTTGAAAAGTGAAGTGCAGTCTCTCGAATTTTAAGGTCTGCATGGTGTTGTGACTGAGGTATGTCTCTATTTACACATGTATTTTGATATGTGTTATCCATCTGAAAATGTTACATGTGTAAAACAGAAGTATACATCTATTTGTATGCTTCTTTTATATATGGTGTCACTAGTGAAAGGTACAGACACATACATCCATGCTTTTAGAAATATGGGGAGACTTACAACAGAGACATGTGAATGGTTGCTGTTTTGTATTTTGCTAGGCTCAACATCTGAGTAGTAGTAGAATGGTGAAGGAGCAGCAGCGGAAAAGTGAGGTTTAAGATATGTTGGCTGAGGAATTAGTGATTATGCTACTTTGTATGAGTCTGTGGAGTCTTTGTATGAGTATGAGTCTACTTGAAGTACGCCGCGTAAATCTAGGTGTCTGTTTGAAATGTGAAGTGCTGTCTGTGAAGTTTTAATGTCTTCATGGTGTTGTGACTGGGGTATGTGTCAACTTGCACATGTATTGTGATATGTGTTATGCATCTGAAGATGCTAGACGTATTAAACAGAGGTGTACATCAATTTGTATGTTTCGTTGATATATGATGCTACTAGCAAATGGTACAGACATATGCATGCATGCTTTCAGGAAGATGGTGAGACTTACAGCAGAGACATGTGATAGGTTGCTGCTTTATATTTGGCTAGGCCCATCACCCTAAGTAGTTGCAGAATGGTAAAGCTGCAGCACAAAAGTGAGGTTTAAGACATGTTAGGAGAGGGATTAGGGATTAGGCTACTTTGAATGAGTCTGTGGAAAGGTACACTTGAAGTTCGCAACATAAATGTAGGTGTCTAAGTAGATACATTTCTACTTATGTATTCTGATATGTGTCATCTATTTGAAGATGCTACATTTGTAAAACACAAGTATACATCAATTTGTATGCTTCTTTTATATATGGTGGCACTAGTAATAGGTACAGACACATGCATGCATGCACGCTTTTAGGAATATGGTGAGATTTACAGCAGAGACATGTGATAAGTTGCTGCTTTATATTTGACTAGGGCCAACATCCTGAGTAGTCGTAGAATGGTGAAGCAGCTGCACAAAATTGAGGTTTAAGAGATGTTTGCAGAGGGATTAGTGATTAGGCTACTTTCTATGAACCTGGGGAAATGTACACTTGAAGTACACCGCATAAATGTAGGTGTCTCTTTCAAATGTAAAGTGCAGTCTGTCAAGTTTTAAGTTTAAGGTCTGCATGGTCTTGTGCTTGATGTATGTCTCTAATTGCACATGAATTCTCATATGTGCTATGCATCTGAAGATACTAGATGTATAAAACACAGGTATACCTCTATTTGTATGTTTCTTTTATATATGATAGTACTAGTAAAAGGTACAGACACATGCATACATACTTTCAGGAATATGGTGAGATTTACAACAGACTCATGTGAAGGTTTGCTGCTTTATATTTGGGTAGGCCCAACACTTTGAGTAGTTGCAAAATGGTGAAGCAGCAGCACAAAAGTAAGGTTAAAGACATGTTGGCAGATGGTTTAGTGATTACGGTACTTTGTATGAGTGTGAAAAAATATAGGTATATAACTATTTGTATATTTGTTTTATATATGGTGTCACTAGCAAAAGGTACAGACACATGTATAGATGCTTTGAAGAATATGGTGAGACTTACAACAGAGACATGTGAAGGGTTGCTGTTTTATATTTGGGTAAGCTCAACACTTTAGGTGTTATTTTGAATTGGGAACACTATTCTGTGAAGTTTAAAGGACTTTATGGTGTTGTGAATGACGTATGTGTCTACTTATACATCTATTGTCTGATGTATTATACATGTGAACCTGATTGGATTGGGTAGTAGTAGAGAAATCCTTTCGTTCTGCTCTCTCATTCTGTTGCAGAGGTTGTGATGTCTTCTAAATGAAGGAATTGTGCAGTGTCTAACATAGCTTTGCAATGCAATTGAAAGTATTTGATTATTTATAGATGAGAATATTTGTATGTAATTATTTTAATAATATAAAATTATTTTTAGAAACTTTTTAAACTTTTCTTTTTTTCAGATATTCACCATTATTAGTAAGCATGATTGAGTATGACAAGAAAAGTTCTAAAGAAAAGACAAGAAAAAAACAGTACTATTTAAAGGAGAGAGAAAAGCAGAAATTAGATGAAGTTCAAAATGTGACATTGAAGAAAAATAATTCTGGTAAGAGAACTAAAGAATTTGTTAAAAGACTTTTAAAGAATGTAATGAATTTTCAAAATGTGGAAAAGAGAAAGAAAAGTTGTACAACCAATCAGAAGGAAACGAGAAAAGGACATATTAATGGAAAATCATGTTATGGGAAAACAATCCATGTTGAAAGAAGGATGAAAGAATATAAAGACATTAGGAAGAGAATGTATAAAAGTAGAGTACTACAAAATTTATTGAAAGATTGTCAAAAATATAAAATAAGATCAGCAGCTTACAAGAAAAAGCAACAGATTGAAAGTGGAGTAGAAAAAGCTTTTAAATTGAAACAAAAACTATTTATATTGGTATTGAAGAGAATGAAAACATTGAATAAAACAATGCACTTTATGAAGGAGAAAAGCAAAAGAAAAAGACTGGTTAATAGAAGTAACTTTTGCAAAACATTTTCGGGTGAATGGAAGCACACTTCTAGTACTGAGCCTTTTTTTAATGAAGAAAGCTATTTTCAACAAAATACATTAGTTTATGCAGTTGATACCAGTGGTCGTTGTTATGAGATAAAAGATGGTTGTGCAATTAAAAAAGTAAAAATGGTTCCTAGAAATGTGGAAGAATAGCTGAAGAAGTTCAAGGGAGACGTACACAAGCTCAAGTGTATAAGTGGGATTGTAGTAGTATTCGACAGGAGTCTATCGATACATTATGAATTTTCTTACGAGAATATGCAAAAAAAGTGTTAAACAGAAGATTAAGATGTTGCAAGGACTAGGTCCTTGTACAGTGAGAAAATATACTAAGTTTCAGGGTCATTCTATGACTTGTCTTTCTAGAAAAGTGTGTTGAAGTACTTTTCATCATTTAAGAATGTTAGCAGTTCATCACTCAGAAATGCAGAAGTTAGTACGGAGATTGTTCTACGTAAAAAGTCCTGCATTATCTTTAAGTGAAATGAACACAGCTCTTTTGCATGGTTCAGTATCGGATGTAAAAAAGTTTGTGATGATATACAGTTTCATTATTTTGGTTCAAAAGAGCAGTGTGGAGAAAGTGAGAGCTTGATAAGTGTAGGTGTTAAAGAACAGGTGGAGGATATTAGTACTGAGAAGTTTGCAGAAGAAATTACAAAGTTTAAGATGCTTTCATGTGAAAAACCAAACTATGTTTGTATTTGTTGTCGACGTACTCACTATAGAAGTCAAACTAGGAATGTTGATGTGTATTTAAAAAGTGAAAAGGAAAACAATGATAAGTGGGAGCAATTTGGTGCTTATTTGTTGGTGGAAGGTCGTTTTGAGTTGGGAAATGATCAACGTATTTGTAAATATTGTTACAACAAATTAGAAGAGGACAAAATGCCAGCTAGAGCAGTACATAACAACTTATAGTTGGTACCTATTCCTTCGGAACTGGCTGATTTAAATACATATGAGTCCATTCTTATTTAATCTGTGCACCCATTTCAGGCTATAGTTCATATTGAGCCTAAAACAGGTAAGCTGCCTCCAACAGATTTACAAAGAGGTCTGAAAGGAAGAGTTGTGTACTTACCTTTAGATTTTAAGAAAAATATTGAAACTGTTGGTATAGAGAGAGAGGAAAGTGAGCCTGTAGTTATTCTAGTTAATGGTGTACCAACAACGAGTCAGAAAATATGGTAAGAGTTAGTAGATGTTGTTGCAGGGATTCTGCACATATACAGAACTATGCGCAGGAAAACGGGACCTCAGTGAATAGGGGTGTACCAACCTACCACATTAGTACCCAATATCCCAAACCGACTAGCTATAGTGTCTCATTCGTTCTCCGACTAACAGCGAAGCTACCAATGACTAGGCAACCCAGAACACCACACTCTCTCAGGAATCGCGGGAGCCAGACAACTCTTTCGCTCACTCACTCATACTTGTCCACAATGCGAGTAATCAGAGTCACTGTATAGTTTAAAATGTTTATTTCAACTAACGCGCTCTATGGTACAGTACACGTGCCATTACTAGCAGCAAAATGCATAAACACAATATAGTCAGCATTGTCACAATTCCATAGAATATAAACGGGGATATCATTTTGTAAAGACAGCGGAAAAGGTCTACAATACCTAACCACCCTCCCTGTGGTAAGAAATAGTTTATTATAAAAAAGAATACCT
The DNA here is from genome assembly GCA_963921515.1 of Calotriton arnoldi. Taxonomy (NCBI): domain Eukaryota; kingdom Metazoa; phylum Chordata; class Amphibia; order Caudata; family Salamandridae; genus Calotriton; species Calotriton arnoldi. Next base: position 313,534 of record CAWUFW010013575.1, on the reverse strand, counting down.
CTGGGCTTTGTCAGCAGACCCCATACCTCAAGGCCTAGATGAAAGGTTTACATCTCAGGACAAGCACAGCTCTTCTCTCCAGAAAGGAATCTCTCCAAGTGCCTGCACCACATGTGTTGCTTGCAATATTAAAGCATACGATTTTCAGTAGTGCAGCTGTGTGTCATGTCATGTCTAGGTGCGAGGACCTGACCAGAACAGAATAACAAGGGGCACTGTTGATCGACCTTGTACATTGTGTGCAGACTAAACCTCAGAGCACAATAGAGAACGCGAAAAGCAGACAGCTCTCATGCGAAAGAGCACAAACAGAGTCCTGCGAAATCTATGCATGCAGTGTCATGCACAAAAGCAGCCTCATGGCAGACAAGCTCATGCTAACTTAGCAGATATCAACAATGGACCCATAATACATACTACACCCTCCCCCTGGTAAGATCTTCGCATGTAGACATCGTACAAAAACAGAGTTAAAAAAGTTTGAGCAGAGTTCTATAGTGTAATTGAAAGAGAAAAAAAAAACAATTAGGAAGAAAAAAAAAAGTTATTTTAAAGGGCCTTAGAAATACAAGGACTGGTGAATTTAATCCATCAGAGTGTAGGAGCAATAAAATGCAATACCCTCCAGAAGGAAATCATTGCTGTTGGTAGAAAAAAGGGACGCCATCCAGTTCATCAAATCAAACGAACACGTGTGCTCCTCATATGTGGGTGCCTCCTTTAGCATTTCTGGACAACTTGCATGATATTCGATGTAACTTCGAAGTAGGAGATTCTGTGCAGCCTCACAGACATCCCATTGAGCCGAGATACCAAGTGTAGCTGCAAGCGCCATAAAGCCAACCCCAGAACAGTCCCGCTCATGGGCCACTAAGGGACCCATCAGCTGGTCAAAATCCGGGTCCGGACATGACGAATTGGAGAGACACAAATCCAATGCCCACGTAAACGGACATTGTAGACATGAAAAAACAGGTTGCACGCAAGTGAAGTATGGAAAGTGGAAGGACAACCCATAAGACATACTGAGAGCTGCCAGTGGTAGTGCACCGAAGCATTCATGCATACGATCACAGAGCAATTGCAGCCGATCTTGTCTGTGCAGTACCAAAAGAGGAGCAGCCATTGCGCAGCAGACACAGTAGAAGCAGGATTCCAGCAGCTAACGCCAGTATTAGAGGGAAGCCACCAAAGACGCTGGAAAAGATAGAATGAATGAATGCAGGTATAACACCAAATATTGTCTGAAAAGAAGTCACAAGGCCAGAGCCGACAGCTTTAAAAAAATGAGCACGGCCACTTGTGTCAAACGCATTAAATATGCGGTGTATTAGCTCCCCAAAATGTAGTGGGAGATTAGTTGTTAAAAGAGTTTGAATTTCACTAGCAGCGCTAGCCACCTGCAGGTTGAAGGTTTCTCGTCGTGAAGTAAGGGCGACTTCTTGTTGGGTTAAAAGCGCCTTTAATCTGCTCAACTTGTTGAAATCTGCTTTCAAAGTTGGTATGGAAGGCCAAATTGAGCTATCGAGCTGCCCACGCGGGGGAGGAAAAAGCAAATTTTTACAACAAATTACGCGCTGTGAAACCGTTACTATGTATGGTATGCCAGCCAACAAGCATTCATGGTTATTTAGAATAAGATAACTACCGTTAGTAAGCAGAGTGAACGTGGGAATTATTGCGGGAACCCGATTACCTTTTAAAACACATGCAAGGTTCGGAGCGGACATATTACATGCTCCGTGCAACTTGATATTTTTGCAAACAAGGGAATGACCCACTGTAGAATCACAGTCCTCCCCTGTAAGGTATACTTCAGTTTCTTCCCGCAAACATCGGTAGGTAAAAGGCAAAGACCACAGTTCATGCAGAAAAGCGCTTCCCAGGGGTTCAAAGCGGCCTAACGGGTAATGTTTCATACAGGAGCTGAATTGGAACAGCGAGAAAGGCAAAGATATGACCCCATGAATTAGCCAAACAGCAGTGTCAGTTTCCGCTACAGAAAAGGGTAAAGGGTCTATTTTTTCGATGTGCAGAAGAGTGTAAGTTGCATCTTTCATGGACATGAACTGCTGTTTGTCAGTTAAATTAAATGGTAAAAACAAAGCAGTCACATTTAAATAATCCCATGGTACTTTTCCCATTTTTAGAGTTTGCAAAGTCCATGCGAATTGCATGACAGAACGTAATTGAATCTGACCATGATATAACAGAGACACATCTTCTTGCACAATATCAATAACAGAAGAAACAATGTTATCTAACATGTAAATGTGGGAAGATAGTGTGTTAATACTATTATCGACAACAGCTAGAACCTTTTCTAGCTCAGGTTCGCTTGGTCAATTCTTGCAGACGTGACGCCGCTTCAATCTGTGAAAGTTTCCATATTTCATTGTAAGCTGCGTAATAGAATCTCTTTGTTCTAGGAACCCTGGGTCCCAAGACAAAGTCGGCCAAATTAATGTTGTTGGACAACAACAATAAATGTTGTTTAACGGACGATAGTGTAGAGTGCTGCAACCACTGTTGACATAATTTTCCAACCGAATAGGTTGTTACTGAATGTGCATCTGGAAATCGTGGGTCGGGTCTGTCTTGCATATAACCAGAATTGGTGTTATGAAAACGAAGTTGGCAGGCATTTGAACTTGCCTGCCAAACTCGCCAACCTAAATAATCCAATTTAGAGACATCAAAAGTGTTATGTTTGAAATAAAGATTGTAAGGCTTCAATGGTATAATTTGTGTATATGCGCCAATTATTATACTCAGCTATAGAAGGAATGGCAGGGGCGTTTAACTTTTTTGCAGTTGCCAAACCAAAGCAAGTCGTCTGGTAAACTGTTTCATTTAAAAACAAAATTTGTGTCGGGATGAGGCAGGCACGATGTAAGGCTTCAGTGCCTCGCACCTGCCAGGATGTGGAACCCCAGATCGATTTCAAATCAACGGTGGCTCTCCAATGAGCATAACCCTTGATAGACAGATCATGGCTGAAAGAATTTGAATAAATCAATTTTGTATGGGTCAACATTACTTTGGGAGTCGATGGAATATTTAACTTAAAATAATACGACTCGGGTGTTGACCTATCAAAGTCTGTAAAATATGTAAATTTGTCTCTAAGAGTTTTCAAACGACCTTTTAATGGCTCAGGACAATGTTCCTACTGTGTATAATTGACAACAGGACGTAATGTATTAGTCTTATGTAGGAAATGATGTCCATAATGTTGATAACAGAATAAATCAGCATAATTGGAGGAATTTAAACATAAATCTTCAGCATTAAAAGCAGCATAATATTTCAAATCGGAAAAGAATGATTGTATTGCATGCACATTCCATTCGTCTGAGCGTATGTCCTTTGTAACCACATCACCCATGGAGACGCGAAATACGTATGGGACATTAATAATTTCCGGCGGCTCATGGACCTGATAATCAACTTTATCCCAGATGATGCCATCCGCAACTGGAAATGCTGAAATGTTAACAAGAGAGGGGTCACGCTTCATGATGAGGGAAGATGAGTGAGGGGCCAGAATACCATCAACCAAGTTCACAGCATTGCGTTCAGGTAAATAGTGACCATTAATGAGTAGGAAAAACACCGTCACAAACCCAATTGACATAAAGAGAAAAATTGTGATCAGAATTAACCAGCTGTATGTCCAGGGAGGGACCAAATAAGTCTGTTTAAACCAGGAAACAAAAATAGACAATTTGGTAGGGCCAATTGAAGTGTGTGGAAGACGAGTCAAAAGAAAAATTGTCCTGGTGTAACGAGCCTTCAGGTAAGCCATGCAAAGACTCACTTGTGGGATATGCATACTCAACATCCTCGTTGCAGGAGGGAGCTGGAGGGACAGATAAATTGTCAACAACAGGGTCCATCTCGATGTCAGTGTCATTAGGTGAGCTGAAAGATGCGCTAGCCCCAGGATTTCTCGAAATTGTGGTACGCGAAACAGCAGGCGTCACACTATTCAGAATCGGCCAGATGTTGTAGCTTGACATTGTCAATGGAGATGTATCTGTTGTCCTTGCGACCAGGAAGGGTGGTAAAATGACTGTACGAGTGCCCTTCAAGCCAAGCACTGGAACCGATGCACGATAAGAGGGACCAAATTCATTTTTGTTCTCCAACTTCTCTCGGACCAGATCACCAACTTTTGGAAGCCAGCCAGCCACCGGAATCAGCAGTACAGAATCTGTTGCCGAAGGCAAATGTTCAGTAGCAAGATGGGCACGGGTCTCTTGTAGGTCCTGTAACATAGTAGAATGATTATCTACGTCAAAGGTCGCGGCTGCCGCCGCAACGTCTAGACCATCAAGGTCTGGCACAAACAGTTTGATGCCGAAGAGCATCTCATATGGGGTCCGCCCACCCAGAGGTCTTCTAGGGAGATTATTAAGTGCACGTTGAACCCCTTACAAGTGGGCCAGCCAGTTCCTGCCAGTACCTAAGACTCTAGCTGCAAGGATTGCTTTATGTCACGGTTCATTCGCTCCACAATTGAATTGCCCTCAGGCCTGTATGGAGATGAAAACTGCACCAGTACCCCCAAAGACTTCATCGTATCCCTGTATGCCTTAGAGGCAAACGCAGGACCTTGGTCTGAATGAAAGGTGCTACAGGCAAAAATCCCTACAAAGACACGCAAATCCCTGATGACATTTCGAGCGTCAGCACTGCGTTGTGGCCAAACCCAAAGGAATCTAGTGCACGAATCAACTGCAACCAAAATGTATTTATATACAGTATCAGATGTAAAAGGACCGCAGTGATCAAGATAAACACAGGCAAAGGGGCGATTCGCAATGCAAAGCTGTGTTTGGGGCGGACGTGTTACCATAGAAGGCTTGATTTGTTGACAGATGTCACACAAAAGCACATAAGTACGGGTCTGTTTATATAAACCACGCCACCAATAACGTTGCTGCAAGATAGAAACAGTCACGGACACTCCAGCATGGGCCGAAGCCCTACCTTTGTGTGCGGTTTTGATCAAAGTGTGTCTGCGGTCCCCGTTGGGAATCAGCCAATCTCCAACATCAGGTATTCTAGCAAAAGGAACTTTTTCAGGAGTTAACTGATAAGAATACTTTGAAGTAAAACCCTGTGGATAATTAGAGCCCTCCGCAGTTGCAACAATTGCAGCCAAAATGTCATTATCAATTTTAGTCATGGACCTTGTAACGGCTGCTACGGAACACGTGGCTACTGCAGATTTGGCTGTTTCATCAGCCAAAGAATTCCCAAGAGTGTGTGCTCCCACGCGCTGATGCCAAGAGTATGTATAACATGTGTGAGTGGCAGACGTTGTTTAAGATCCGCCACTCGAACCCAAAGCGTTTTTATGCTTAATTGTGCTGCCTTTAGAATCTTGATAATTATTTTGAGTCCAAAAGAATAAGTTATCATTGAAAGACTGAACACAGTAGTAAGAATCACACACAATGAGTGTATAAACACTCGGATCTGCAAACTCGAGAGCAAGAACCAAAGCGCGCAGCTCGGCCAATGGGCGGTACAGTGTCCTAGCGCCTGTGTATGCACTAAACTAGACTTGAATTCTCCATTCACCATCGCACCAGCCACAATAGCGCAAGCTGCTGAATAAGCATGTTTAGAACTGGTGGCCGGTTGCATCCGAACCATCGGTGTGGATGATACATGTGTACTCCTCTAAGGGAAGCAAAGACAGAGGAGGTGGATGAACGTGTTCATACTGCCAGAACTCCTTTGTCTGAAGTGAGGGGTTAAAGATAAACGTGACAACCGGAGACGTCAAAGAAGTAGCCCATTGTATCCAACGGGAATGTAATGCTTTAGAGTTTGGTACACTCGCCTTTGTTACTGCTTCCAAAGCAGGGAAGGCTGTAACCACTAAAATATAGTTCCCTTGTGCCAGTGCGCGTTCCTTTAGGATCGCCATTTGCACAGCTGTCAAAACCTTTTCGACAGAGGAAAACCACATTTCGGCTGAAGTGTATAAATGTGATTTGCATGCAATAGGCACTGTGTCGCCTTCATTGTACGTCAAGTAAGTGAAACCCACTACGCCTGGCACAATTGGTATCACCAGGTTTGTGTGGTTGTCACGGGTCAACAAGTACTTAGATTCAAGTAGATTAGACTGCAAAGATTGCAGAATAGCAGAATGTTCCGGAAGCCAGCTGGCCTTTGAAAAGGTAGGTTGTATCAAAGCATAAAGAGGCTTGATACGCTGGGCGTATTCGGGAATGTAAGACCTCCCGAAATTCAAAAATCCCAGCAAGGACTGAAGTTTTTTCAGGGTAGTCGGAGATTACAAACTTGTGCATTTCTCCAGAAAGTGGGGTGCCAAGCCCCGACCTTCATTATTGAGCTCATAGCCCAAAAACAACACCGCATAGCAAGCGATGTGTGATTTAGCAAAATTAAATTTGTATCCGTAATCCGCAAACTGAAGGATGATGCGGTCAACACGGCATAGATGCGGCCATAATTAGTCGTCTGTGAGATAAATATCATCAACATACGAGTATGCATCTGGGTCTATGCTGTCTAACAAGGAGACAACACATGCGGGGAAAACCCCGGGGCTATTCTTATACCCCATAGGTAAACGTCGAAATTTTCTGTTTCCCACCGGCTGTGAATGCAGTCCATTGACTACATTCAGGGGCCAGGTTGTGACTGTAAAACCCATTGGAAATGTCAAGTGTTGTTTTATATTTTTTACGCACTATACTGTCCACAAGAGCAGAGCTATGGGTATTCTGTACCGCACAAGTACGACAATGAGAGTTCAAATGCCGGTAATCCAAAACCATGCGATAAGACCCATTGGGTTTGGAAACAGTAAAAAGAGGATTATTCATCTGTGACACACATGTCTCAATCACTCCTTGATACTCCAACTCAGTTAGAACATCAGAAACGGGACCTTTGGCTTCCCGCCGGATGGGATATTGGGGTTGAGGTTGAGGCATAGACCGCAATGGAATCTCATGTGGGGGAGAATCCTTATCCCAGCCCACTTGATTACAGTACACTGCCGGCGCCAGGGCTAAAGCCCACTTGGCTGCAAAAGCCTCTGCATGCTCCTTGGGGATGTAACGCGAAAAACACGGAAGAATCACGTCCTCCCCCCTTGATGCGGCCAGTACAAAAGGTGGGGGCCAATCTGCCTCTGCTAACAAAATGTCATAGGAAGCGGTCAGATTCTCCCCAAAAATCCCTGTGACCACAAGTTCAATGTCACCTTCAATTTGGAAAACTATATTATACAACCTATCCGGGGGGGCAACCCGGGTGTCAGCTGTCTCTACTGTAATGAAAGTTGCTGTCGCCTCCAAACAAGGACGCAGTGCCTCCCGCACTATGGTAACTTCCACTGCGCTGTCGAGCAGAGTCACCGCCCAAGTCCAATCCAGCAGTCGGGTTCTCACCGTCTGAGGCATATCTCGCTGTGAAAGCGGCAACCTTTTTCTTTGGAAGTGGGGGACGGAAGCCTGGTTGCTCCTCTTGTTTCCCTTTGACGTCAAATTGACGAGGCTGATCACGTCCCTGTTGTGCAGGCTGACTCTTGCCACGATCCTGGCGATCTCCACCACCAACTTGAGAGCCAGATGTGTCCTGTAAAGAACGAGGTGAACGCTGATCACGGACTTGAAATCTATCAGGAGACTTATTTTTCGCGCAGTCGCGCAAGTCATAAGTACGCTCAGAAGTGTCAGGTGTTGGTGAACCAGCACGCAAACCCTGCTTCTGTTGCTGCTGCCCCTGTTTTTTTTTTTTCCAGTTCTTTTTAGGAAAGAACGGACGTCCATCTTTATATGTCTGGACTTTTCAGATTGAGTTTGCATTTGAGTAAAAGGCTTAACCCCCAAACTATTGCGGCCTATGGTCTTATAAGCCTTTGCAATAATTTTCGGTAATTCGCGTGGTTTGTCTGCATCAGGCACAGCCTCTAAGCGATTCGCAACTTGAAAGCTTACCGCATCACCCTTGACATTTGCAAGGATCATATCTGCAACCACATCGAACACCCCCACCAAGCGCATCCCCAGCTCCACAGCCTCTTCGGCTCCATGTTCATCTTGAACACGTTTAATCACTGTAGGGAGTACGGTCATGGAGGGAGTGCCGAAACACTTCGAATATACCGCTGCAAACACCTTGCCCTAGGTGTTATAATCAGCCAACTCGGGAAGTAAGTCCTTTGGCAAACTAATAGTCAATATCCTGTGTTTCTCCACAGGAGATGTGTTGGGAAAAACAGCCACAATCTGGCCAAATTTTTCAGCAAGCCAATAAGGTAATTCATCCTTATTCTGTGGACGCTTGCCCATTACTGAATTAACCATAAGGGGACTGATGGCAACACCACCAGGTCCCGCAGGTTGCGCAGCAACTCCAGCTGGTCCTACCTGAAAGTTGCACGACATGAACTGTATAACAGCTCTATGCACGCGTATCAAAGACGTATGTAATACGCGCAGTTCTGCAAGCGTCGCCGTTGTCAAACGACGCGGGTGTGGGGTATACCCAGCCAAAACGGGCCACGGGCCCCATCTATCGATAAAGGACCTAAACGTACTGGCGTTATTGGGTGAGGATGGGCGCCATTAAACCAAATTTGGTGTTGCCAAGCTGTAAGCGGAACCTCAAGAGCCCGATAGGGCTGATAAGCATTAGGAAGGGCCGTAGCGGTATATTCGTGAAACAAGTTATCTGCTCCATCCACCGCCGGAAAGGTGACCCAAGAATAAAACACTTTGAAGCGGTACGCTGCATCCGCTTCTACTACAAAAATCAGCGCAACACCAGCATTAGGGACTCCATACTGAGTCAAATAAGCTGTGAGTGCTGCCCTATTAGCAGCCGGAATCTGGACCACCATAACTGTAAATAAAGAAAAACAACCTAGAGTACGGCAGCACAATAATGGGTTTAATATAAAGAGAAACCTTTTTAAAAATTCAAGTTTGAAGGAACCTATAAAAACATCAATATAGGAGGCTAAACCGTCACAACTGTCTCCGGAAACAGAGGTGAGGGGATTGTGGACAAGCACAAGCACTACTCAAACATCTCGCAGATAAGAACCAGACCAAACATTGGGCGCCATGTTGCAGGGATTCTGCACATATACAGAACTATGTGCAGGAATACGGGACCTCAGTGAATAGAGGTGTACCAACCTACCACATTAGTACCCAAAATCTCAAACCGACTAGCTATAGTGTCTCATTCGTTCTCCGACTAACAGCGAAGCTACCAATGATTAGACAACCCAGAACACAACACTCTCTCAGGAATCGCGGGAGCCAGACAACTCTTTCGCTCACTCACTCATACTTGTCCACAATGCGAGTAATCAGAGTCACGGTATAGTTTAAAATGTTTATTTCAACTAACGCACTCTATGGTACAGTACACGTGCCATTACTAGCAGCAAAATGCATAAACACAATATAGTCAGCATTGTCACAATTCCATAGAATATAAACGGGGATATCATTTTGTAAAGACAGTGGAAAAGGTCTACAATACCTAACCACCCTCCCCGTGGTAAGAAATAGTTTATTATAAAAAAGAAGACCTCTGGGCTTTGTCAGCAGACCCCATACCTCAAGGCCTAGATGAAAGGTTTACATCTCAGGACAAGCACAGCTCTTCTCTCCGGAAAGGAATCTCTACAAGTGCATGCACCACATGTGTTGCTTGCAATATTAAAGCGTATGATTTTCAGTAGTGCAGCTGTGTGTCATGTCATGTCTAGGTGAGAGGGACTGACCAGAACAGAATAACAAGGGGCACTGTTGATCGACCTTGTACATCGTGTGCAGACTAAACCTCAGAGCACAACAGAGAACGTGAAAAGCAGACAGCTCTCATGCGAAAGAGCACAAATAGAGTCCTGCGAAATCTATGCATGCAGTGTCATGCGCAAAAGCAGCCTCATGGCAGCGAAGCTCATGCTAACTTAGCAGATGTCAACAATGGACCCACAATACATACTACAATGTCACCAAACTTCAAAAGGCTACATTATATCTTGTACAGAACAATATTTATTATAAAACTGTAAATGTGGAAGAACAGGAAATATGTTTAGAAGATGAAACCGAAATTTCAACTGGCCAAATAGAAAAAGTGGACAAGTTCAGAAGTAAAGAGATTTACGAACATTACAGTATACATCCTCTACATTCAAAAGAAGTGATTGGAAACACTATTGAATTATTTCAAATGAAGAAAGCAAAGGGAACTCCCATGAGTGTATGGGAGAAAAGTTTAGAAGCTCGTTGTTTTCCACAGCTGTTCCCCACTGGAGAAGGTGGACGCTATGATAAACAAGCAGTACAGATTCCAGCTGCAGAATACCGCTTGACAATATTGTACTCAGAAGATCCAAGATTTTGACAGTGCATTCCATATATATTTCATCTTCTGTTTGAAAGTGACTTGTCTGGACTTTCATATGCAGTGAAACACATATTAAAAACAGGAGTTCACCTTACACATGTTTCTGCAAAGGAATTCATGGACAAAGTTCAACAAAGAGACGAACATTTAGAAACTCAGTTAATTCATTTGATGGCGTGTCAACGTGGTACCAACGAATATTCGTATCATTGTCATGGAGAACTTAAATGTATGTTAAGAGACTTAGGTACCCCTACGTGGTTTGTAACACTTAGCTGTGCTGAATATGCGTGGGACGATTTTCTTGAATTTCTACGACAAGCAAATTCAAATGTAAAAAACATTGAATTGAAGACAGCTGGAGAACTGTGTTCCTTGGATCCTGTAAATGTGTGCAGATATTTTAATCATAGGTTTCAAGCTATGATGTCTTTTATCTGCAATAAAAATAATCCACCTCTTGGAGAAGTTACTGATTTCTTTTGGAGAAAGGAGTACCAAGCCAGAGGTGCTCCTCATATACACATGCTATTATGGATCAAGAATGCACCAGAATTTGGAACTGATACTGATGAAAGTGTTTTGTCATTCATCGAAGAGCATGTTTCCTGTGCCATTCCAAAAAAAGGAGGAGAAAACAGCTTGAGACAACAAGTTTTACGGTTTCAAAGTCATCGATGTGGAAAATATTGTCGACGAAAATACAAGTCAAAGGGAACATTTTATACAAAATGTCGTTTTGGATTCCCACGTCCAATAATTTCAAAAGGAAGAGTCAATAGTTTTATGTCAGCAGTAAGGCATACTATAGCTCGAAAATCTCCGAAGAATACATACAACTTAAAAAGAACTGAAGATTCAAAGTATATTAATGACTACAATCCAGTGATTTTGACAATGTGGATTGCAAACATGGATATTCAATATGTTGCAGATAATTTAATTGCTGTTGCTCGCTATGTTACGTCATATATAACTAAATCTGAAAAGACAAAGTTGATAGAAATGTGGGAAGAAATTTCACAAGAGAAGACTCTTAGTAAGAAATTGTACAGCTTTAGCTTGAAAATGCTTTCCCATCGAGAGATTGGATCCTATGAATGTTCTGATCAGTTGAGCTCTGCCAGTTTATATTTAAAGTCAAGAGGAATCATTTGGGTAAGTGTAGGTCTTGCCGCCACACGAAATAGAGTATTGAAATCTCTAAAAGAAATCGAATACTTAGCATTGAATGAACCAGAAAGTACAGATATTGTTAAAACTAATATGTTGTATAAGTACTATCCCAAGTCCACATCTGGAAAACCTATGTCTCCATGAAGTACTGCAACATTACAGCTTTAAGAGAAATGTTACAGAAAATATGAAGAAAAATATGCAGTAATTGGATGTGACGGATGTTTGGTAAAACATGCCAAAGGAAATCTTATTAACCACAGAAAACTCATTTGCAAAACTCCAGATAAAAGGGAATTTTTCTATTTAGCACTTCTGCAACTGTGCAAGCCTTGGCGTAGTGAAATGGAATTACTTGGAGATTTTGACTACTATCAAGATTCTTTTAATGTATGTAAAGATAGAGTTCAATGCACAGTTTTCCCAATTTATCTACAAATGTTAAATTATGAGATTGAACAAGAAACTACTATTGCAGCTGAAATAGCGAGAGACAATTCTCAAGATAGTCAAAGTTCTGCTCCACTAAGTCAGTATCCACTAGGACAACCAATTATTGAAAATGAAGCAGCAGTAGCCATGAACGAAGTCGAAATGGCAATGCAACAAGCACAACAGGATATTATCCAGTTGGGAAAGTTGGAAGAAGAACTAAATATTGAACAAAATGAAGTATACCAGCAAAGTGACAGGACAGATACAGCATGGTTTGCTGCATGAAATAAAAGAATGCCAATGCACATCATTTAAACCTATTCTAATGTACTTCAGTGGTCAAGCTGGAACAGGAAAACGTTTCTTAATTAAAGTTTTGACCAGTTATCTACACAAAACTACTGAATCACATTTATCTTGTGTTGTAACAGCTCCAACTGGATTAGCAGCACACAACATTAAAGGGATTACTTTACATTGATTACTTATGCTACCAGTTGAACATGAAAATAAATTGGTATATCAGAAGCTATCTGGAGAAGTTTGTTATGAAGTTTCAAGAGTACTGAAGAAAATTAAACTTCTAATCATTGATGAGGTGAGCATGGTCTCAAACTTAATGCTTGCCTTTGTACATTTAAGAATGCAACAGATTTTAAAAACAGATTATGATGTTCTGTTTGGAGGAAAACATGTAATTGTATTCGGCGATCTACTACAACTTACTCCTGTAAAAGGGCAACCGTTTTTTAAAACACTTGTCCATGAAGACACTAGGAAATCTTTGGGAAGTATTGGAAATGTGAATATTTCGCTACATTTTAAATATAAAGAACTTATTAAGAATATGCGACAAGCAAGTGATGGATGAAGATTATGGAAATATTCTTAAAGATATAAGAATTGGTGTTTCAACGAAACATGGTAAACAAGCTTTACAAAGCCAGCTACTAAGGAACTTGTTTACAACCGAAAACACACCACCTGAAATAATGTACAAAACATTGGGAGAAAAGAAGTCTATAGTTTGCCTAATGCCTACACTGCAAGAGTGTTCTACATTCAATCAAGACCTTTTGAAACTGGAAAAACAACCAATAGTGAAAATGGAAGCTATTGATAAAATGGAACACCAAGGAGTGACTATTCTTCTCTCAGAGAAATTACAGTCAAAATTGGATTCTTTGGAAAAGTCTGTATCTAAGACTGCAGGTTTAGAAAAGACTTTACATGTATGTATAAACTGTCGGGTAATTGTATGGCATAATTTGAATGTAGAAGAAGGTTTAGTAAATGGAGCAATGGGAAAAGTTGTTGATTTTGTAAATTTTCAGAACAGAGATGGAATTGAATTTTTGAAGATTAAATTTGATCAGATTGAAGAGGTAAGACAGATTGGGCATTGTGCTGTACATTTTTGCTTGTAAAAGACTTGTATGTTCGTAGAAAACAGTTTCCTCTGTCTTTAGCATATGCAGTAACTATTCATAAACCTCAAGTTTTAAGTGTAGACAGTGCTTTGGTAAATATTGGAAGTACAGTGTTTAAAGAGGGAATGGCATACGTTGCATTGTCTGGAGTAAGAACATTATCTGGTTTGTATTTGATTGTTTTTGATGAGAAAAAGATTAGTGCTGATGCAAATTGTGTAAGAGTACAATCCGTTAAGAAGACTTGATGCTCCTAACTTAGGTGAATATCCCATATGAGAAACGTGTAGTCTGTCCAAAACGGAAATATGACAAACATTCTACTGAGATTAAAAAAAAAGAAAACAATTGAAGAGAATCATGAAGGTGCAAAGAAAAAGAAAATGGACACTGTTGATGATATTGCAGGATACCAGTTAGAAAATAGTTCAGGTATCAACTGCTATGCTAATGTAATTCTGAATGTTGTGTTTTATCTACAAGATCTTCATCATGAAATATGGAAATTCGAGTACTCAGGCACTACCCCTGCACACATGCAATCACTCAGGCAGTACCTATACACTCCTCTAATCACCCAGTCACTACCCTTGCACTCATGCAATTACTCAGATACTACCTATATACTCCTTAGATCACCCAGGCACTACTCATGCACTCATGCAATCAGCCAAGAACTACTCATGCACTCCTTCAATCACTTAGGCACTTGTATTGCACTCATCCATTCTCTTAAATACTACCCATGCACTCATCCATGCACTCAGGCACTACCCCTGCTCTCATGCAATCACTCAGGCACTACCCATGCACTCCTTGAATTACCGAGCCACTACCCATGCACTCATCCATGCACTCAGGCACTACTCAAGCATTTCTCCAATCATCCAGGTACTACTCTTGCACTCATGCAATCACCCAGGCACTTCTGTTGCACTCATCCATTCCTTCAAACACTACCCATGCAGTCCTGCAAGCACCCAAGCACTATCTGTGCACTCATGCAATCAGTGAGGCACTACTCATACACTCCTCCAATCATTCAGGCATTTCTATTGCACTCATGCATTCCCTCAAAAAGTACTTGTAGGACTTGGCCTTTTTGGCTAAAGTTCCCTAAACTTTTTGCTTTCCTCCTAGACCGTTTTCCTGACATAGAGTTGCCAATTTAGATGCTTTGGGTACTTTGCCACTGCTGAGCAGTGTCAAAGTACAAGTGTTCCCTGTGTAAAGTGTAATGGTAATTGGTTGGCCATGATTGGTATGTTTGCTTTACTAGTAAAGGCCCTAGTGATGTGCACTGTGTGTGCCAGGGCTAGTAATGCAAAGGTGGGCGGAGAAAGGTGCAGTGTAGGGCCTGCGCGCAGTTTGCTAAGTTAGCATGTTGTCCTGACAAGTGCAACCACTTGTCAGGCCTTACTTTCCCTTTTTGCGTACACAGTGGGCACCCCTGTAGTAGGTCCCCGGTAACCCCTGGGCAGTGTGCAGTGTAGGTAAAAGGCAGGACATATACTAAGGTGTGTGTTATGTCCTGACAGTGAAAAACACTCCATTTCGTTTTTCACTGGTGAAAGGCCATCCAGCCCATAGGACAGAATGGGGGAGGCTGGGTATTGTGTTTGTTAGCCTAGTTTCCCATTAGTTTAAAATGGAGAGATGAAGTTTAGTACGTATGAACTCACAGCGTCATAACACATCTTTCTATGAAAGTGGTTTTGTCACTGTGTGTTCAGAAACCACTCTTTTAGAAAGTGGCTGAATTTTGTGCTTTAAGCATTTCTGTGTGTCTCTGCTGAATGTGGATTGACTGTCTGGATCTGAGAGGGGAGAGGAGCTGGGGGAGGTCTTGACCCAGGGAGGGGTTGAGATGGCACCAGGCTGACCTGCATTTGGAGAGTAGGTGAGGAAAAGCACCGGGAGGTGAAGAGGCCTGGGTTGCAGCTATAAAACAATTGACCCATCTCCTGCTGAGTGATTAAGGATGCAGACCCCCAGTATCAAAGGGAGAAAGGTGACACTGGGAGGGAGACACCCAGAACTGATTTAGGCAGGGGTCAGGTACCCCTGAGCACAACGAACTTCAAAGACATTTAAGGGTATAACTATGAGAGCTGAGACCCCTCAACGTTGGAATAGAAATGGATTGAGACTGAAAAGGCTTGGACCCATTTCGTGGTCAAGAGGAACCTCTGCTAAGGAAGGAACAACTGAAGAGACTGCTGGGAAGGACCAACCCTTGCTTTGTGATCTGGAGCTGGTCTGCAGTTTGCTGTTTTAACCAAGGAAGAGGCTGTTGGGACTGTGCTGTGTGCGCTGGGTCCCCCTGCTTGAAGAAGACTGTGCTTTGTGCTGTGTCTTGTAACCCAAAGGGCCCAAGGTGAGCTGGCTCCCTGTTTGGAAACACAGGAACATAAAAGTTTCCTGAGAAGTTTCAAGCGACGCGGTGGGCGCGTGTTGTGGCAGCTTGAGACCCTCGGAAGGTGTGCCCTGTGATCTTGGACACACGGAGGAGAAGAGAGACTCGGACGCGCTGGGTGCGTGTCGTGGTGCACAGCAGGCATTGGTGAAGAGCGCCTGGTCAGCGTGTGCATCGGAGGTGACGTGAGACTCGGATGCGCAGGGTGCGTGTCATGGTGCACCGCAGGCGTTGGTGAAGAGCGCCTGGTCGGCGGGTGCATCAGAGGTGAAGGGAGTCTCGGACGCGCAGGGTGCGTGTCGTGGTGCACAGGAGGCGTTGATGAGGAGCGCCTGGTCAACGTGTGCATCGGAAGTGGAGTGAGTCTCGGACATGCAGGGTGCGTGTCGGGGTCCACCGGAGGCGCTGGTGAAGAGCGCCTGGTCATCGAGTGCACCGGAGGAGAAGTGAGGCTCGGACACGGTGAGCGTGTCGGGGTGCGGCCAAAGGCGTTGGTGAAGAGTGCCTGGATATCGGGGCACCGGAGTTGGAGTAAGTCTCAGTGAAGCAGTGTGCGTGCTTTGGTGCAACCTGGGACTGTGGAGGTGATCGGCTGATCATCGTGTGCACCGGAAGAAAGTGAGTCTCTGCAACGTGGTGTGCGGGTCTTGGTGCCAACTAAGACCGCAGGAAGGAGTGCCTGGTGAACGTGCACTCGGAGTCGACGTGAAGTCCCATCAGCGTTGTGTGTGTGGCTTCGTGCCAGAGGAAACCCGGAGGGTGCTGTGGTGAACGTGCACCCGGAGTAACGTAATCTCAGGGGCATGGGGTACGTGTGCCCTGCGGCCGCCTGAGACCTTCCTAACAGTTGTGGCCCGGACCGGCAGCCCAGAGGAGCTGAGCTGCCAGGCCGAGCCACTGAGGCCCATTGAGAAAGGTCTACACGGAAGGCCCAGTTCACTGCAGGAGGAGAGGAGAGTGGGGTCGTGCCCCCAGGTAACGTGGATCACTGCCTGGGCGGGGTGCGGGCTCGGAGGGACACTCTCTCAGCCTCTCAGATCTTTTGGCGGCGTGAGCCTTTGCATCGGCTCAGATTGGGGCCCGTACTGCGGTCAGGAGTGGCAGTGCTGGGGCCCGAGTGAGAAGCTGTACTTTATGTCATCGTCGATACGCATCTGTTATTGAAGAGGCTGACTGTCGTAATACACATTGCCAATATTGTTGCTAACGAACTGCCGGACTGTCTTATGATGCCTGACATTATTTCTGCATAACGAAGTACACGATTGTAGCGCTACGCATTGCATTATTTCTCCCTTGCAAAGTACAGGATTGTAGCGGCCCGCATTGCATTATTTCTTCATTGCAAAGTACATGATTGTAGCTACGCATTGCATTATTCCTTGATTGCAAAGTACATGATTGTAGCGGTGCGCATTGCATTATTTCTTCATTGCAAAGTACGTGATTGGGGTGTGATGCATTGCATTATTCCTTCATTGCGCAGTACATGATTGTAGCGGTACGCATTACATTATTTCTCCCATTGCAGGTACCAGGGTGTATCGTTACGCATTGTATTATTATTCCTTTGCCCAGCACAGGATTGTATTGTTAAGTAGTGCACTATTGTTTGTCCATTGCAACGTGTGTGATTCTAGCATTAGGACCAGCATAGCATTTTGAAAGAGGTGGTTGGGATTTGAACCTACCAACCAGCCGGAACGAATATTACCCTTTGTTATATGTTGGCTTATGTATCGTGTGGTCTGATAGTATATCTTTTTCCATAAAGTTTATACTCGTTTTATCAAACTCGTGTGGAGTCCATTTGTGGTGTCACCAGTGGGTTGTTGTGAGTGTGGTTGCACATACTGTACACTCGTGCCTTGGAGATAGGCCTGGCTGCTCGTGCCAAGCTACTAAGGGGGTGAGCAGGGCTATCTCAAACTGTGTCCTTACTTGGCCTAACGTTGAGTGGGGAGTCCCGGGTCTCGCATTTGTGACAGTGGCGCGGGACGGGGACTCCACCTTCCAACAGTACTCATGAAGTCATCCATGCATTAAGGCAGTACCCATGCATTCATGCAATCACCCAGGCACTATACAAGTACTCCTGCAATCACTCAGGCACTATCCCTGCACTCATGCAATCACTCAGGCAATTTTCCTATTTTTAACCAGTTTATGTGGTTCCGTAAGAACCGGGTTTTTTTTACAATTAAAAAAAAAAATGCAACAGTTTTTTCTTTTTTGAGAGTTTTTGACTTTTTTTCAAACAAAACAAAATTCAACAGTCCAATATGACTATTTGAAAAAAAAGACGAAAAGGAAGATTTGGGAGCATATAAAAAAAAAATTAACACTTGTGTGTTTTTATTGCATTGAGAATAACATCAATGCATTGCTCCCCAACGCAGAGTTTTGCATCACATTTTTTGCAATTGATAGAAGCATCCACAAGCTCTGGGAAAATGTGTGGCCGAGGTGAAGGTGGAACTCCTGCACTTGACGTAGATGGTACATTTGGGTCAACCTGGGCAGCTTGTTCATTTTTTTCTCTCAGCATGACTTCTTTTGCCAAATGAACTGGATGAATGGTCTCCAGGTGCTTTTTCATTGAGGATGTTCCGCAAGAGTACTTTTTTTCAGTTCCTCCTCTTGAAAGTACTCTTTTGCACAATTTGCAAGTGACTTTTCTTGTGTTTACCTTTTTTTCGCCCTCTGGCACTGTAAAAAAAAGCCCAAAATACACTCTCCTTTCTTTTTTTCACAGGCTCCTCCACATCATCTACCTCTTCCAGGAGATCTTCTTCTGGGTGACTGAATGCCATTTTTAAGAAAAATGGTCAAAGAACACCCCAAAAAAAAAATTGCAACAGCCTAGAATAAATAGGTCTTTCCAGGAAGACACACCAAAAATAAGAGAAATAAAATAGGTGTTAGATCCGCCCTCTAACAGAATGAAAAGGTTTTAAACCAATCAGAAGCTTTCTTATCAGGTCACATGGAGTCGCGTAGGGTGCGCGCACCTGTCGCTTACACGTCGCGCACCCGTAAAATTTCGTATACATAATTATAAAGTATAAATTGGTGTTTATATATATTTTGAAAAGTATATTAGTGAAAGTGTTCAAGCAAAACTGATATTTAAATTTGTACAGTGATATTTCACACTTTGAAAATTACGCCGGAGTCGCGACCCTGGAAATACGTGCCGGCAAGGTTCGCGCATGCTATGCGCATATACGTCGCGCACTCGTAAAATCTCATACAGTTAATTCTAAAGTATACATTCCTGTATATAAATTGTTTTCTAAAGTATATTAGTGAAAGTCTTTAACCAAAACTGAAATTTAAAATTTCTTCAGTGATATTTCATACTTTTGAAATTACGCCAGAGTCGCGAATCCTGTGCGATTCCAGAAATACGCGGCAGCAGGGTTCGCACACCCTGAATCCACGCACCCATCGTGTGGTTCACGTAGGATGCGTGACTCCTTTGTAAAAAATCTTTTAAAAAATATCATAACATTACAATAAAACAACTTTCACAGTATTAAAAGCATTATTTCAAGTAAATATACATTTGAATTGTTCACATAAATAACAGAATACATTTTTTGCAGTATATGATATATGTATTTTAAAAGAGTGATTATAATTAATAAAGAAGATTTTAGAAAAACTATGAATAGTTTTAAAAAGAAAAGTTCAAAAATATACTTCCAATCATTTTTAAATAGAAGGAATTCTATAAAACACTTAGAAATACCGTAAAAAAGCTAAGATTACAATCATTTTATACTTAAGATTTAGCATTTGAAAAACCTTAGAAATTCACAGAAAAAACCATAGGTGTCAGGGACGTTATAGTTAGGAGTTAGCATTTGAAAAACCTTTTAAATTCACTGAAAAAACCATAGGTTTTAGGGACGTTATAGTTAGGAATTAGCATTTAAAAACCTTAGAAATTTACTGAAAAAACCACAGGTTTCAGGGAAGTTATAGTTAGGTTGACATTTCACTCGTACAAAACCAGAGAAATTCGGCCGTTATAGTTAGCTGGGCTAACTATAACTTGCACCCCCGCAATGCACTGCTGATAACATCACATATTACATCACTCATGACATGGTCAGTGACATCACTGATGACATCACTGATGACATCATCCATGTGATCATCTGATGCACCTCCTCA
Organism: Calotriton arnoldi; assembly: GCA_963921515.1. NCBI lineage: Eukaryota > Metazoa > Chordata > Amphibia > Caudata > Salamandridae > Calotriton > Calotriton arnoldi. The sequence continues at coordinate 293,470 of CAWUFW010013575.1, read as the reverse complement.
CACCCTAATATAACCTTTGATACACCCACTCTAAAATACAGACTACGAATATCAAAGCCATAGACAGACCAATACCAGTTAGTACATACCCGCTCACTGATTCATAGATCTACACACACTTCCACTCACTAACCCATACAGTCACTCATACTCACAGTCATTCATCAATACAGCCACTGATATATCCACTCATACACCCATATAGACACTCACACACCACCACTCACCCAAAGAGTTACTCAAACTAGGCCTGGGCAGTAAATTCCGCTCCGCTCGCGGAATTTGCGGAATTTTGGCAATTTCGCATTCCGCGGAGAACGCGGAATTGCGGAAAATTCCACGATCCGCAGAGTAGCAGAATTTTTTCCTTGGTCACGCTTTCAAAGTGTATGTTCGCGCGCGCGGAAGCGACTTACCGGGATCCCTGTGTTCGCCGGCGAGTTTTCGTATCCGTTCGCGTGCGCCACGAGATTTTGGTAGCCGGCCACGCGATCCCGCGAGAGTGTGCGATCGCGAACATGTCATTCGGACGCGCCATCGGACATCCGTGTTCGCGAACAGGAAACCCGCGTCGCGAGCGGGCGGGACAAGTGAAACAAGATGGCCGTGCCAATTGGCGACCGCATGGGCAAGTTTGTGAGATATTTCCCCCTGAGCATGCAAACGGCGTCCCCGAACAGGAAAAATGCATCGCGAACGGGCGGAACAAGCAATTCCGGGTGCTCGTGGAATTCTGCGGAGCTCGCAGAGATTTTTTACCATTTCGCGGAACTTTGCGTAACGCGACTACGCAAATTCCGCCCACCCCTAACTCAAACACCCTGTCAGTCACCCAAAGAATCAATCACACTGCCATTTACTCACCTATACAGTTATACACATACACCACCTCACTTATTCATACAGATAGTACCATATACTTACTCTCTTCTACAACTACTGACATAGGCACACACTTATCAATGCAGCCACTGCCACAATCAGTCACTATCACATTTAGTCACTTATATACTCCAACACTCACATATACTGCCTTTCATATATGTAGTTACTTACACATATACCACTGAGACATCCATTCACTCACCAACACATCTATACGCACACTCACTCACCCATACAGCCCCTAACACAGGCACTAATGAACCCATACACCCAGGAAAAACTCAACTCACACATCTATGCAGGGAGTCACACACACCCCCCTCACACCCATCCAGACACTCAGGCAGCCATACAGGTAATCAGACAACCAATCATTAACCCATATAGACACTCATGTAGCTACTCACCAACCCATGCAGCCACTTACACACCAACTGACAGACTGATATAGACATTCACACAGATTAGTCATTCACCCCTGCATTCACTAAGATATGTTTAATCAGTCACTTATACAGTCAGTCACACACCCACTAACTCATCCATTCAGATACTCATACACCCACTCATTCTTCAATACACCATGGCATATATATATATATATATATATATATATATATATATATTCCAACAAAAATTCGCGTAGCTACCCACGCCACTTTTAATGGCGGGCCGAGGCGGGATCGCGAATCCCAATAAATCCAATCGAGTACCGTTGCAACAGTCTCCACAACAATACGCCACGGCCACAAATTATCTTTCAGTGCGATTTATTATTCAAGACCACGTCACTCTACGCGTTTCGGAGCATCCTGCTCCTTTCTCACGAGTAAAAGTGAATGCAAAACAAAGTGTTTTTTTTAAAGTATCATGTGACACCTCAACAATAGAAAGTGAAAACAGACCCATTTACGGAAAACACAACATTTCTCAGCAATGGCAAATTACTTTTAAATATCATATTAACTCATTGTTCAAAGAACATTATTTCATATTTGAACTAACATTGAAATAAAATGGTATAAAGCAAGTGCGTGTCAATGTGCAACAATAATATAGAATCTTTTTCAATCGGGACATATAAAAAAAAACCCTGATTAAACAATCATGCGCCATACCACGTTTCATGCATTGTGCTGGTTACAGATACATATGTTAGAGGCTATCCTCACGGACCAGTGTATATTGCCTGAACCCTACAGGTAATCTTATTCATATTATCATTCAACAAAAATAGTTGATTCATCACGTGATTTTACATAATATTCCATATAATCAGCGCATAAACACACAGTTACACCCAAGTGGGCAACCTCTATTGCATCCTCACTTCAATTCTGCCCAAGTGGGCTTTTGGGTCAAACTTACTATACTTTATCACATCATATTAGATACTCTTATATATTGCGTCCCACTGATATAATTAATTCAGTACAAAACTAGTAAGACTTTTCTCTTTCTACCGTATGCTCATCAACGTTTAAACAATGATACGACCATGTCAGATATTTTTCACTCATTTTGCCTTCCACTTGCTGTAACATATTTATCCGTAACCTGCAAAAAACCACAAACAATAACAGTTTAAATTATAATTGTGCCAACCAGTGTACTATACTAAAACAGTTTACATTGACTTAAAATTATCATAAAAGATGTGAATATTAAAAACATGATTAAAAACCAAGTAATACATAACGGCTTTAGCATCTCAATGTACAGTCAAATTAATCGAACAGGCATGATTACAGATCTACTTTTCATCCTAGGTGAACAGACAGTGCTTCATCCTGATTATGTCCATCTGGGTAAACCGTGTAATACTTGATAATTATCTTAGACTCTAAACGTCTGAGCTCTTGTATATGGTTACCACCTCTTTCTTTCAAAGGAACATTATCCAGTACACAAAAAGACAACAGTGCACTGTTTTGTTTATGGTGGGTAAAGAAATGTCTAGCAATAGGATACTGTTTATCATTGTGATTAATAGCTCTCAAATGTTCCAAGATTCGTTTTTGGCTGGATGTATCGTACTTCCTACGTAATATTTATTGCAGGGACATCTGAGAGCATATACTGCATAATCAGTATTACAGGAAAAATGTCGCAGAATTTTAAATGGTTTACATTGATCAGAGAGTTTAACTTGTTTACAATTGGCGCTATACTTGCACGCCTTACATCTACCACAGACAAAGAAGCCTTGTATGTTACTTTGTTTTTATCGGATGTGACAAGTGTAGTACAAATTGTATCCTTTAATGATTTCGCCTTTCTGTATGTGATTTGTGGATAATCCTCTAAATATTTCTCAAGGTCATCATCAGTTTTAAAACATTCCAATATTTGTCTAATGACCTTCTCACATCAATTGCTTGTTTATTATAGGTAGTAATAAACCTCACATTGATGCATTGGTCCTACCTGTTTTTTTCTTGTAATAACTCTTCTCTGTTTCTTTTATCAACCTCATGACATGCATGATTGATGCTTTTATTGGTATATCCTCTTTCTCAAAAACGATCAATCATAATTGTTTTCTCCTTTTCAAAGCCCTCAATAGTACTACAATTACGCTTGACTCTTAACAGCTCCCCCAAGGGAATGCTTCTAATCAAACCGTTAGGATGGCAGCTGTTAGCATGAAGCAGACTGTTGCCTGCCGTCTCTTTCCTGAATAAACATGTATCAAGCTTATTACTGTTAACTTGTATTTTCAAGTCTAGAAATTCAATCATCTCATTGTTTAGTTGACAAGTAAAGGATAGATTTAGAGTATTGTCATTCAAGATATGATTTTGTAAATTTAGAAGCATTCCCTTGGGGGAGCTGTTAAGTGTCAAGCGTAATTGTAGTACTATTGAGGGCTTTGAAAAGGAGAAAACAATTATGATTGATCGTTTTTGAGAAAGAGGATATACTAATAAAAGCATCAATCATGCATGTCATGAGGTTGATAAAAGAAACAGAGAAGAGTTATTACAAGAAAAAACAGGTAGGACCAATGCATCAATGTGAGGTTTATTACTACCTATAATAAACAAGCAATTGATGTGAGAAGGTCATTAGACAAATATTGGAATGTTTTAAAAACTGATGATGAACTTGAGAAATATTTAGAGGATTATCCACAAATCACATACAGAAAGGCGAAATCATTAAAGGATACAATTTGTACTACACTTGTCACATCCGATAAAAAACAAAGTAACATACAAGGCTTCTTTGTCTGTGGTAGATGTAAGGCGTGCAAGTATAGCGCCAATTGTAAACAAGTTAAACTCTCTGATCAATGTAAACCATTTAAAATTCTGCGACATTTTTCCTGTAATACTGATTATGCAGTATATGCTCTCAGATGTCCCTGCAATAAATATTACGTAGGAAGTACGATACATCCAGCCAAAAAACGAATCTTGGAACATTTGAGAGCTATTAATCACAATGATAAACAGTATCCTATTGCTAGACATTTCTTTACCCACCATAAACAAAACAGTGCACTGTTGTCTTTTTGTGTACTGGATAATGTTCCTTTGAAAGAAAGAGGTGGTAACCGTATACAAGAGCTCAGACGTTTAGAGTCTAAGATAATTATCAAGTATTACACGGTTTACCCAGATGGACATAATCAGGATGAAGCACTGTCTGTTCACCTAGGATGAAAAGTAGATCTGTAATCATGCCTGTTCGATTAATTTGACCGTACATTGAGATGCTAAAGCCATTATGTATTACTTGGTTTTTAATCATGTTTTTAATATTCACATCTTTTATGATAATCTTAAGTCAATGTAAACTGTTTTAGTATAGTACACTGGTTGGCACAATTATAATTTAAACTGTTATTGTTTGTGGTTTTTTGCAGGTTACGGATAAATATGTTACAGCAAGTGGAAGGCAAAATGAGTGAAAAATATCTGACATGGTCGTATCATTGTTTAAACGTTGATGAGCATACGGTAGAAAGAGAAAAGTCTTACTAGTTTTGTACTGAATTAATTATATCAGTGGGACGCAATATATAAGAGTATCTAATATGATGTGATAAAGTATAGTAAGTTTGACCCAAAAGCCCACTTGGGCAGAATTGAAGTGAGGATGCAATAGAGGTTGCCCACTTGGGTGTAACTGTGTGTTTATGCGCTGATTATATGGAATATTATGTACATAGAGTGCTGATAAAATCACGTGATGAATCAACTATTTTTGTTGAATGATAATATGAATAAGAATACCTGTAGGGTTCAGGCAATATACACTGGTCCGTGAGGATAGCCTCTAACATATGTATCTGTAACCAGCACAATGCATGAAACGTGGTATGGCGCATGATTGTTTAATCAGGGTTTTTTTTTATATGTCCCGATTGAAAAAGATTCTATATTATTGTTGCACATTGACACGCACTTGCTTTATACCATTTTATTTCAATGTTAGTTCAAATATGAAATAATGTTCTTTGAACAATAAGTTAATATGATATTTAAAAGTAATTTGCCATTGCTGAGAAATGTTGTGTTTTCCGTAAAGGGTCTGTTTTCACTTTCTATTGTTGAGGTGTCACATGATACTTTAAAAAAACACTTTGTTTTGCATTCACTTTTACTCGTGAGAAAGGAGCAGGATGCTCAAACGCGTAGAGTGACGTGGTCTTGAATAATAAATCGCACTGAAAGATAATTTGTGGCCGTGACGTATTGTTGTGGAGACTGTTGCAACGGTACTCGATTGGATATATATATATATATATATAACATTCATCAAGTTTTTAGAAACACTCATAGTCACTGGATGATGTCATGAGTAATGTCATCAGTGATGTCATTTGAGATGTCATCAGTGATGTCACTGACCATGTCATGAGTGATGTAATATGTGATGTCATCAGCAGTGCATTGCGGGGCGCGAGTTATAGTTAGCTCAGCTAACTATAACGGACAAATTTCTCTGGTTTTGTACGAGTGAAATGTCAACCTAACTATAACGTCCCTGAAACCTGTGGTTTTTTCAGTGAATATATATATATATATATATATATTGCAGCTCAAATTCTTTCAATCTTCAACAAAAGAATTACAGCACTCACGGGGAAAGTTGCACCGGTGATTTTATTCCGGAACCACAACAAACGCGTTTCGGAAACTCCTTCAGTGTCTACCATCTGCACTGAGAGGAGCCATTTAAATTACCCTGCATCGTGTAGACATAGACATAAAAAATGGACTCTATAGCCTCAACATGAGCGCCATCTTATGGTGGTATTCTAACGCGAATTTCTTATAATGTAACATCACACTGTAATAAATCGCATCACACGTGTATTCACAATTTCATATAGTAATTTAGCCGTGAATCGGCTTTCATGCTATGTAAGTCTCCAAATAATCGGAAACTCGATCACAAATAACACTTCTTCTTATAAAAATGCATCATATTGAACATTCATTTTGTATAAAACCATGAAACAAATCATATGAAATTCTCAATCACGCCATAAATCGGCATATACTACTCAAGGCACTCAATTAATCTTAACCTTGGTCTCTCATGACCTCTCCATATCTCGCCTTCTATTGGCACATCATTACTGTCTATGTCGAGACAACTCATAGCAAATTAGAAAAATTTAGAAAAAAGAAGAAATCAGCAAAATTCATAAATGTTTGTACATCAATCACTCCCAGGATCCTCATCTGCCTAGGTGCACTGACAGCTCTTCACCGCTATTCAGACCATTAGGTGCCCTCGTTTGCATATCAATGATATAGCGGGACTCTAGCCTCCTAAGCCTCTGAACTCTATCTCCCCCCCTGGGGTTTAATGGTACATGATCTATACAAAAGTATTGCAACAAATTTCTGTTACTTTGATGTTTAATAGAAAAATGCCTGGCGACTGGATAGTTCAAGTCTTTGTTCGCGATTGCCCGTTGGTGTTCCAATACGCAAATCTTAGCGCTATGTATAGTGCTGCCTATATATCTGAGCCCACATGGGCATATCAGACAATAGACAGTATGTGTTGTATGGCAAGTCAGAAATTTCTTAATCACCTACTGTTTCTTCAACCCTGCTACTTGATAGGAGAGTACTCTTTTACTACTGGCACACGCCTTACATTTCCCGCAGGTGAAGAAACCTCTCATCTCTTTCAATGTTCCTTGTCTGCCAGGTAACTCTTCTAGGTGGCTGTGGACCAATTTGTCCCGCAGCGACCTAGCCTTCCTGAATGTAACTAGAGGAGCATGGGGAATATCCTTTCCTATGATGGCATCTGTTTTCAGGATATGCCAATTTCTTCTCAACATGCCCCTGAAGGTATTAGCATCATCCGAATACGTGGTAATCATTCGGAATTTGCCTTCATTGCTGTCCTTGACGCTGGACAGATCATCCTTTTTATCAAGAAGTTTCTTTCTAGGGATTCTCTCTACTTTCTTAAGTGTGTTTTCTAAGAGATCCCTTTTATAACCTCTAGCCATAAACCTAGCTATGCTGTCTTTTGCTGTGGCTTTAAAGTCGCATTCCCTGGAACAGTTACGTTTCAGCCTGAGGAGCTCACCATAGGGTATGCTGTTTATTAGTTTAGGAGGGTGACTACTGCCGGCATGTAAAATAGAATTGCCGGCAGTTGGTTTTCTATACAGTTCTGTTTCCAGCACCCCTCCCTGAACATAAACCCTTAAATCGAGATAGTTCACTGCCACTGAACTAATCTCTGATGTGAACTTTAAATTCACCTCATTTTTGTTTAAATGTAGTATGAATTCCTCAGCCAAACTTGATGACCCCTTCCATACAAGAAAGAGGTCGTCAATGTATCTGTGCCAGACAACTATCTCCTTGACCCATTTAGCATTCTCTGGGGTCCGGGTTACCTGCTCCTCCCACCAGCCCACGAATAAATTCGCGTAGCTGGGGGCGAAGCAGGTACCCATCGCTGTCACGGAGATCTGTCGGTAGAGGTCCCCTTGGAATAAAAAGATATTATTCAACAAACAAAATTCAATCAGTTCAACCAGCATATTGTTGTGTTCTGCAAATTTCAAAGGTCTCTTTTTCAGAAAATATTTGATTGCATCCAGTCCGTGTTGATGGTTAATACACGTGTAGAGACTCGTAATGTCTAGTGCAATCATCCAATATGTTGGTTCCCACTTCAGTTTACCAATCTGAATAATGAAATCCTTGGTGTCCTTGATATAAGAGGACAATTGTAGAACCGATTGAAACAAGAAATAGTCAATGAAGGTAGAAAGATTCTCCGTGAGACTCCCTATAGATGACACAATCGGTCTCCCTGGTGGACTGACATCGTCTTTGTGAATTTTCGGAAGGTGATAAAATGTTGGTATTATTGGATTGGTGTTCCTTAGGAAGAAATACTCATCGGTATCAAGCATCGATTTATTGTGCCACTTGTTAATTAAAACATGGTATTGCTTGATACTCTCGCTGTACCTTTCTTTACTGGTTTTTCATAATATCTCCCATCATTCAGTTGTCTCAACGCTTCACCGCAGTATTGTTCCCTAGTCATGAGAACAATATTGCCCCCTTTATCTGAGGGTTTACAGATGATCCCCGTATCCTTTTGTAGATTGATCAAAGTTCTTTCTTGATCTTTAGTCATATTCTTTTCTTTATGCATAGGTTTCATATGCTGTCTAAATTTGACAAGATCTTTGACCACCGCATCGGAAAATGCGTCGATGGCATCAAATGGCATCTGCGGCATGAACTGCGATGCTGGTTTAAATGGACTCACTGGTGCCTCCTGTTCAATACCAATGCGTCTCGTTCTTAAGGCCAAATTATCATCATTGTCCCTATTGCCCTCTTGCTCCAGACGCAGATCTTCCAATATTTCTAAAGATGTTAAATCATCCACTACTAGGATGTCTGTGTCCCTTGATTTTGCTTTTAACTGTCTTGACTCCCTGATGGTAGGTTTCAGCTTGAAGAATTTATGCAATTTAAGCTTGCGTACGAACTGAAAGAGATCTATCCTGGTTTGCGTGTATTCTAATCGATCGTTTGGACAAAAAGTCAATCCCAATTTCAACGCCGATTCCTCTGTAGATGTTAATGTCCTTGGTGTTAAATTAATAATAGTTAAATTATCTGCTTCCCTTACCACCTCCCTCCTCTCTTGCTCTTGGTCACCCTTGCTGTTATTTTTCCTCTCCCTCTTCCTCTTCCAGCCCCCTCTTCTTGTTCTTCTGTGGCTTCCGGTGGTTTGCTTTTGCCACCTCTCAGCCAGGACTGGCGAATAAGGTTGAATTCCATATGAAAAGGGGTTTTCTGTTTACCGCCAGAGGTTTCTGCCAATTCATCCCCTGAAGGCTCACCTTCGGTGATATCTGATTCTGAAGTATCCACTCTTACTGGTGTTGGAGCAGTTCTTCTTTTGGACATTTCTTTTCTCGGGCCATCAAATCTTTTTGCGAACGTCAGTACTCTTCCTTGTGAATAGTCTCTCTCGTCCCTCTCGAATTTGTCCTGTTTCCTTTGTTTAATTTTCAGCTCGTATTTCTGCAAGCGTTTTTTCATAGCTTCCCTCAACTCATCTTGTTTATTCTTATCAGAATCCTTAGAAATTTCTTCCTCCAGTGTAGTTATTTCTATCAACGCCTTTTCTCTGTCGCTCCAGGCAAATTTAATGAGGATCTTCAAACTGCCTTTGCATGATAAAGCAGTGTGCTCCGCCCACTCTTCTAATAGGAGGGGGTCCGGGTTCTCATAAGCTGGTACAGTGTATATTCGTAGACCTCTTGGTACCCTGTCTACGTCCATATAGTTCTGGAGGGAGGTAGCCTCCCACCATTTCCTCATTTCCCTTTCGTACAGTCTCTCCAATTTTGTAAACAATCCATATAGAGTGCTGGAAACATTGACGCTCGCCTTTTCACTTGGCGATCCTGTCTCTGACTTCTTCTTAAATATATCAATGGCTGCCTCTCTGCGCGCTGATTCACTGAACATCTTGTCAGTGATGTCGTGGAAGGGCTGCTAGCACTCCCTTGAAGTAAACTTATCCCCTCGTCCTGTCTCTGATGGCGCTCACTCGCTAAGCACACACTTGGCTTACCCGGTTCATGTAACTTGCTCCTCTCGGGTTGCCGGTCCGAGTGCCAAAAGAATTACAGCACTCACGGGGAAAGTTGCACCGGTGATTTTATGAATTTCATATGATTTGTTTCATGGTTTTATACAAAATGAATGTTCAATATGATGCATTTTTATAAGAAGAAGTGTTATTTGTGATCAGTCCACCAGGGAGACCGATTGTGTCATCTATAGGGAGTCTCACAGAGAATCTTTCTACCTTCATTGACTATTTCTTGTTTCAATCGGTTCTACAATTGTCCTCTTATATCAAGGACACCAAGGATTTCATTATTCAGATTGGTAAACTGAAGTGGGAACCAACATATTGGATGATTGCACTAGACATTACGAGTCTCTACACGTGTATTAACCATCAACACGGACTGGATGCAATCAAATATTTTCTGAAAAGGAGACCTTTGAAATTTGCAGAACACAACAATATGCTGGTTGAACTGATTGAATTTTGTTTGTTGAATAATATCTTTTTATTCCAAGGGGACCTCTACCGACAGATCTCCGTGACAGCGATGGGTACCTGCTTCGCCCCCAGCTACGCGAATTTATTCATGGGCTGGTGGGAGGAGCAGGTAACCCGGACCCCAGAGAATGCTAAATGGGTCAAGGAGATAGTTGTCTGGCACAGATACATTGACGACCTCTTCCTTGTATGGAAGGGGTCGTCAAGTTTGGCTGAGGAATTCATACTACATTTAAACAAAAATGAGGTGAATTTAAAGTTCACATCAGAGATTAGTTCAGTGGCAGTGAACTATCTCGATTTAAGGGTTTATGTTCAGGGAGGGGTGCTGGAAACAGAACTGTATAGAAAACCGACTGCCGGCAATTCTATTTTACATGCCGGCAGTAGTCACCCTCCTAAACTAATAAACAGCATACCCTATGGTGAGCTCCTCAGGCTGAAACGTAACTGTTCCAGGGAATGCGACTTTAAAGCCGCAGCAAAAGACAGCATAGCTAGGTTTATGGCTAGAGGTTATAATAGGGATTTCTTAGAAAACACACTTAAGAAAGTAGAGAGAATCCCTAGAAAGAAACTTCTTGATAAAAAGGATGATCTGTCCAGCGTCAAGGACAGCAATGAAGGCAAATTCCGAATGATTACCACCTATTCGGATGATGCTAATACCTTCAGGGGCATGTTGAGAAGAAATTGGCATATCCTGAAAACAGATGCCATCATAGGAAAGGATATTCCCCATGCTCCTCTAGTTTCATTCAGGAAGGCTAGGTCGCTGCGGGACAAATTGGTCCACAGCCACCTAGAAGAGTTACCTGGCAGACAAGGAACATTGAAAGAGATGAGAGGTTTCTTCCCCTGCGGGAAATGTAAGGCGTGTGCCAATAGTAAAGAGTACTCTCCTATCAAGTAGCAGGGTTGAAGAAACAGTATGTGATTAAGAAATTTCTGACTTGCCATACAACACATACTGTCTATTGTCTGATATGCCCATGTGGGCTCAGATATATAGGCAGCACTATACATAGCGCTAAGATTTGCGTATTGGAACACCAACGGGCAATCGCGAACAAAGACTTGAACTATCCAGTCGGCAGGCATTTTTCTATTAAACATCAAAGTAACAGAAATTTGTTGCAATACTTTTGTATAGATCATGTACCATTAAACCCCAGGGGGGGAGATAGAGTTCAGATGCTTAGGAGGCTAGAGTCCCGCTATATCATTGATATGCAAACGAGGGCACCTAATGGTCTGAATAGCGGTGAAGAGCTGTCAGTGCACCTAGGCAGATGAGGATCCTGGGAGTGATTGATGTACAAACATTTATGAATTTTGCTGATTTCTTCTTTTTCTAAATTTTTCTAATTTGCTATGAGTTGTCTCGACATAGACAGTAATGATGTGCCAATAGAAGGCGAGATATGGAGAGGTCATGAGAGACCAAGGTTAAGATTAATTGAGTGCCTTGAGTAGTATATGCCGATTTATGGCGTGATTGAGAATTTCATATGATTTGTTTCATGGTTTTATACAAAATGAATGTTCAATATGATGCATTTTTATAAGAAGAAGTGTTATTTGTGATTGAGTTTCCGATTATTTGGAGACTTACATAGCATGAAAGCTGATTCACGGCTAAATTACTATATGAAATTGTGAATACACGTGTGATGCGATTTATTACAGTGTGATGTTACATTATATGAAATTCGCGTTAGAATACCACCATAAGATGGCGCTCATGTTGAGGCTATAGAGTCCATTTTTTATGTCTATGTCTACACGATGCACGGTAATTTAAATGGCTCCTGTCAGTGCAGATGGTAGACACTGAAGAAGGAGTTTCCGAAACGCGTTTGTTGTGGTTCCGGAATAAAATCACTGGTGCAACTTTCCCCGTGAGTGCTGTAATTCTTTTGTTGAAGATTGAAAGAATTTGAGCTGCAATATTACGTGGGGGCACCACCACGGTAATAGCACCCGTCCGAGAGTGATCCGAACAAACGGTGCAAAATGAGCGACTATATATATATATATATATATATATATATATATATATATATATATATATATATATATATATATATATATATATATATATATATATATATATATATACTGAAAAATCCCAAAGACTATAGGTACCTTATTGCTCATGAAATGGTCATTGACATCACTGATGACATATCAAATGACATCACTGATGACATTATCCACAGAACCACTTACACATCCACTGAGACACCCACACAACCGCTCACTCATCTATAGAGCCACTCACAAACTCACATAGCCACTCACTTACCCATGCACCTACTCACACAGCCAATCACTCACCCATACAGCTACTCACACACCCACTTATTCATCAACACAGCCTCTCAACAGAGCCATTCACTCACCCATACACCCACTCACATACCCACTCACACACCCACTTACATACCCAATCTGCATTCATACAAGCACTCACACGTCCACTCATTCAAACATACAGCCACTCACTCAGACACTTGATCTCCAATACAGCCACTCCCACACCCACTCAGTTAACCAAACACCCACTCAAACAGAAAGTCACTCACCCATACATTCTCATACACACCCAGTCACTCACCCATACATCCACTCACACACCCACTCACCCTCCCATACAGCCACTCACACACCACTCACTCACCCATAAAGCTACTCACTCACACATACAGTTATTTACACACCCACTTATTTACCCATACAGCTACTCATATACCCACTTATTCACCCATACAGCCACTCACACACCCATACACCATCTCAGATATAGATACACACAGTCACACAGCCACTCACATAATATATGTTTGAAATAGTATCATTCATTAGTAGTACACAAAGTATACTAATGTACCTTTTATAGTACCTTAGTATATATGTTTAACACTCATAAACATTATTAAAACACTCACAATCACTGGGTAATGTAATCAGTGATGACATCAGGGATGTCATTTGAGTTGCCATCATGATGTCCTCAGTGATGTCACTGACCATGTCATGAGTTATGTAATATGTGTGGTCATGAGCAGTGCATTGCAGGGGCTAAGTTATAGTTAGCGCAGGTAACTATAACTGCTTAGTGGCTTTATGGGGAAGTGAGTGGCTGTATTGGTGAGTAAGTAGGTGTGTCAGTGCCTGTATGGGTGGGTGAGTGGCTGTATGGGTAGATACATGGGTGTGCGAGTGGCTGAATCAAAGTCTGAGTGGCATTATGGGTGGGTGACTGGGTATGTGAGTGGCTGTAGGAGTGGGTGAGTTGGTGTCTGAGTGACTGTATGGGTGAGTGTTTGACTGTTTCAGTGGTGTTTGGTTAAGGGAGTTGGTGTGTGAGTGGCAGTATTGGAGACTGATGTCTGTGCGAGTGTCTGTATGGATGTTTAAGTGGTTGTATGGATGTGTGAATGGGTATGTAAGTGGTTGTGTGGGTATGTGAGTGGGTGTGTGAGTAGTTGTATGGGTGATTATATGGCTGTGTTCAGAGACTATGGGTGAGTGAGTAGCTGTGTGAATGGCTGAATGGTTGGATACGTGGGCGTGTGAATAGCTGTATGGGTGGTGTGTGGCTGTGTGAGTTGCTGTATGGGTGAGTGAGTGGTTGTGTGAGTGCCTGTATAGGTGAGTGAGTGGGTGTGTGAGTGGTTCTATGGTTGAGTGATTGGGTTTGTTAGTGGTTGTATGGGTCTGTGAATGGGCATGTGAGTGGCTGTGTGGGTGTATGAGTGGGTGTAGATAGATGGGTGTGACTGGTTGTGTGAGTGGTTCGGTGGATGATGTAATTAGTGATATCATCAATATGTTTGAGATGTCATCAATGATGTCATCAGTGATGTCACTGGCCATGTCATGAGTGGTGTAATATGTGAAGTTGTAAGCAGTGCATTGTGATGGTGTAAGTTATAGTTAGTTCAGGTAACTATAACTCCTGAATTTCTATGGTTTTGTACAAGTAAATTCTGAGCCAAACTATAACGTCCCTGTACCCTTTGTTTTTTGTAATGAATTTCTAAGGTTTTTTTAATTCTATCCCTAACTATAACATCCCTTTAACCTTTGTTTTTTCAGTGAATTTTCTATGTTTTTTAAATTTTTATTTCCTAACTGTAACCTGCCACCTTTGAGAGTGGGTGTGTGAGTGGCTGTATAAGTTGGTGAGTGGATGTCTGAGTGGTTGTATGGGTCTGTGAGTGAGTGTATGAGTGTTTTGGTGGGTGTGTAAGCATTGCTGTATGGGTTGGTGAGACAGTCTGTGAGTGGCTGTATGGGTCCATTAGGTGGTGTGTGAGTGGCTGTATAGGTGTGTGAGTGGATGTGTGAGTTGCTGTATGGGTCTGTGAGTCAGTGTGTGAGTAGCTGCATGGGTTGGTGATTGGGTATGTGAGTGGCTGTATGGGTATGTGAGTGTCTTAGTGGGTATGTGAGTAGGTGTGCGAGTGTGTCTGTGGGTCTGTGAGTGGGTGTGTGAGTTCCAGTGTGGGTCTGTGAGTGGGTGTGAGAGTGCTTTGTGGGTGTGTGAGTGGGTCTGTGTGTGCCTGTGTGGCTGTGTGAATATCTGTGTGGATCTGTGAGTGGCTATGTGGGTCTGTGAATGGGTTTGTGAGTGCCTGTGTGGATCTGTGAGTGGGTCTGTGAGTGCCTCTGTGGGTCGAGAGTGGGTCTTTGAGTGCCTGTGTGGGTCTGCAAGTGGGTATGTGAGTTCCAGTATTTGTCAGTGAGTGGGTGTGTAAGTGGACTCTGCTCTCACCAAGAGATGACAAGAAAGAAACCACTCATCACAGTCAGTACAGATCAGATTGCGCTCCAATAGATCAATAGATCAACAATGCATTCACCTCCATTAAGGATTTCTCATTGTTTTTCAACATGGAATAAGAGAGGAAACACACTCGCTATGCCTTTGAGAAGTTCAAGAAGTTAGGATTGTTTGTTCTTTACTGAAGTGGAGCTTCAACTGGGGCAACTGCTGTGTTTGTATTTGTAAGTGCTTCCCATTGAGGTTTAATATCTGTGAAATGAGTATCAGGGCCAGAATGGAACCTCATTTATACAAGAAGAGTCGACAGTTTTGCTGAAAATGTCTACCCATCTGGAGTACTTTCTACTGGTTAATTATAAGTGCTGCTATCACAAAAAAGTTCCCGGGTCCGTAATGGTAAGGGGGTTCAGCGGAGGGCTGAGTGTACTTTTACGCGCAACAGGGGATTCCCTTTTTAGGACGGTTCCCCTCACACACCAGAGGTGTCATGCTTCATCATAGGGGTGCCTCCTCACGTGAGAGACCTAGTCTCTACGCGGGCTACAACCCCCTCGCTACGAGGGAGGAGCTCAGGGATGTTTTTTTATGAGGTCAGCGGGTGTACTAAAACCCTATGTGAGCCTGGTGTGTTGTAAGATCGTGCAGTGCTATAATGTGAGTGATTTAAAACTAACTACGGGGTTAGCTCTGCTGCAACTTTTATTCAGCTACCCGGTGTCAGGATTAAAAACAGAATCTTGCTGGTAACACAGGTGCCGACATTAGAGGCTTCTGTGTTGTATCAAGACCAACATGTTTCGGCCAGCAGACCTATAAAAGTGTCACAGCCTTCTTCAGGGTCAATGATGTAACTAACTGCAATAGAAAAGTGTGAGCTACGTGAAAAAACAATAGAAAAACAGGTGCAACAAATAATGGTATGATACTGAACCAGTGAATTTTAGCCTGTTCAGTATGTTCAACGCACAATCTATGATGGAGACAAAGAACATCATATCAAGAATTGTGAACCATTATTTAACAATAAATCAGGCAAACAATAAAGCGCGAGTACAAATTGCATGGATACTCCGCATTCAGTGCTACATTGAGACACATTCCAATTTTAGATCAATGTGTAAGGTAATGAGATGAGTGACTCACCAATTTTGGTTTGTGCAGTTCACCACCTCTCTCCCGGCTTATTAGCCAAAAGGTACGTACGCCAAAACCTGACAGAGAAGGTTTGTAGCATTAGGAGTTAAGAAATCCCAAGGGAGGGAAAAGCACATCATGATTCAAAATTGTCAGCGCCAGGAAAAGGGGGTGGCTGGGGAAAAAAAGGGGGTGGCTGGGGAAAAAAGGGGACAGTTTCTGCAGGATGCCACCTGATGTTGGAGCCGAACAAACTCTCATGTCGTCAATATCCAGAGCTTAGTAGGGTGTGCAGGGTGGGGGACCCAACGGAGATGGTGCGTAAGGATGTGGGCCATCTGCTGTCAGGTAACCTGCTGTCAGCCACTGGAGAACCGTAGCAGCTAGGCGAGGGGAAATGTGAGACAGAGCTCGGTCTAGGTTCCCCTAGTGGGAAAGTATGAGGAAATGCCAAAGAGGATGTGGCCGCATTAGACAGGCGAGAAGTGCTCCGGTGTGCTGATCGGCCTATTAGTAGAGCCGGAGTGGGGGCGGGGGCGGGCAGGCGTGCTGCAAGCTAGTGCCCGGTGGGGTTGCCAAGGGGACATCGTACTGAGGGAGAGCGTGCGGGGGAGTCCGCCAGCCACGGGGTCTGCCCTGGGTGAAATGTGGTCTCGAGCTGGGATGAGCGTGAGAAGGGTGACTATGACGCAACTGTTCCAGTATAGACAAGTACAACAAGCATGCTGCCAAACTACAGAGCAACCTCCGAGACAGACATTATCCGTCCAACCTCATGAAAAAATCGTCTAAGCGGGCTTTCAATAACAACAGAGAAGCCTTACTAGAACAGCCCTGTGCCAAACATTCCCCGTCCAAATTGGTGTGCGTCAACGCCTTTAGCGCACTATCTAATGTAGTTAAGAGGTCCATACTACACAATTGGAATATCTTGAATAAGGGACAGCTGACCCTGGAGAAACCACTGTTTGCATTTAAAAGGGGTCGGAACTTGAAAGACACTCTGATCCATACCAGACCCCTTGTTACAAATACACCAAGACCCAACACCCTCTGGAACTTACCCAATATCCAGGGCCACTACCCTTGCGGTTCTTGTGCTGCTTGCGCACAAACACAAGTGACCAAAAGTATAGACATAGGCACCTCTAGACCCTGGGTCCTACAAGAACACACTAACTGTAACAGCGAGAGGGTGGTCTACCTCATTACTTGCCCTTGTGGCCTAAGATATGTGGGGATGACCACTAGACAGGTATGCACAAGGATCCTCGAACACAAAAGCACAATCAGGTGTGCTAAACAGATCACGAAATTGACAAAACATCTTTTTGACATGAAACACGGCACAGACTCGCTCAGTTGGACCATTCTTGACAAACCCAATCTCACTGCAATCACTCCTGGATTGACTGTCAAACTTCTCAGGCTAGAGCAGAGATGGGTGTACAGGCTGGACACTGCAAACATGGGGCTTAATGATGATATCCCGTGGTTGGCGCTCTCCTGAGACCCACCACGCACCCCTGCCATGACTCAGTGCCACATTCCACCAGTGAGCACCGTCAGGTCTCCCTGGTTGCCAGGCGTCTGTAGCCAGACTGTGAGTCGTCTTTTATGCCCTTTCCTGGTGATGCCCACCCACAGGGCTTCAGGGATCCTCTTTTTCTCCCCCCTGTTGGTCCTGCCTTCGCCTACTTTTCCAGCATCCCCGCCCACCAGTTGAACGCCCCGTTCAACTTTGCGGGCTACACGGGGACCCATGTAGTGATACATCCTTTCACACCTGTGGGCCCACCCTGGCTCCCACGGCAGGACCAGCACTGCCTACCTTCCCAGCTAGATCCTTCCACACGCCCCATGACCACAGGGATCTATGGAGTTCCATAACACATCTCAGCACTCCGGGCAGATACGACCTCTGCATGCTCCCATTGTGTCCCAGCATAAGTTTGCCCTCACGGCGGCGCACCGAGTTCCCTTCGGCACTATCGGCGATTTGTAGTTCTACAGAGTCTTTCCAGAACTACAACTCCCTCCGCCACAACGGTTCCGGTCGCGGGAGCTCCAGGTGCGCATCATTGGCTCGGCCTGACACTAACGAGCCACTGTACTTAAGGCCGATGCTTGCGCTTCACCTTCATCCTGCCCCTGGACGTGCGACATGAGGTTCTGGACCCCACCGCTTGTGGTAAGTGACAGCTCCTTTGCTCTTTTGCCCACACCTCGGCACTCTGCTCATTAGTACCTGCCGTTTTTATGCTGGATCTTGGCCCGCTCCTTCTGTTTGCCGGTTGCCTGCGCTAACCATCTGTTTCCCGCCGGCACCTCACAGCGCGCCTCCAGGCTCATGGCCCTTCTCACGCTCATCCCAGCTCGACACCACATTTCACCCAGGGCAGACCCCGTGGCTGGCGGTCTCCCCCGCACGTTCTCCCTCAGTATGATGTCCCCTTGGCAATCCCACTGGGCACTAGCTTGCAGCACGCCTGCCCACCCCCGCCCCCTCTCCGGCTCCACTAATAGGCCGATCAGCACACCGGAGCACTTCTTGCCTGTCTAATGCGGCCACATCCTCTTTGGCATTTCCTCATACTTTCCCACTAGGGGAACCTAGACCGAGCTCTGTCTCAAATTTTCCCCTCGCCTAGCTGCTACGGCTCTCCAGTGGCTGACAGCAAGTTACCTGAGAGCAGATGGCCCACATCCTTACGCACCATCTCTGTTGGGTCCCCCACCCTGCACACCCTACTAAGCTCTGGATATTGACGACATGAGAGTTTGTTCGGCTCCAACATCAGTTGGCATCCTGCAGAAACTGTCCCCTTATCTCCCCAGCCACCCCCTTTCCCCCCCTTTTTTTCCCCAGCCACCCCCTTTTCCTGGCGCTGACACTTTGAACCATGACGTGCTTTTCCCTCCCTTGGGATTTCTTAACTCCTAATGCTACAAACCTTCTCTGTCAGGTTTTGGCGTACGTACCTTTTGGCTAATAAGCCGGGACAGAGGTGGTCAACTGCACAAACCAAAATTGGTGAGTCACTCATCTCATTACCTTACACATTGATCTAAAATTGGAATGTGTCTCAATGTAGCACTGAATGGGGAGTATCCATGCAATTTGTACTCGCGCTTTATTGTTTGCCTGATTTATTGTTAAATAATGGTTCACAATTCTTGATATGATGTTCTTTGTCTCCATCATAGGTTGTGCGTTGAACATACTGAACAGACTAAAATTCACTGGTTCAGTATCATACCATTATTTGTTGCACGTGTTTTTCTATTGTTTTTTCACGTAGCTCACACTTTCTATTGCAGTTAGCTACATCATTGACCCTGAAGAAGGCTGTGACACTTTTATAGGTCTGCTGGCCAAAACATGTTGGTCTTGATACAACACAGAAGCCTCTAATGTCGGCACCTGTGTTATCAGCAAGATTCTGTTTTTAATCCTGACACCGGATAGCTGAATAAAAGTTGCAGCAGAGCTAACCCCGTAGTTAGTTTTAAATCACTCACGTTATAGCACTGCACGATCTTACAACACACCAGGCTCACATAGGGTTTTAGTACACCCGCTGACCTCATAAAAAAACATCCCTGAGCTCCTCTCTCGTAGCGAGGGGGTTGTAGCCCGCGTAGAGACTTAGGGGCCGATTCCGATCTCAGCCGGTAGTGCTCCGAATCGGATTCGGATTTACCGGATCCGATTCGGAGCCCTGTTTCCCGACCGAATCGTACGCGGGTCCGGCCGAGCAAGTACGATGCAAGCTCCCGCGAAATCGCCGACCGACTCGTACGCGGCTTCAACACGCTCCGACCGACTCGCACGGACATGACTCGCACCGCGCTATGGAGACGTTTCCCGGCCGGGGAAGTACGATGCGCGCCGCAAGCAGTCCGACCGACTCGCGCCGTCCGGCTCGAAAGAGCTGTCGGAGCCGGACTTTGGGGGTCCGCGTCGGACCCCCGGTACGCGTAGGCACGCGAGTCGCACACAGGGGGGACCCATGGGTCCCCCCTACCTGTGCATGTACGCCGCGATGCGCATGGACGCGTACCCACCATAGGGGGCGCCCTTGTTTGCCTCGCACCCATTGAGTCAATGGGAGCCCGCGTACGCGTCGTACGACCGGCTCCCATTGACTTCAATGGGAGTCCGACCAAATCAAGTCCGATAGCATGCGAATGCATCGTACTCGTCCGGTCGGACTGCTAGGGTCCGATTCGGTCTGAATTCTCTCCGGGTCCGGCTCGGTCGGAGAGATTTCCGGCCGGAATCGGTCCCTAGGTCTCTCACGTGAGGAGGCACCCCTATGATGAAGCATGACACCTCTGGTGTGTGAGGGGAACCGTCCTAAAAAGGGAATCCCCTGTTGCGCGTAAAAGTACACTCAGCCCTCCGCTGAACCCCCCTTACCATTACGGACCCGGGAACCTTTTTGTGATAGGATTAATGAGTGGGGAGCCGGTTCCCGCTGGTCCTTAAACCTCCTCAAGCCCCCCTTGTGTGACTAATTATAAGTGCTACCTCATCGGGTAAATGTCTAGCACATATTCTACACTACAGCTGCATAAAGAACCATGAGGTAATGTCTCTAGTGACATTGTGTGCATGCAATGTGGGCAATGTGATTGTTCCTGCAGCATCTTCATCCAGAAATCTGGAATAACATGAATCCACATCAACAGAAGATGATGAGACTACAAAGAGGGGAATCTCCACCAAACGGGCACTTCGTCTTAACTATATGAAGTAAGTGCTTGTTTGTTTAGTGGTGATGTCCTCGTATTTCTCTGCATCAAACACGCGTCACCAAAATCATCAGGAAATGTGCTCAGGGGCCCCTTTGTAAACTGTCCATCAACATGGGAAAAGGCGGGAAGACCTTTGTATACCACTAAGGAAAATGGGGTAGGCCCAGAATGAGTGAAGCTTGCAGATTATTTTGGGCTTTGCATACTCAGGGTAATTAAAAGAGAGAACTTTGCACTCTGCTCTCACCAGGAGATGACGAGAAAGAAACTACTCCTCACAGTCACCCCAGATCTAATTCACTCCAATAGATTAATGATGCATTAACATTCATTACGGTTTTCAGAGGGAGGGGGCCATGTGGCCCCCTCCCCGGACCAATTTTGGCCCCTGGGACCCCATCACCTGGGGCCTGGCTCTTTATGTTGGGTGCCCTGAAGCCCACCCAGGGCACCCAGTCTGCTGTGTTGGGGACTGCGGGGGGAGCCTCAATGCCCCCATGGTCCCTGCCGGCTCTCTGCCTCTAGTGGGAGCTGGCATTGCTCCCACACATAGGGGGCAGCAAAAAATGGTGCTTCCTGCATGTGAGAGCAATTCTTTCATATGTGCTCCTGCCCGCTTTCAGTGGGTAGGAAAACAGATGAAAACTCCACTCCCAGTGTGCGGGAGCAGTTTTCCTGCTTTCGCCCGCTGGCAGTAAAGTTACTGTTTGCTCTCCCTTGGTGGGAGTTATCAAAGCTCCTGCCATGGAGAGCAAACAGCTCTCTCCCCTGGGACATAGGGAGCCAGCCCTGGGGAGTGGCGGTCCCCAGAGCCACTAATAGCTCCAGGGGTGGGGCTGTGCTGCCTGCCTCCTTTAATTTTCAAGGTGGTGGTCCCCAAGGCCGAGAATGGCCTGGGAGGGGGGCTGCACGGACCCACTCCTTCAGTAAAATAAGTAAGTACCTTGGAGGTGTTGGTACTCAGGGCAGGACATGGCTCAGGAGGGGGGTTGTGCAGCCCCCCTCCCTCTATTATATACATGATACCGGGGAGGTGGTGGTCCCTGGGGTACTTACGGGCAATGGAGGGGGTCAGCGAGGCCCTCCACCTTTTTTATAAGAATGGCCCAGGGAGGTTGTGGTTGCCGGGACACATAAGAGCCTCAGGAGGAGGGTTGTGCGGCCCTGCTCCACTTTTGTTTTTAATCAGCCTTCCCCAGGGAGGTAGCAAAACCAAAGGGGGATGATGGACGGAGTGTTGAACATTGCAAGCACTCACCCCCGGTCAACTGATCTGGGTTTAATCCATCAACATTCTTTAGCTCACTCCGCCACCCCAGTTCAGACATGGCCATATGCAAATCAGTCTGACCCTGTGCCTCATGGGAACAGTCCAGCCCGAACTGCCAAGCCATGTCTTCCCTGGACCGGAAACAAGCATCCTGGGACCGGTTTCTGGCTTACAGCCGTCATCAGCCAGGCTATCTTGAATCCAGTGGCAAAGTGAGCAAGGGACCCACGTATGGGCATACCCTGCCAACTTAGGGCGAACATAGCAAAACCAAAGGGGATGATGGACGGAGTGTTGAACATTGCAAGCACTCACCCCCAGTCAACTGATCTGGGTTTAATCCATCATCATTCTTTAGCTCACTCCGCCACCCCAGTTCAGACATGGCCATATGCAAATCAGTCTGACCCTGTGCCTCATGGGAACAGTCCAGCCCGAACTGCCAAGCCATGTCTTCCCTGGACCAGAAACAAGCATCCTGGGACCGGTTTCTGGCTTACAGCCGTCATCAGCCAGGCTATCTTGAATGCAGTGACAAAGTGAGCAAGGTACCCACGTCTGGGCATACCCTGCCAACTTAGGGCGAACATAGCAAAACCAAAGGGGATGATGGAAGGAGTGTTGAACATTGCAAGCACTCACCCCCAGTCAACTGATCTGGGTTTAATCCATCATCATTCTTTAGCTCACTCCGCCACCCCAGTTCAGACATGGCCATATGCAAATCTGTCTGACCCTGTGCCTCATGGGAACAGTCCAGCCCGAACTGCCAAGCCATGTCTTCCCTGGACAGGAAACAAGCATCCTGGGACCGGTTTCTGGCTTACAGCCGTCATCAGCCAGGCTATCTTGAATCCAGTGGCAAAGTGAGCAAGGGACCCACATCTGGGCATACCCTGCCAACTTAGGGCGAACATAGCAAAACCAAAGGGGATGATAAACGGAGTGTTGAATATTGCAAGCACTCACCCCCAGTCAACTGATCTGGGTTTAATCCATCATCATTCTTTAGCTCACTCCGCCACCCCAGTTCAGACATGGCCATATGCAAATCAGTCTGACCCTGTGCCTCATGGGAACAGTCCAGCCTGAACTGCTAAGCCATGTCTTCCCTGGACCGGAAACAAGCATCCTGGGACCGGTTTCTGGCTTACAGCCGTCATCAGCCAGGCTATCTTGAATCCAGTGGCAAAGTGAGCAAGGGACCCACGTCTGGGCATACCCTGCTCTCTATGCCACTGGAATTAAGCTATCCTGGCTGAAGAGGGGTGAAACCCCAAAACCGGTCCTAGGATGCTTGTTTCCAGTCCAGGGAGGACCTGGCTTGGCAGTTCGGGCTGGACTGTTCCCATGAGGCACAGGGTCAAGACTGATTTGTTTATGGCTGGGTTCAAACTGGAATGGCATGGTGAGCAAAAAAACGATGGATTTAGGCCCAGATCTCTGTACTGGGGTGAATGTATGACATTGTTCTGCATTCTGTCCATCAACTGTTGTTTTTGCATTCCCCAGGGAGGTGGCAGTCCCCGGGGCCAAGATTGGCCATAGGGAGGGGGGCCTTGTATGCCCCCTCTTCTTATTTAAATTATAATAAAGCCCCTGGGACCTGGCCCACCCGGGGGCCCACATTTTAACAAGCATGGGAGACCATGTTTGTTTTTGTTTTTTTGCATTTTCACTGCAAATTCATGAATCATTTGCAATTTTCGCAGAGAAAATAAAAGAAAATGCTTTTTGGGCCAGGCTGGGTCCCTGGGGGACCCCAGCACCAGGCCTAGAGGGGTCATGGTATTCCTACCCTGCCCCTCTCTTTTTTTAAAATGTTTTTGTTTGGGACTCAGCTGAGTCCGAGTCACAAGATGGCTTCCAACACTTTCTTGTTGAAGTGTTAGCAGCCAATCAGATCTCTGCACAAGATCTGGTGTATCCGAAGGGTTTGCACCTCTACATATACAAATTAGTTTTTTCTTTAATATCTCCAAAACTACTGAATGGAATTGCACCAAATAAAAAAGGTAGCTTTCTGAATCAAGACCTGTCTTTCTGCCAAATTTGGTGTAATTCCGTTCAGCAGTTCGGGCTGTAGTCGCCTTCAAAAAAGGAATTAACATGGGAAACACACTTTTTTTACTTCCCCCTTTTTCTCAGCCCCCACTTGATGGATTGCCCCAAAACTTTCCAAGCACAACTAGAATCAGGAGGACACTTTTTTTGAAAATTTCGTGTAGATTCATCAAACAGCGCCAAAGTTATTAGCAAGTGAAAAAACGTGTTTCACATGGAAATTATGTCCTATTACTAGCTACTGGAGACCGCCAGTAGGTATACTGGCAGTCACCAGTAGGTAGTTATAGCTAGGACTTAGGGGCCCATTACGACGGCGGGCGGACTTTCGTAACGGTAAACGGGACCGACCGTCAGAGGTGCGGCGGTCCCGCTGTGCCTATTAGGATGCGACCGCCACCGTTGCGGTCGCATCCCGCATTGTTTACATTGTGGCGGGCGGTGCTGTCAGCAGCACCCGCCGCAATGTAAAAAATGCATGCAGTGCATTGGCATGCACAACGTGACAGGCACCGCGCGGTGCCTGCCACCTTGTGCATGCCAATGTATCTGACCTTTTCAGTACAGGAGGTTACTAGGGGACTGGGTAAGTACACTAGTGGAAAGGCTCCAGGCCCCGATGGTGTCCCCATAGATTTCTTTCTCGACCACCAGGACTTATGGGCCCCTCTACTAACTAATGTTTTTAATGAAATTGCTAAAACCACCCCACTAGTCTCATGGAACACTAGCATTATCGTTCCTATATATAAAAAGGGCGACAAACAAAAACCACAGAACTACAGACCCATTTCATTATTGGATACTACAGCGAAGCTAATGGGACGCCTACTATTAAATAGGTTAGAAGAGTGGGCAAAGGAGAATAAGATCATGATGCAGGCGCAATATGGTTTTCAGGCCGGTAGAGGCACAATAGACCAGTGCCTCAACCTAGCTATGATAACTGATAAATATACCAGAGCAAAGCAAGGGCAGATCTTTTTGGGTTTTATGGACCTAAGTTCTGCTTTTGATTGCGTAAACCATTCCCGCTTGTGGGAGATAATGGAGGAAATGGGGGTGGACCCAGAACTCACCCGTTTTATTCGGCAGCTGTATTCAAATGTGACTGCCAGTGTCAGGCACGGGAAGGACGGGGAGTGCACCCGCTCATTTAAGATCGCAAGGGGTGTTAGGCAGGAGTGCGTTCTCGCCCCCTTCCTCTTTTCTTTATACACAAACGGAATTGGTGCCGCATTGACTGGAGATATATTAGATGTGCCCATTTTTGACTCCCAATCTATACCGATTCTCGCATATGCAGATGACGCGGTATTAATAGCTCGTACAGGGGTGGCTCTTCAACGACTGATAACTGCCTATGCTTCCCATATGGCTTCAGTGGGTCTAAAAGTAAATGAAGCAAAGTCCCTTGTTCTTATAGTAGGTACTCTTGTGGTAAAGAGATCGCAATCTTTTGCTCTAGGCCCAAGGAGACTAGAGGTGATTGACTCTTTTTCATATTTAGGGGTCCATTTTGACAAAAAACAGTCCTGGGCTAATATGGTGGAAAATAGAGCTCTGGGAATGGAAAGGAGCATGGAAGCTATAATTTCTTTCGCTAGTAGACTGGGCAGAAAACCACTAGCCATTATAAAGTCAATATACCAGGCAATGACACTCTCTGCAGCCACATATGGGGCAGGTATATGGGGAATGGTCCCGGCAATGCAACTCCAAAATCTAGAGGACCAATTTTTTAAGAAAGTACTTTCTCTCCCCAGATCGTGTTCGAATTACATTTGCCACACGGAAGCAGGACTACCATATATAACAGATATTGGCTTGCGGTCGAAACGCGTCTATCTTGCCATGCTTGCTCAATAAGCCAACATCTTGAGCACTACTACAGGAGTCTGTGCCCTTCTGTTCGACCCGGCGAGGTCTTACTCTGGGACTTTGCTTGCATATAACAGATATTATAAAGATCACCCAGATACCTTTGTGGCACTCAATATGGCGCAGAGATACTGTAGATTTAACGCAGCTTATAATTAAAATTGTATTGCTTTGGAAAATGCATGTAAATTCCCTTGGCTTCAATACATGAGGGGAAACCTAGCTGCCTTAGGTTTAGAGGAATTGTTCACTAGTCCTAACTTGTGTAGAATAACTTCGAAGCACAAACTGAAGGAAATGTTCTTCTCAAAGGCGGCATATGAGCGCCAGGAAGGAAATCGGCAGAAGAAATCTGTGATGCTATATCTCCAATTACCACCTATAATTGTGGGGGATTTCTCCTACTTATATAACATTGGAAATAGACAACACAGATTTATTTTGCTGAGATTCCGCCTAAACTTAATTACACTGATGTTAGGTTATCCTTCAAGAAGGTATAGGAGCTCTGACCTGTCAGCATGCCCATGTGAGAGGGAGTCGGTGCAGTCAGACCTTCATAACTTTTTTTTCTGTGGGCTCTATAAGAAGGAAAGAGATAGTTTTATCCTCCCAATCCTAAAGAAGCTAAAGTTTAGGCAATGCCGGCCGGCATTATTGTATATAAAACAACTCGAGGATCCAAACATCTGTTTTGCGCAGCCTCTTTTTTCTAGCCTGCCTAAGAAGAAGGAAAAATATGGCTCTCACTGCACATGAAACATGTTAAGCTAGCTATTTTTAATGGCTAACTATGCATGGGCTATTTTATGATCATATGTGAATGATTGATTGTTATATTGTTTCTATTATTGAAATTGTTATTTAAATGTTCACATATCTTCAAGTGGCTTTTAAAGGACTTAGCTGATGTTGTGATTTTTTTTAACTTGACTAATTAATTTGTCAGATTCTAATTGAATTCGATTTTTTTAACTTAATATGGTTTTAAATGTATTTATATCTTTTTGTACTTTTATGATCTGTAGAATACAAAACAGACCGAATAAAGTAATTCTAAGTCTAAGTCTAAGAATTTAAGGAGGAACTGCCACCTCCCCGGGGCTAAAATAAATTAATGTAGGGGGTCCGCCATAGAGCTCCAGCCCCAGGGACCACCATCTCCCCTGGACAAAGTTGTATGATGGAAGGGGACCGCATGACCCCCCCTTGTGGAGCCATTTATGGCTCTGGGGACCACCACCCATTGCCAGATTCTGCTGCCTCCCATGGTGCCCACCCTCAGGAGGAAGCTGGTTGCTTTTGCTTGGTGGGAGGTGACAGCTACCACCAAGCAAAAGCAAACATAACCCCGCTTTCTGCAAGAAGGAGCTGTCAAACAGCTCCGGCTTGCAGAAAGTAGAGTTTTCATCTGTTTCCCTGCAAGCAAATATGCATGCAGGGAAACAGATGAAAACATTGCTCCCGCAAGCAGGGAGCTGCTATTTCAAGCCTCTCCCTGCTTGTGGGAACAATACGGGCTCCCGTAGGAGTTGGGAGTCAACTGGGACCGTTGGAGCCTTGATGCTCCCCCTGCGGTCACAGGGGAAAAGGAGAAACAGGAAAGATAAAAGTCAGAAACCACAGGAAAGAGGCAAAATAGAAGCCAGCAACAAGCAAAAAGAGGCAAAATAGAGGCCAGCAACGAGCAGAATAGGCAAAATAGAGATCAGCAATGAGCAGAAAGAGACAGAATAAAGGTCAGTAGTGAACAGAAAGAGGCAAAATAAAGGTCAGCAATGAGCAGAAAGAGGCAAAATAAAGGTGAGAAACGAACACAAGGAGGAAAAATAATGGTCGGCAACGAACAGAAAGAGGAAGAATAAAGGTCAGAAACTAGCAAAATAAAGGTGAGAAACAAGCAGAAAAAGGCAGAATAAATGTCAGAAACAAGCAGAAAGAGGCAAACTAGAAGTCAGAAATGAGCAGCAAGAGGAAAAATACAGGTCAGAAATGAGCAACAAAAGTCAGAATAAAGGTCAGAAGCTAGCAGAAAGAGGCAGAATAAAGGTGAGCAACGACCAGAAAGAGGCAAGATAAAAGTGACAAACGAGCAGAAAGAGGCCGAATAATGGTCAGAAACAAGCAGAAAGAGGCAAAATACAGGTCAGAAAGGCGCAGCAAGAGGCAGAATAAAAGTCAGAAACTAGCAGAAAGAGGCAGAATAAAGGTGACAAATGAGCAGAAAAAGGCAGAATAAAGGTCAGAAACTAGCAGAAAGAGGCAAAATAGAGGTCAGAAATGAGCAGCAGTAGGCAGTATAAAGGTCAGCAATGTTCAGAAAGAGGCAAGATATGGGTGAGAAACTAGCAGAAAGAGGCAGAATAAAGGTGAGAAACCAGCAGAAAGAGGCAAAATAAAGGTCAGCAACCAGCAGAAAGGGGCAAAAAACGTGAGAAACAAGCAGAAGGAGGCAAAATAAAGGTGATAAATTAGAAGAAAGAGGCAGAATAGAGGTCAGAAACGAGTAGAAAGGGGGATGATAAGGTGAGAAACAAGCAGAAAGAGGCAAAAAAATGAGAAACGAGCAGAAAGAGGGTGAGAAAAGGGCAGAAAAAGGCATGATAAAGGTGAGAAACGAGCAGAAAGAGGCAAAATAAGGTCATAAACGAGCAGAAAGAGGCAAACTAAAGCACAGAAGCAAGGGAAAGTAAGTCCTCACAGCCAGATTGCTGAGAGTGGTTGGTAGCCCCGCCCCCTTTCTCAACCAATCTGCACGGGGCCTCCTAGTGCACTACTCGTTGGGGGATGAATTCCCCTTGACTGCTGGGGGTCGTTGGGGGCTGGGAACCCCTATTGTTGCCACAAGTAAGTCAACCACAGCTGGATTGCTGAGACTTCGTCAGAGGCCCCACCCCTTTTCTCAGCCACTCTGCATGGGGCCTCCTGGCGCACTACTGGTTGGGGGATGAAGTCCCCCTGGCTGCGGAGGGTCTTTGGGGGCCAAGAACCCCCTATTGTTGCCTCAAGTAAGTCCCCCACAGTGGGATTGCTGAGACGTCATCAGAGACCCCGCCCCCTTTCTGAACCACTCTGCAAGGGACCAGGGCTTTGTGGTACACTAGAGTTTGCAGCCGCGGTCGCTCGATCACGCTCGATCTCGCTCGCCTATGGCACAGAAAAAATTCCGCACCTTTGCAGAGTGCCGAGTTTATTGATAACTACGCGTTCTCCGTGAAACGCGGAGTTGCTGAATATCTCAAACTCCGCGAGCGGAGCATAAGTTTACACCCAGACCTAGTTACCATTCACATAGCACTCAGAGACTCATGCATCCTCTCACTGATCCACTCAAAGACTCAGACACCCACTCCCAGGCCGACTCAGACCCTTACGGACCCACTCACAGACCCATTCTGAGACTTACACAACCACTGACATACTCACTCAGACATTCACGCACCTACTACCCTACCTATACAGCCACTCACACACCCACTCTCAAAGGTTAAAGGTTACAGTTAGGAAATACAATTTAAAAAAGTCGAAATTCACTGGAAAAACCAAAGGTTACAGGGACTTTATACTTAGGAAATAGAATTTTAAAAAACTTTAAAATTCACTGAAAAAAACAATGGTTGCATGGACATTATAGTTATGCTCACATTTCACTCATACAAAACCAGAGAAATTCAGCAGTTACAGTTGCCTGAGCTAACTATAACTTACGGCCCGCAATGCACTGCTTATGACCTCACATTTTACTCATGACATGGTCAGTGACATCACTGATGACATCACTGATGACATCTCAAATGACATTACTGATTCCTGTCAATGTTAAGAGCTCTCAGTGGGGCTGGCTAACAATTCTAGATTTGGCCGGAGGAGGTCCCTCGGGACATTGTGGTCAATATTCTCTGCCATTCAGGCGGAGTACCCTTTATCTGCCAAACTTTAAATCAGCCCCTTAGTTTAAGGACACCGAGAATCTTGATTCAGGTCTCTTGCAGCAGAGACTCTAGATGGTCTCTCTCCAATTACTCCTAATGATAATCACATAACATCACTTTCTATAATTTCAATGACTGCATAAAATATGCTCTAGAAAAGCTAGCCCCTCATCAAAAAAGACAAAGAAGGCTAAAACCTTCTGTCCCCTCTTTTCTCAAATATTTATTCATCAAGATTCTCGAAGAATGCCTGACAAAAAAAATCAGAATCCTTCTCCCTTCTATCCCTCCACTATCCTTTTCAATCCACATAACAGACTGTCCATCACTCAATTTAATTTCATATTTCACAATACTATATCACCACTAATCATTTATGGGTTAAGGAGTAGCGTGCTACTCGCCGAAAAGCACTTCAACACCTCTCAGGGGTAGCAAGCACAATATAAATGCAAACATTTTCCTTCTTCTATCCCTCCACTATCCTTCTCAATCCTAATAACTGACCAACGTATCCACCACTCAAATTACATTCATATTTCACTATACTAATTCACCACTAATCCTTTATGGGTTCCGGAGTAACATGCTACTCACCGTAAATGCGCTTCAACGCCTCGTCGGGGGTAGTAAGTGATATATAAATGCAAGTACAATACAATACAATGACATAGAAGAGAAGTTACAAAACTGAATTTCTGCTCAACTCGCCATCTTGCTCGAACCTTCCTGTAAAGTCCTGGCTTGACTCTTGTTGTGTACTGGATTGCTAACCCACTATCGTAAAGAGCTCCAAATCTCTTAGATTAATCTTTAACAAAATAACTACATCTAAAACCTCAAATCAATACTGTAGGAGGCTGGCTTAGTACATGGTGCACACTTATTCAAGTGATGCTCCTTGCACTAATCCAGGCAACCCTTATGGTGATTTTAGTGGTCTTTGATAACCATAGAAAGCTCTCAAATTGGTATCTCTGGAGAGCAGACTTGAGGCTCATCTTGAAGGAGTGTACAGCAGGTTGTTTTACCAACTTTAATCAATAGTGTAAGTTAAATGAAAAAGAACCTCACAGTGTTTATGTAAAAACAAGTCTATTTGTTCTACAACACAATCACTAACACATTGGTATATCTCCTACTCGGGATATCAACACAATACACAAGAATACATTGAAATAATCAGGTAAGTAGCACAATATATTGAGAAAGTAGAATGCAAACTGCAAAGGAGAACGTGATTTGGACCAGAAGACTGAGAGGACACAATGAACCACCCAATGTAAGTACCCAGTGTAGGAGAGTAGGATCTGCTTCACATGGGTACCCCCACTTTTTGCTGATGCTTCACTGTTTTTCGACATTAGTCTGGCTGGGGCCCTGCTAATCAGAACCCCAGCCTAGCTGCTTCCTCTCTAAAATGGTTTCCATGTGCCTTAGGCACATCACTAATTGGAATCTGGAGTGCCCTTATAAGTCCCTAGTATATGGTATACTATGTACCAAGGGCATAGGTACCTCAGAGGCCTGCCAGGGGCTGCAGCATGTATTATGCCACCCCTGGAAGGCCATCCAAACTGACACCACAGGTCTGCTACTGCAGCCTGGGTAAGGTGGTGCATGCACCCCTTACTGTGATATAGGTTACCTATATCACTAAATACATACACACATATAAACCTATAAATCACTCCTAAGGAAGGCCTTATCAATCCTAAAGGCAGAGTGCATGGTTCCTATGTGAGAGGGTGCCCCTGCATGAGCAGGGCCCCTCTGCAGCGTTCGGAGACCCTTCTCTGATGCTGTTTGTAGTGCAGCCTGACCATATACTCTTAAGCGCATTATAACCTCGCGTTAAATGCTAACTTTGGAATGGCTGCACCTAAACATGTCGTGTTTGGTGTCAAACATCTTGGAATACTACCCCCCACCAATTCTGGCGGCGGGGTAGCATTCCACCCTTCTAGAGGGAGAGACATGTTAACCCTGGCCTGGCCGGTAACTTCTTTCCAAAGCCCTGGCATCACAAAATGGATGCTGCTGCCACAGACACGAGTCTGGCCTCCTGCTGCTGGACGAAACTCCGGCCGGGGAGGCCTGGACAATAGGTTTCCTGTCCCAGGGAGGTGTGACCACCTCCCCAGACAGGATAATGTGTATTGGGGCTGGGCGGGAGCACTTTCGGGTGCTTTGAAGTCCTGCACTGGGGGCACACTTGGTGTCCCTGTGCATACCCCAGTTCAAACCGGATCAGGGGCTTGCAGCCCCTGCTTTGGCGCGAACTGGACAAAGGGAAAGGGGTGTAGCCACCCCTCTGCCCTGACCCACCCATAGGTGGGGCCACAGAGTAGTCCAACCCCTATCCTTAGGATAAGTATAGGAACTAAGTCCTTAGGACTTTAGATTATCCCTGGACGAAACCCTGAAACTGAATCCTGGACCTTCGATGCTCTACTCACGATTAGAGGACAGAAGAATCTCCCTTGGGGTCAAGGAGTGACTCCCCTGCTTGGCAGGCACCAAAGAAGCATCTGTCCGGTTCGCATTTCTGAAGCTCCCGCCGGACGCCGAAGTCATCGCATCACCAGAGGTGGATTCTCAGACTTCCCCAAGGCTACCCTGAGTTCCCAGCAAAGCTGAGGCCCGTGGCTATCGTGGGTGACTTGAGACCGTGACCCCTGGACACCGAGCACATTTGCAAGTGCATCCTCTTCTGGGTCTCCCCTGAAGTCGTGCTTTGGGCTCCGAGTAGCCCTAGCCTCCAGCACCAACTGCACCGAAGATCACTGGCCTCCACTTCACGAGTGTCCTGTGAGCCAGATCCCCGTGTGACGTCTCGAGGCTCCTTTGCGGTCGCTAGCCCGTTGGCTAGTAGCCCTTAACGAAAGCCAATCTTTTTCTTACTTGGCATCCTGGTTGCTCCAGGCCTGCCCTCTCTTACCCTCGCTGGGTGAGTTCCCCAGACCTTGCTGGTCTGCACCATCGATGATCTTCCTCTGCATCGAGACTTGCCGTTGCCAAAGCTTGTTGGGTTCAATCCGGTCGCCGACACCTCAGTACTCGACAGACATTGTGTACCAGCCCGAATCCTGCTTCTGGTTGCCGACAACGCCTCCTGGACCTCGTGGCTGAAGAGTCAAGATGACTGTCAACGCACCTGAAGCACTCGACATCGGTGGGCATCTGTCCATCGCCTTCCTGGTCACTGGCTGGTGACCCAGACTCTGTCCCCTCTGCTTTCAGGTTCTTCAGAACTCCGATCCACTCTTGGATCCACCCGGACACTTTTCACTTGGTCGCCAGCAGCACTTTGCAGCAGATCGCCATTCAAATCGACGACGAAACCCGACCCCGAAAGGCACCTATGCACCCGGCTTCCCTGGGTGAGGTAACACGAGTACTCCCGTGCTCCCGTGGGTAGAGACTCTTCAAAGTCCTAGATCTCAAAGGGTTTGCTCCAAGTCCTCCTTTAAGTGTCCCTTTTCTCTAATTTCCCGATCACGACTTTCTCCATAGAAGTCAACGGCGTATCGCGGTTGTGTGTTTACACTGCACGCGTCCCCCGTGGGTCCCCTGTGTCACTACCTTGGGTGGTTCCTTCTGGTCCAAGCACTTCTAGAGGCTCTAGGCCTAGTGTCTAGTTCAGTCGTGGTTCTTATACCACTTTATTGGTATATGGTTTGGTACGCCCCTAGGGCCCAAACGTGTATTTGTGCTATTACTGTGTTTAAATAACTTCTAACTTATGTACTTCGAACTCTAGCCTCATAAAGAGACTAGAGGGGTGTGTTTAGCAATAAATACATATATTTTGAATATATACCTGGTGTGGTGCTCTTTCATTTGATCACTCAAGAGATTATAGACTGGTAAAACAAGCTGCTTTACATTCCTTCAAGACTTAGCCTGAAGGCTGCTCTCCATAGCTACCACTAGGATAGCTTTCAATAAGGTTGTCTTTAACCTATCTCCAATAAGGGGTTGTTTGGACTGGTGCAAGGTGCCCACTATAATTAGTGGACAGCATATGCCAGGCCAACTTCTCACATTGGTGTGCAGCGTGTGGGATTCCAGCTTGCTATTGTTTTACCAGATAATCTCAATTGAATTGATCAACTGAAAACCACTAAAGGTACCTGAGGTACATATAATTTAAGCTTAGAATACAGTAAGTTCTACTGAACTTAGAGTTGTGTGTTAAGGGATAGCACAACCCTTTCTACAACTCAAGAGAGTTTAGTAGGCCACACTAGAGTAGGTAGTACATACACCACACCACACTAGTAATGTCTTTAAGGGTAGGATCTAAAGAATCCTTGCAGGAAGCCTCTGAGCTTCCACCCTCCAAGTATGATACACTCTCATTCTTGGAATTGAGAGCTTTGTGCAACTTGAGAAAAATAAGGACAGGCCAAAGCCCCACCACCCAACAACTCAAGGAGTTGTTGGTGGCTTATGACCTTAGTAAGCCCTTGGGGACTGAAGGGGTAGGAGCTGAGGGTGGGGCAGATGATGAGGATGGGACCAGGGGTACCAATACCCCCAGCCCCCCCTCTGAAACTGGCCAGGAGGGCGACAATGGCCCTGACCTGGATAATCCAATCCCTCCTGAGGAAGATGAAGAGGATGATCAGAATGATGGCCTCTTTGTCCCCCCAGGAAGGATTATGAGTGTGCCCAGAAGGTCTAGGTCTCCTTCTCAGGAGTCTAACCACTCTGGCACCTCCATAGGGAGCTCTGTCTCATCTCATAGGAGGGAATCCTCTCATGAGAGAAGAAAGAGGCTGGTTCAATATGAGGAAGCTCAGCTTGAAATCAAAAAGAAGCAACTGGCTATAGACAGGGAGTCCCTAGATCTCTTTAGAGAGAGAAGAAAGTTGGGACTAGAGTCCCATGGTGGCAGCCATGTCCCTAGAGATAGGGAAAGGTCCTATGACCATAGGAACCTGAGCAAGATTGTCCCTCCCTATCAGAATGGGGATGACATCCACAAGTGGATAACTGCTCTAGAGAGGGCCTGTAAAGTACAGAAGGTCCCTCAGGAGCAGTGGGCAGCAATCTTGTGGCTCTCCTTTGCTGACAAAGGTAGAGTTAAGCTCCTCACTGTTAGAGAGGAGGATGCTGATAATTACAAGGTCTAGAAGAGTGCTCTTATTGATGGGTTTGGCCTAACCACTGAACAGTACAGGTTGAAGTTCAGAGATACCCAAAAAGCACAGACTCAAGACTGGGTAGACTATGTGGATTGTTCTGCCAAGGCTCTGGAAGGCTGGTTGATGGGCAGTAAGGTGTGTGACTTCTCAGGATTGTACAATCTGATAATGAGGGAGCAGATTCTTAATAACTGTCAAAATCAGCTGTTGCACCAATACCTGGTAGACTCTGATCTGACCTCTCCCCAAGAATTGGGAAAGAAGGCAGACAAATGGGTCAGAACCAGGGTGAAGCAGAAGGTACAGAACCAAGGTGGGGAAACCAAGAAGCAAGATGCTAAGAACTCTGAAAAGGGTGGGGAGAAGGGTAAAGATCAAAAGTCTTCATCAGGCCCCCAAAAATCTTCTTCTGGTGGGGATTCACAGTCTACCAAAGGGAAAGGCCAAAGAAAACCATGGTGCAAGGTCTGTAAGCAAAAGACCCACTGCACCAGTGATTGCACCAAGTCCAAAGACTCCAGCCCAGCACCCACCAATGCCCCTAAGTCACCTGTTGCCCCTAGTACAGTTGGTGGGAGTGCTCCAGCCAAGGGTTTAGTAGGGTTCACCCTGGGTACTGAGTTGGGCTCTGACCTAGTCAGAGAACTGACTCAGGCTGTGTTAGTCTGTGATGGAGGCATGGATGTGACCTCCTCTGTGAGTCCCAGTAATCTGGGCAAGTACAGACAACAGCCTTTAATCAATGGACATGAGGCTTTGGCATTTAGGGACACAGGGGCAAGTGTCACAATGGTGACACAAGACCTTGTGAATCCTGGGCAAGTTATACTTGGTGAGATGTACCAAGTGACCAATGCTAGCAATGTCAGAACAGACCATACTCTGGCAGTTGTTAACTTCTCCTGGGGAGGGGTAACTGGCCTTAAGAAGGTTGTGGTAAGTGCAAACCTACCAGTCGAATGCTTGCTTGGCAATGACTTAGAGACTTCTGCTTGGGCAGAAGTGGAGCTCAGGACCCATGCAGAAATGCTGGGGATCCCTGCAGATGTGTTTGCTGTGACCAGGTCACAAGCCAAAATGTCTAGCACTGAACAGGCCTTGGATTCTGGAAGAATGGACCAAGTGCCTTCCAAGAGGAGGAGTAGTAGGGTTAAGGCAGTGCCTTCCCCCTTGGCTCAGGAGGAAGATCAGTCCCTTGAGGGGGATGATCTCAGCCCTGAAGAAGGAACTGTCCCAGAGGAACTTGAACCTGAACAGGTTGAGTTCTTGGGGACAGGGGGACCTTCTAGGGCAGATCTGAGCCAGGAGCAGCAGAGCTGCCCCTCCCTTGAACCCCTCAGACAGCAAGCTGCTCCTGAGGCTGCTGGGAAAGCTAGTGGTCCCCATACAGTGTATTGGGATGATGGACTCCTGTACTCAGAGAGTAGAGACCCCAAGCCTGGTGCTATCAGGAGGTTGGTTATACCTCTGAAGTTCAGGGGCTTCCTATTGACCCTAGCCCATGATATTCCCTTAGCAGGTCACCTGGGCCAGAACAAGACTTGGGACAGAATTGTCCCTCACTTTCACTGGCCCCACATGTCTGAAGACAGCAAGGAGTTTTGTCGCTCCTGTGTAACCTGCCAAGCCAGTGGCAAGGCAGGTGGCACTACAAAGGCCCCCCTGATACCACTACCTGTGGTGGGGGTGCCCTTTGAAAGGGTGGGGATTAACATTGTTGGTCCCATGGATCCCCAAACAGCCTCTGGGCACAGGTTTATCCTGGTGGTAGTGGATCATGCCACCAGGTACCCAGAAGCTATTCCCCTCAGGACCACTACAGCACCTGTGGTGGCAAGGGCCCTCCTGGGAATTTTCTCAAGAGTGGGCTTTCCTAAGGAGGTAGTATCAGACAGGGTGCTGAACTTCATGTCTGGGTACTTAAAAGCAATGTGGAAGGAGTGTGGAGTGACTTATAAGTTCACCACACCCTATCACCCACAATGCAATGGTTTAGTTGAGAGATTCAACAAAACCTTGAAGGGCATGATTAAAGGGCTCCCAGAAAAGCTTAGGCGTAGATGGGACATACTCTTGCCCTGCCTTTTATTCGCATATAGGGAGGTGCCTCAGAAGGGGGTTGGTTACAGCCCTTTTGAACTTCTGTTTGGCCACCCTGTGAGGGGTCCACTGTGCTTGGTGAAGGAAGGAAGGGAGTTACCTCTCAAGCCCCCAAAGCAAGATATAGTGGACTATGTACTTGGTCTCCGCTCCAGGATGGCTGAGTACATGAAAAGGCAACCAAAAACCTTGAGGCTAGCCAGGAACTTCAAAAGGCCTGGCATGACCAAAAGGCTGTTCTGACTGTTTACCAGCCAGGACAGAAGGTGTGGGTGTTGGAGCCAGTGGCCCCAGCAGCTCTCCAAGACAAATGGAGTGGACCCCACACTATTGTTGAGCAGAAGGGTGAGGTTACCTACTTAGTAGACCTAGGAACACCCAGGAGTCCCCACATGGTTCTCCATGTCAACAGGTTAAAACCATATGTGGACAGGGCAGACATGGGCTTGCTCATGGCTACTGATGAAGGGCAGGAAGAAGAGAGTGACCCACTCCCTGACCTGCTCTCACAGAACCCTGACGATGGGTCAGTAGATGGTGTAGCCTTGGCAGGCAGCCTCACTACCCAGCAACAAACTTATTGTAGACAAGTTCTCAATCAGTTTAGACATATGTTTTCACTGACACCCAGTCAGACCACCTGGTGCACTCATGAAGTGGACACTGGGGACAGTCTGCCTATTAAAAATAAGATTTATAGGCAACCTGACCATGTCAGGGACTGTATCAGGACTGAAGTCCAGAAAATGTTGGAATTGGGAGTTATTGAACCCTCAGATAGCCCTTGGGCTAGTCCAGTGGTCCTTGTGCCAAAACCTCACACCAGTGGTGGAAAAAGAGAGATGAGGTTTTGTGTGGACTACAGGGGTCTCAATGCAGTCACTAGGACTGATGCCCATCCAATACCAAGGGCAGATGAGCTCATAGATACTTTGGCCTCAGCCAAATATCTCAGCACATTTGACTTGACAGCTGGCTACTGGCAGATCAGACTAGCTGATACTGCAAAGCCCAAAACAGCATTCTCAACCCCAAGTGGGCATTATCAATTTGTGGTAATGCCCTTTGGTCTGAAGAATGCACCTGCCACTTTCCAGAGGCTGGTGAATACAGTTCTCACAGGTCTGGAAGCCTATAGTGCAGCATATCTAGATGATATTGCTGTCTTTAGCTCCACCTGGGAGGATCACCTGGTCCACCTCAGGAATGTTTTACAGGCCCTGCAAAAGGCAGGCCTGACTATCAAGGCCACTAAGTGCCAGATAGGGCAGAGTCAGGTTGTGTACCTGGGCCACCTTGTGGGTGGAGGCCAGGTTCAACCTTTGCAGAGCAAGATCCAGACTATCATGGACTGGACTGCTCCCACTACCCAGACTCAGATGAGAGCCTTCTTAGGCCTGACTGGGTACTATAGGAGATTTGTCAAGGGGTATGGATCAATAGTGACACCCCTGAATGACTTAACTTCTAAGAAAATGCCCAAAAAGGTTCAGTGGACAGTTAGCTGTCAAAAGGCATTTGATGACCTGAAGCAGGCCATGTGCACTGCTCCCATTCTACAGAGTCCTGATTACTCCAAGAAGCTCATTGTTCAAACTGATGCATCTGAATTGGGGGTAGCGGCTGTACTGTCACAATTGAATGAAGAAGGTCAGGATCAGCCAGTAGCTTTCAATAGCAGAAGGCTGACCCCTAGAGAGAAACGTTGGTCAGCCATAGAGAGGGAGGCCTTTGCTGTGGTCTGGGCCCCTGACCTTGACTGGTAGGTCGCTCCCCCACCACACAGCTCCGTCTGTGTGCCCTGCTGCTGCCCCTGATTGTGCTCGTTTTTCCTTTCTGTGCCCCCTTGCTGCCCCTGATTGTGCTCGTTTTTCCTTTCTGTGCCCCCCTTGCTGCCCCTGATTGTGCTCGCTTTTTCCTTTCTGTGCCCCCCTTGCTGCCCCTGATTGTGCTCGTTTTTCCTTTCTGTGCCCCCCTTGCTGCCCCTGATTGTGCTCGTTTTTTCCTTTCTGTGCCCCCTTGCTGCCCCTGATTGTGCTCGTTTTTCCTTTCTGTGCCCCCCTTGCTGCCCCTGATTGTGCTCGTTTTTCCTTTCTGTGCCCCCCTTGCTGCCCCTGATTGTGCTCATTTTTCCCTTCTGTGCCCCCCTTGCTGCCCCTGATTGTGCTCGTTTTTTCCTTTCTGTGCCCCCTTGCTGCCCCTGATTGTGCTCGTTTTCTTTTCCTTTCTGTGCCCCCTTGATGCCCTGATTGTGCTCGTTTTCCCTTCTGTGCCTGTTTCCCGCCGCTGCGCCTGCGGCCCCGCCCCTCACTGCCCATTCGCTGCCCCATTCCCTGCTCCTCCCTCCCACCTCCCCATTTATGGCGGCCGCTGCGTGGGTGAAGAGAGCGACCCCTGACCTTGACTGGTAGGTCGCTCCCCCACCACACAGCTCCGTCTGTGTGCCCTGCTGCTGCCCCTGATTGTGCTCGTTTTTCCTTTCTGTGCCCCCTTGCTGCCCCTGATTGTGCTCATTTTTCCTTTCTGTGCCCCCCTTGCTGCCCCTGATTGTGCTCGTTTTCCTTTCTGTGCCCCCCTTGCTGCCCCTGATTGTGCTCGTTTTTCCTTTCTGTGCCCCCCTTGCCGCCCCTGATTGTGCTCGTTTTTCCTTTCTGTGCCCCCTTGCTGCCCCTGATTGTGCTCGTTTTTCCTTTCTGTGCCCCCCTTGCTGCCCCTGATTGTGCTCGTTTTTTCCTTGCTGTGCCCCCTTGCTGCCCCTGATTGTGCTCGTTTTTCCTTTCTGTGCCCCCCTTGCTGCCCCTGATTGTGCTCGTTTTTCCTTTCTGTGCCCCCTTGCTGCCCCTGATTGTGCTCGTTTTCTTTTCCTTTCTGTGCCCCCTTGATGCCCTGATTGTGCTCGTTTTCCCTTCTGTGCCTGTTTCCCGCCGCTGCGCCTGCGGCCCCGCCCCTCACTGCCCATTCGCTGCCCCATTCCCTGCTCCTCCCTCCCACCTCCCCATTTATGGCGGCCGCTGTGCGGCCGCGCAGCGGACGTGCGCTGCGGGAGCGCCGCTGGCGCGCCAAAGGCACGCCTAAGGCAAGCCCGTCTGCGCCCGTCCGCGCCGTGACCGTGCCCAGCGCCAGACCCCCTGGTCCGGGCATCCCCCGTGCCCGCCACATCAACAGACGCCGATACGACGCCAGCACCCTCCACGCACTCAACCCCGGAAAAGATCACGCCTGCTACCAGGCCACCCCGAAGCGCACCCAAGGGCCCTTCACCTGCCGGAACTGCAGCTTCGCCAGCACCCGCCCCGCCAAACCACCGCCCAGGAAAGAACCCAACTACCTCAGATGCATCCTCCTCAACACCCGCTCCGCCCGCAAACACGCCATCGAACTCTGGGACCTTCTCGACTCAACCTCCCCAGACGTCGCATTCCTGACGGAGACCTGGCTGAATCCCGCTTCAGCCCCCGACATCGCCATTGCCATCCCGGACGGATACAAGATCACCCGCAGGGACCGCACCAACGGAGTCGGAGGAGGCAACGCCATCGTCCACAGGAACACCCTCAGAGTCTCAACCAACACCGACGACACCCTCAGCACCGCCGAACACATGCACTTCCAGATCCACACCGATCCCAACACCACCCTCAGAGGAACCCTCATCTACAGACCCCCCGGACCCCGACCACAGTTCAGCGATTCCATCGCTGACTTTGTCAGCACACATGCCATCGCCTCCATGGACTACATCCTCCTCGGGGACCTGAACTTCCACCTCGAGAACAACAAGGACACCAACTCCACCACCCTGATCGACAACCTCGCCACCCTCGGACTCAGACAGCTCGTGACTACACCCACCCACGCCGCCGGCCACACGCTAGACTCCAACTTTTCCGCAAGCCCACACGTCTCCTTCAACCACACCTCCGAACCCCACTGGACTGACCACCACTGCATCCACTTCACCTACAGGAAGCCCACCACGCACCACCGCACCGAACAAATGCCTCGCCGCTGCTGGAGCAGAGTCACGGAAGACCAGCTAACCACAACCCTCGCCCTGAGCCCACCCGCCGAACCCTCCGACCCCGACACCGCCGCCCGCAACCTCAGACAGTGGATCGACGACTGCGCCAACACCCTCGCCCCGCTCAAGAATCCGCCCAACAGCCACACCAGCAAGAAAGCCACCTGGTTCACCGAAGACCTCCAGGCCTCCAAACGAACATGCCGAAAACTGGAGAAGATCTGGCTCCACGAACGGACAGCGGACAGCTACGCCGCCCACAAGAGCGCCACCCGCAGTCACCATCACCTCATCAGATCCGCCAAAAGGGCCTCACTCAAAGACCGCCTAGACAACAACGCACACAACAGCAAAGAGCTCTTCAACATCGTGAAGGAACTCTCCAACCCCAGCTCCAACACCAACGGCATCCAGCCGTCGCGAGACCTGTGCGACTCACTGGCCACCTTCTTCCACCGCAAAATCGCCGACATCCACGACAGCTTCAACACCACGACCGCCCCGGCAACCACCGAGACCACTGCCCCCACAACCACCAACCGCCCGCTCTCCTGGACCAACATCAACGACGAGGACACCAGCGAGATCATGAACACCATCCACTCCGGTTCACCGCTAGACCCGTGCCCTCACCACATCTTCAACAAAGCCAGTACAGCCATCGTGCCCCATCTCCGGAAAATAATCAACATCTCCTTCGAGACAGCAACCTTCCCGGAAAGCTGGAAGCACGCCGAGATCACCGCCTTACTCAAGAAACCCAAGGCAGACCCCAAGGACCTCAAGAACTTCCGACCCATCTCTCTGCTCCCGTTCCCCGCGAAGGTCACCGAGAAAATCGTCAACAAACAACTGACCCGCTACCTCGAGGAGAACAACATCCTGGACCCTTCCCAGTCCGGCTTCCGCAGCAACCACAGCACCGAAACCGCCCTCATCGCCGCCACCGATGACATCAGGACCATG
The DNA here is from genome assembly GCA_963921515.1 of Calotriton arnoldi. NCBI lineage: Eukaryota > Metazoa > Chordata > Amphibia > Caudata > Salamandridae > Calotriton > Calotriton arnoldi. The sequence continues at coordinate 250,911 of CAWUFW010013575.1, read as the reverse complement.
CTAGACAACGGAGAAACAGCAGCCCTCATCCTCCTGGACCTATCAGCCGCCTTCGACACGGTCTGCCACCACACACTACGAACACGCCTTCACGACGCCGGGATCCAAGAGAAGGCCCTGGACTGGACCACATCCTTCCTTTCCGGCAGAACACAAAGCGTCCGCCTCGCCCCTTCCGATCCAAGGCCACCAAGATCATCTGCGGCGTACCCCAAGGCTCCTCCCTCAGCCCAACGCTGTTCAACATCTACATGGCACCCCTCGCCCACGTCGCCCGACAGCACAACCTCAACATCATCTCCTACGCCGACGACACCCAGCTGATCCTCTCCCTCACCAAAGACCCTCACACCGCCAAAGCCCACCTCCACGAAGGAATGAAGGCCGTCGCCGAATGGATGAGGACCAGCCGCCTGAAGCTGAACTCGGACAAGACGGAGGTCCTCATCCTTGGTTCCAACCCTTCAGCCTGGGACGACTCCTAGTGGCCAACATCACTGGGAACAGCCCCGCCACCCACCGACCACGTACGCAACCTAGGGGTCATCCTCGACCCCACCCTCTCCATGACTAAGCAGGTCAACGCCGTTTCCTCATCCTGCTTCAACATCCTCCGAATGCTCCGCAGGATCTTCAAGTGGATCCCCACCGAAACAAGAAAACAGTCACCCAGGCCCTCGTCACCAGCAGGCTGGACTACGGAAACGCCCTCTACGCAGGAACGACGGCTAAGCTCCTGAGACGGCTGCAACGCATCCAGAACGCCTCTGCACGTCTTATCCTCGACATCCCCCGACGCAGCCACATCACACCCCACCTGAGAGACCTGCACTGGCTCCCTGTCAACAAGAGGATAACCTTCAAGCTCCTCACCCACGCACACAAAGCACTCCACAACTCCGGACCACCCTACCTCAACAGACGACTCAGCTTCTACACCCCCACCCGCCAGCTCCGCTCGACCAGCCTCGCCCTCGCCACAGTCCCCCGCATCCGGAAAACGACCGCCGGCGGCAGATCCTTCTCCCACCTCGCCGCCAAGACCTGGAACACCCTCCCCACCAACCTCCGACAGACCCAAGACCTACTGGCCTTCAGAAGACTCCTCAAGACCTGGCTCTTCGATCAGTAGCAGCACCACCTCCCTCTTCCCCCAGCGCCTTGAGACCCTCGCGGGTATGTAGTGCGCTTTATAAGTGACATGATTGATTGATTGATTGATTGGGCTCTGAAGAAGTTGAGGCCATACTTGTTTGGTACACACTTCCTGGTTCAGACAGACCATAAGCCCCTCTTATGGCTAAAACAAATGAAGGGTGAAAACCCCAAACTGCTTAGGTGGTCCATTTCCCTACAGGGGATGGACTTTACAGTGGAACATAGACCTGGGAGTAACCATGCCAATGCAGATGGACTCTCTAGGGTATTTCCACTTAGAACATGAAGACTTAACTGGGCAAGGTTAGTTTAATGTCCCTACGTTTGGGGGGGTTGTGTAGGAGAGTAGGATCTGCTTCACATGGGTACCCCCACTTTTTGCTGATGCTTCACTGTTTTTCGACATTAGTCTGGCTGGGGCCCTGCTAATCAGAACCCCAGCCTAGCTGCTTCCTCTCTAAAATGGTTTCCATGTGCCTTAGGCACATCACTAATTGGAATCTGGAGTGCCCTTATAAGTCCCTAGTATATGGTATACTATGTACCAAGGGCATAGGTACCTCAGAGGCCTGCCAGGGGCTGCAGCATGTATTATGCCACCCCTGGAAGGCCATCCAAACTGACACCACAGGTCTGGTATTGCAGCCTGGGTAAGGTGGTGCATGCACCCCTTACTGTGATATAGGTTACCTATATCACTAAATACATACACACATATAAACCTATAAGTCACTCCTAAGGCAGGCCTTATCAATCCTAAAGGCAGAGTGCATGGTTCCTATGTGAGAGGGTGCCCCTGCATGAGCAGGGCCCCTCTGCAGCATTCGGAGACCCTTCTCTGATGCTGTTTGTAGTGCAGCCTGACCATATACTCTTAAGCGCATTATAACCTCGCGTTAAATGCTAACTTTGGAATGGCTGTACCTAAACATGTCGTGTTTGGTGTCAAACATCTTGAATACTACCCCCCCGCCAATTCTGGCGGCGGGGGTAGCATTCCACCCTTCTAGAGGGAGAGACATGTTAACCCTGGCCTGGCCGGTAACTTCTTTCCAAAGCCCTGGCATCACAAAATGGATGCTGCTGCCACAGACACGAGTCTGACCTCCTGCTGCTGGACGAAACTCCGGCCGGGGAGGCCTGGACAATAGGTTTCCTGTCCCAGGGAGGTGTGACCACCTCCCCAGACAGGATAATGTGTATTGGGGCTGGGCGGGAGCACTTTCGGGTGTCCCTGTGCATACCCCAGTTCAAACCGGATCAGGGGCTTGCAGCCCCTGCTTTGGCGCGAACTGGACAAAGGGAAAGGGGTGTAGCCACCCCTCTGCCCTGACCCACCCATAGGTGGGGCCACAGAGTAGTCCAACCCCTATCCTTAGTATAAGTATAGGAACCCAGTCCTTTGGACTTTAGATTATCCCTGGACGAAACTCTGAAACTGAATCCTGGACCTTCGATGCTCTACTCACGATTAGAGGACAGAAGAATCTCCCTTGGGGTCAAGGAGTGACTCCCCTGCTTGGCAGGCACCAAAGAAGCATCTGTCCGGTTCGCATTTCTGAAGCTCCCGCCGGACGCCGAAGTCATCGCATCACCAGAGGTGGATTCTCAGACTTTCCCGAGGCTACCCTGAGTCCCCAGCAAAGCTGAGGCCCGTGGCTATCGTGGGTGACTTGAGACCGTGACCCCTGGACACCGAGCACATTTGCAAGTGCATCCTCTTCTGGGTCTCCCCCGAAGTCATGCTTTGGGCTCCCAGTAGCCCTAGCCCCCAGCACCAACTGCACCAAAGATCACTGGCCTCCACTCCACGAGTGTCCTGTAAGCCAGATCCCCGTGTGACGTCTCGAGGCTCCTTCGCGGTCGCTAGCCCGTTGGCTAGTAGCCCTTAACGAAGGCCAATCTTTTTCTTACTTGGTATCCTGGTTGCTCCAGGCCTGCCCTCACTTACCCTTGCTGGGTGAGTTCCCCAGACCTTGCTGGTCTGCACCATCGACGATCTTCCTCTGTATCGAGACTTGCTGTTGCCAAGGCTTGTTGGGTCCAATTCGGTCGCCGACACCTCAGCTCTCGACAGACATCGTGTACCAGCCTGAATCCTGCTCCTGGTTGCCGACAATGCCTCCTGGACCTCGTGGCTGAAGAGTCAAGACGACCGTCAACGCACCTGAAGCACTCGACATCGGTGGGCATCTGTCCATCGCCTTCCTGGTCACTGGCTAGTGACCCAGACTCTGTCCCCTCTGCTTTCAGGTTCTTCAGAACTCCGATCCACTCTTGGATCCACCCGGACACTTTTCACTTGGTCGCCAGCAGCACTTTGCAGCAGATCGCCATTCAAATCGACGACGAAACCCGACCCCGAAAGGCACCTATGCACCCGGCTTCCCTGGGTGAGGTAACACGAGTACTCCGGTGCTCCCGTGGGTAGAGACTCTTCAAAGTCCTAGATCTCAAAGGGTTTGCTCCAAGTCCTCCTTTAAGTGTCCCTTTTCTCTAATTTCCCGATCACGACTTTCTCCATAGAAGTCAACGGCGTATCGCGGTTGTGTGTTTACACTGCACGCGTCCCCAGTGGGTCCCCTGTGTCACTACCTTGGGTGGTTCCTTGTGGTCCAAGCACTTCTAGAGGCTCTAGGCCTAGTGTCTAGTTCAGTCGTGGTTCTTATACCACTTTATTGGTATATGGTTTGGTACGCCCCTAGGGCCCAAACGTGTATTTGTGCTATTACTGTGTTTAAATAACTTCTAACTTATGTACTTCGAACTCTAGCCTCATAAAGAGACTGGAGGGGTGTGTTTAGCAATAAATACATATATTTTGAATATATACCTGGTGTGGTGCTCTTTCATTTGATCACTCAAGAGATTATAGACTGGTAAAACAAGCTGCTTTACATTCCTTCAAGACTTAGCCTGAAGGCTGCTCTCCATAGCTACCACTAGGATAGCTTTCAATAAGGTTGTCTTTAACCTATCTCCAATAAGGGGTTGTTTGGACTGGTGCAAGGTGCCCACTATAATTAGTGGACAGCATATGCCAGGCCAACTTCTCACACCCAGGAACTCCACGGAGGCTGTGTGAAGAGTGGAAAATCAGCTGCATGCCCAATTAAATTCAATGGAGAATTCATGATTGCAGTTTTAGAGAAGAAGGACCCTTCCCGGAAGATCCTGAAGAAACCCTTTGGAAGACAGAAGGTTGGAGAGCCATCGCCCCTGTGGATGCCCGAGGAACCAACTTACCTGCACCGGGACATCAGTGATGTCATTTGAGATGTCATCAGTGATGTCATCAGTGATGTCACTGACCATGTCATGAGTGATGTAATATGTGACGTCATCAGCAATACATTGCGGGGACGCGAGTTATAGTTAGCTCAGCTAACTATAACAACTGAATTTCTCTGGTTTTGTACGAGTGGAATGTCAGCCTAACTATAACGTCCCTGAAACCTGTGTTTTTTTCTGTGAACATCTAAGGTTTTTTAAATGCTAATTCCTACCTATAACGTCCCTGAAACCTGTGGTTTTTTCAGTGAATTTCTAAGATTTTTTAAATTTTAATACTAACTATAACGTCCATGAAACCTGTGGTTTTTTCAGTGAATTTATAAGGTTTTTTTAAATGCTAATTTCTAACTATGCCTACATAGGTAGGACATGTACAGATAGAGGAAGAAAGGCACAGAAAGAAGCAAGAGAAGTGCCGAAAGATGCAAGAGAGGTGCAGAAAGAGGAAGAAAGGTGCAGAAAGAAGCAAGAAAAATGTAGAAAGAGGCAAAAGAAGTCCAGAAAGAGAAAGAAAGGTGCAAAAAGAAGCAAAAGAAGTGCCGAAAGGAGCAACAGGGGTGCAGAAAGAGGCCTACTTCGACTGTACCTTTGCACAGAGTCATACAAAGTAGCCTCATCACTAATCCTTCTCCCAAGATGCCTTAAACCTCACTTTTCTCTTGAAGGTTCACTATTCATCAACTGCTCAGAATGTTAGGCCTACCAAATGTAAAACAGCAATCCTAACCATATCACTGTTGTAAGTCTGACTAAGGGGCCTATTACGATGGCGGGCGGAGGCACCACCGCAGTGCTGGCGGTGGCGGAAAATGCCCTTTTCCGCACTCCATCGGCGGTCCTTGCATCTGCCGTATTACGATGGGCAAAGATAGCCCATTTCCCGTCCGCTGCGATGTTCCGGGAACCGCCTGAAATCCCCCTCCGCAGCGGTGGCGGATGGAGCCATAAGGGAGGGACCGCCGTGCGGAATGCGGTTACGACCGCCGGTTGTATTACGATGCCACAAACAGCCCACCACACCGCTGTGGAGAATCCGGCCAATCGAGGATAGCGGTGGCAATACTGCGGATAGCTCCATGTGTTCCTGTCCGCTGGGGAAACGGCAGTCTTTGGCCTTTCCGCAGCAAATCTGACCGCCGCGGACGGATTTTCAGCTTTTCCGCTGCTGAATCCTGGAATCCGACTGCCGCAGTAGGGAGTTTCTGGCGGTGCATCCTAATCTGGCCGGTGGTTATGCCGCGGTACCTGCAGGCGGCAGTTTCCCGCTAGCACGGCGGTTGGAGTAGTTTTCCGACCGCCATCCTAATAGACCCCTAAGTTTGTGAAGGTATGCATGCGTGTGTCTCTGCTTTTACTTAGTGACATGTTACATAAAAATAAACATACAAATACTTGAATATCTGTGTTTCAAACAGCATACTCTATAAAATTGTGCACAAAAAAGTGTATGTATTTGTTTATGCTCATAATACAGGGCACATGGGTATTCAATAGTATATTTTAGGGGCTCTATAACACCTATATACATAAGGCATGTCTGCCTGTGCAACTGAATGACAGAGCAGAACTGAGAACATTTAACCACCTATAGGAGAAGCTCCCCACTTTTTAAACCACCATCTTCAGATGCATAACACATGTGTGAATACATATACAAGTAGACATATACCTCAGTCACAAGAGCACACAGACCTTTAAACTTGACAGCTTGCACCTCCTATTTGAGTACAGAAAGATGCGAGAGAAGTACAGAAAGAAGCAAGAGAAGTGCAGAAAAAAGAGAGGTGCAGAAAGAGTAACAAATGTGCAGAAAGAGGCAAGAGAAGTGCAGAAAGAGGCAAGAGGGGTACAAAAAGGCAAGGGAAGTGCAGAAAGAAGCAAGAGACGTGCAGAAAGAGGCAAGAGAAGTGCAGAAAGAGGCAACAGAGGTGCAGAAACAGGCAACAGAGGTGCAGAAAGAAGGAAGAGGGGTGCAGAAAGAGGGAAGAGGGCTGAAGAAAGAAGCAAGAGAGGTGAAGAAAGAAGCAAGAGAACTGCAGAAAGAAGCAACAGAGGTGCAGAAAGAGGCAAAAAGGGGGGAAGGAAGAAGCAAGAGAGGTGCAGAAAGAAGCAAGGGAAGTGTAGAAAGAAGCAAGCGAGGTGCAGAAAGAGGCAAGAGAAGTGCAGAAAGAGGCAAGAGAACTGCAGAAAGAAGCAACAGGTGCAGAAAGAGGCAAAAAGGGGGGAAGAAAGAAGCAAGAGAGGTGCTGAAAGAAGCAAGGGAAGTGCAGAAAGAGGGAAGAGGGTGCAGAAAGAGGCAAGAGAAGTGCAGAAAGAAGCAACAGAGGTGCATAAAGAGGGAAGACAGGTGTAGAAGAAAGAAGCAAGAGAGGTGCAGAAAGAAGCGAGAGGTGCAGAAAGAAGGGAGGTGCAGAAAGTAGAAAAGATGTGAAGAAAGGCAAGAGAAGTGCAGAAAAAGACAGAACGGTGCATAAAGAAGCAAGAGAAATGCAGAAAGAGGCAAGAGAGGCGCAGAAAGGAGCAAGAGTGGTTTGCACACCATTAGTAACAATTTAACACCCACATTTAGCAATAAGTAACAGGTGACCATTCCAACTTGCCACACCTTCCACTACTCTGTAACACTTGTCGCTGCATTTTTGGTAACGTTTGAGACGTTTAAGCTAGAAACCTCATCGCCCCACCACCAGTGCACCAAGAGGCGTGTTTGCAGAGTGGTGTAAAAAGGGGCTTTGCCTCCTACCACCTCTCAGCAAACCAGCTGTGTAGGGCTTACTGGAGGTACCTGGTGAGCTAGTTGGCCCCTAAGGACCCTCAGTAGTGATGGGGACTTCATTCCACAACCAAGATCGCGCCAGGAGGAGCATTTGCAGAGTCGTGCAGGGAGGGGGTGGAACCTCCGGTGAGTTGCCAGTTTCTTTTTTTATTTTTAGGAAGGGGGGCTGTGTGGCCCCCCGTCTCTTGAACCTTTTGGGCCCCAGGGACCCCATCCCCCGGGGCCTGAGCCCTTTAAAAAAAAATATATATATTGTAAAGGGAGGGTGCGCGTGGTCCCCCTCCGAGGCCGATTTCGGCCCCGGGGGTCCCATGCCCTGGGGCCCAGCGAAACATTTTTTTATGGAAGAGTGCCATGCGGCCCCCCTCCTGAGGCCAATTTTGGCCTGGTGACCCCATCCCCCGGGGGCCGGCCTTATCGTTAAAAAAAAAAATATATATTGATTATAAACGGGAGGGGGGGTGAGTAGCCCCCCTCCCTGGGCCATTTTTGGCCCCGGGGACTCCATCCCCGAGGCTTGGCCAATCCTTTTTTAATTATTATTATTTTTTAAAGGGAGAGGGGCCTAGTGGCCCCCCTCCCGGGCCATTTTCGGCCCCGGGGACCCCATCCCCCACGGCATGCCACCTTTGAAGGGACCACTGGGGAGCCTGAAGGCCCCAGTGGTCCCGGCTGGCTCCCGCCTCCTGCGGGGGCCAGCATTGCTTTTTACACCCAAAGAGCTGCTAACATGAGTGAGTGCACTGTTTGCTATGGGATGGCGGGAGCAGTGCTCCTGCCATCGATAGCAAACTGCAAAGTCTCGGGGGTGGGCACCCCGGGACATTGCTGGAGCCGGCCCTGGGGGGTGGCAGTCCCCAGGGCCATGAAGGGCTCCTGGAGGGAGCCCCCTCCCTACGTGTTTAAAGCCCCAGGGAGGTGGTGGTCCCCGGGGCCGTATGGGTCGGCTCAAGCCCCCCCACACTACATTTTTGTATGTAGAGCCACAATGAGGTGGCAGTATCGAGGGCTGCGGGGGGGCCGCGTGCCCCCACATATTATTAAAAAAGCCCCGGGGAGGTGGTGGCCGCCGGGGCTCTGGGGACCCCCACGGGCTCCCACATAACAATTAAGCATTGCCCCGGGACCTGGCCCACCCAGGGGCTTAAAAGAAACAAAGCGCGGAAGACCGTGCTTTGTTTTTTTAAAACGTTTTGGCGGGATTCGCGCACCCTATGCGAAGCCCTCGAGCAGGCCTAGGGGGTCAGGGTGTTTCTACCCTGTCATGTTTTTTTACCTTTTTTCTTGTGAATCGGTTCAACCGAGTCTCAAGATGGTTGCCAACACTTCCTGGTTTGCAGTGCTGGCAGCCAATCAGAGTCAAGCTCATGCTCGGGAGGGTTCACAGATCCACCGCGGTCAGGGCCGAGAAAAAGCGGGGTCTAAAAATGCGTTTTCTCCATGTTAATTTCCATTGGAAACTTTAGACACGACTACAGCCCGAACTGCTGAACAGAATTACACCAAATTTGGCAAAAAGGTAGCTCTTGATTCAGAAAGCACTCTTTTTGTTCAATGGTGTAAATCCATTCAGTAGTTCCTGAGAAATGTAAACATTTCTCATATATTCAACTGGGGGGGGCGGAGGATCCCTCAACCCTCCTGATCTCGTGCCTGCAATCTGATTGGCTGCCAATACTTCAAACCAGGAAGTATTGGCAGCCATCTTGTGACTCGGTTGAACCGATTCACAAGAAAAAAGGTAAAAAAACATGAAAAAACAAGATAAGGTGTCAGGGTAGAAACACTCTTACTCCGTAGGCCTGTTCATTGCATTTCCTTTAAGTTCTCCGGGTGGGCCAGGTCCCGGGGGCAATAGAAAAATGAGATGCGGGGGCCTGCGGCCCCCATGCAGCCCCGGGGACCACCACCTTCCCTGGGCTATGTTCAAAATAATGTGTGGGGGGGCTCAAGCCACCACCTCCCCGGGGCTACTTTGTAAATTGGAGGTAGGCCGCGCGGCCCCCCTCCTGGAGCCATAAATGGCCCTCGGGACCGCCATCCCCCCCAGGGCCAGCTCCTGCAATGTCCTAGGGTGCCCACCCCGGGACATTGCAGTTTGCTATGGGATGGCGGGAGCACTGCTCCCGCCATCCCATAGCAAACAGTGTGCTTGCTTTGAACAAGTGAGAGCACTTTGCTTTCGCTTGTTCAAAGCGAGTAGACTTTGCTTTTTACCCCCAGGGAGCTGCTGGGAGCTGGGGTGTGAGTAGGTGCAGCAGAAATGATGTGGATGATGTCATCAGTGATGTAATTTGAGATGTCATCAGTGATGTCATCAGTGAAGTCACTGACCATTTCATGAGTGATGTAATATGTGACGTCATCAGCAGTGCATTGCGGTGGCGCAAATTATAGATAGCTCAGCTTGCTATAACGGCTAAATTTCACAGGTTTTGTGCAAGTGAAATGTCAGCCTAACTATAAAGTTCCTGTAACCTGTTGTTTTTTTCTGTGAATATCTATATATATATATATATATATATATAATATACATATGTGTATATATATATATATATTCACTGAAAAAACCATAGGTTTCAGGGGCGTTATAGTTAGTTGGACATTTCACTCGTACAAAACCATAGAAATTCCCCGTTATAGTTAGTTCAGCTAACTATAACTCGCGCGCCCGCAATGCACTGCTGATGACGTCACATAGTACATCACTCATGACATGGTCAGTGACATCACTCATGACATCACTGATGACATCTCAAATGACATCACTGATGACATCACTGATGACATCATCCTTGTGATAGAGTGGCAGACCTCCTCTCACCCTAATATAACCTTTGATACACACACTCAAAAATACAAACTAACATTTTCAAAACAATGGACATACCAATACCAGTTACAACACACCTATTCAGTAATTCCAAGATCTACACACACATCCACTCATTCACCAACAGTCCCTATACAGTCACTCATACATGTACTCACTCATCATATGTACTCATACACCTATACATCCTGTTACACACCGCCACTCATCCATACAGTTGCTCACACACATAGTCACACATGCAAACAAAGTATCAAACATCCATTTACTTGCATATACAGTTATACACACACTACCACACTTACTTCTACAGAAACTTACACATACTTACTCTCTTAAACAATCACTTATAGAAACACCTACTTATTTGTACAGGAACTCTTCCAATCTCTCACTCTCACATATACTCACTTATATACACCAATACGCACATATACTAGTTTAAAACATATGTAGTTACTCATAAAGACACTATTGAGACAGTCATTCACTCACTAACACACCCATACACATACTCATCCACCTATACAGTCCTGCACACATGCTGTCTTCAACACATACAAACAGTGAGTCACTCATTCATGCATCTATGCACTAAGTAATACCCCCCACCGAACCATACAGACACTCAGACACTCATACTGATACTCAAAAAACCAACTAATAACCCATATAGACACTCATGTAGCTACTCACCAACCCATGCAGCCACTTATACACAAAGTGAGAGACTGATACAGATATTTTCATATTTAAACATTACTCACTAACCCATGTATTCACTAAGATACACTTAGTCAGTTATACAATCAATTTTACAAAAAAATCATCCATTTAGACACTTATATACCCATTTATTCTTCCATCGACCTTGAGATATACATATATAAAACTTATTTAATTTTCAGAAAAACACACATTCACTGGATGATGTCATCAGTGATGTAATCAGTGATGTCATTTGAGATGTCATGAGTGATGTCATGAGTGATGTCACAGACCATGTCATGAGTGATGTAATATGTGACGTCATCAGCAGTGCATTGCGGGCACACGAGTTATAGTTAGCTGAACTAACTATAACCTGGGAATTTCTATGGTTTTGTACGAGTGAAATGTCCAACTAACTATAACGCCTCTGAAACCTATGGTTTTTTCAGTGAATTTCTAAGGTTTTTTAAATGCTAATTTCTAACTATAACGTGCCTGAAACCTATGGTTTTTTCAGTGAATTTCTAAGGTTTTTAAATGCTAATTTCTAACTATAATGTGCCTGAAACCTATGGTTTTTTCAGTGAATATATATATATTTATTATACTATGTATACATGTTAAAATGTCTCGGTCCCCTGTTTGCCTCAGTGGCACGGAAAAAATGGGTGGAACTGACGTCAGCACGCCGACGAGGTCCTCTTGTGGCTCTGATGACGTCATACGGCGTCGCGAGCGGAGCCGTGCTCGTTGACGTGGGAGAGCTAGGAAAGAATTTCCGTGGACTGCTGGTGCAGGGGATATTCACCTAAGTGTTGAGGCTAGTCCTTTGGGAGCAACTGTTTATGTTGCCACTCCAGAAACCGAAACCAGTGATCCGAGGGCAGAGGCCCTGCAGATGGCACACGAGGTGGGGTGCCCAGTCGTGTGCACCGGCGGGGCAGCGAAGTGACAAGCACCACAACCCACAAAAAAGGTAACGAGGGCACTGAATAACACAGGATCTTCTCTTTGTATCTGGCAGGAACAACAAAGTTAAAATGCCCTAGTACCAAAATGTAGAATTAGTGCTACAACGGTCTTCAAGAGGACCTGCGATGCCGCTTCTGCCTCCCATACCCTGGAGGCGGCACATGGGTCACGCGGTACGGTCATACTGCAGTGGGACGCACACTCGTTGACCTCTCATGGCACTGCTCCACACTTCAGGGAGGACGCTTCCATTAGCTATGTTTTCTGATGACTTGTCGCGCTGGCCCCGTCCAACAACAGAACTCCTTTAGATCCAAACAGACTCTTCCACTCTCTCACCGGAAGTGAAACCAGGCCACGCGGACACTTTCACAATACAACAACCGGGAATGCACTTTTCGGTAAAAAAAACACATTCCTTCCTCCTAATTAATCAAATAAACGTCTCACTGAAGAACAGGGGCCAGCTTCGATGGGTAAACAGCCGTTACAACGACTTTTTACTTTGCGATACCATTACAACGCATGCATTACCACGCATGCGTTGTACATCACAAAGTCATTACTACGCATTTTTTAGAACGCATGGTCATTTACCACGCATGCCTTTACAACAAATTTTGTTGTAAAGGTATGTATGGTAAATGACCATGCGTTCTAAAAAACATGTAGACGATCCATGTTGTTGTAAGGAAACAGAGGCTGTTCCGTTTCCGCACAACGACGTGCACCGCCCCTCAGAGATGACGTGAAGCAGGAACCATGAGGAGAGAGGAACCATGAGGAGTGAGAGGTAAGGGGAGATTGGGCATGGGGTGGGGGTTTCTTTTCTAGGGTTTAGGGTAGTGCAGTGGTGTTTGGGTGGTGTAGGGGGTCGTGCTGGAGGTAGTGTTTTAGGGTTTAGGGTAGTGCAGTGGTGTTTGGGTAGTGTAGGGGGTCGTGCTGGGGGTAGTGTTTTAGGGTTTAGGGTAGTGCAGTAGTGTAGGGGGTCATGCTGGTGGTAGTGTTTTAGGGTTTAGGGCAGTGCAGTGGTGTATGGGTAGCGTAGGGGGTCATGCTGGGGTAGTGTTTTAGGGTTTAGGGTAGTGCAGGGGTGTTTGAGTAGTATAGGGGGTCATGCTGGTGGTAGTGTTTTAGGGTTTAGGGTAGTGCAGTGGTGTTTGGGTAGTGTAGGGGTCGTGCTGGGGTAGTGTTTTAGGGTTTAGGGTAGTGCAGTGGTGTTTGTGTAGTGAAGGGGACATGCTGGAGGTAGTGTTTTATTGTTTAGGGTAGTGCAGTGGTGTTTGGGTAGTGTAGGGGTCGTGCTGGGGGTAGATTTAGGGTTTAGGGTAGTGCAGTGGTGTTTGGGTAGTGTAGGGAGTCGTGCTGGGGTAGTGTTTTAGGGTTTAGGGTAGTGCAGTCGTGTTTGTGTAGTGTAGGGGGTTGTGCTGGGGGTAGTGTTTTAGGGTTTATGTTAGTGCAGCGGTGTTTGGGTAGTGTAGGGGGTAGTGCTGGGGTAGTGTTTTAGGGTTTAGGGCAGTGCAGTGGTGTTTGTGTAGTGAAGGGGGTCATGCTGTGGGTAGTGTTTTAGGGTTTAGTGTAGTGAAGTCATGTTTGTGTAGTGTAGGGGTCGTGTTTTAGGGTATAGGGTAGTGCAGTGGTGTTTGGGTAGTGTAGGGGGTCATGCTGGGGTTAGTGTTTTAGGGTTTAGGGTAGTGCAGTGGTGTTTGGGTAGTGTAGGGGGTAGGGGGTAGTGTTTTAGGGTTTAGGGTAGTGCAGTGGTGTTTGTGTAGTGTGGGAGGTCATGCTGGGGATATATTTAGGGTTTAGTGTAGTGCAGTGGTGTTTGGGTAGTGTAGGGAGTCATGCTGGGGATAGTGTTTTAGGGTTTTGGGTAGTGCAGCGGTGTTTGGGTAGTGTAGGGAGTCGTGCTGGTGGTAGTGTTTTAGGGTTTAGGGTAGTGCAGTTATGTTTGGGTAGTGTAGGGTGTCGTGCTGGGGGTAGTGTTTTAGCACTAATTTTTCTTTCTACAGCACTAACCATAATTTCTATGGCAAAATGAACCCCTCATTTTGTTCCTTTTTAAATTAAATGTTTTAAGTGTTACCAGTTTATTCCAATCAAGATGGCTTCAGGTGTGCCATACTTTTGTCATAAGTAAGACTGTTAGCGCTCTAGTTGTTCTTTAGAACACTCTGGGAAGCTGCAGTAGAACACAAAGCCATTAACTGACAGGCTGCTCCTGTTGAAATATAACAGGAAGATATTTGAGATCTCACTTAAAACATGTCCTAATTTTTCTTTCTACAGCACTAACCATAATTTCTATGACAAAATAAACCCCTCATTTTGTTCCTTTTTAAATTAAATGTTTTAAGAGTTACCAGTTTATTCCAATCAAGATGGCTTCAGGTGTGCCATAATTTTGTCATAAGTAAGGCTGCTGTTAGCACTCTAGTTGTTCTTTAGAACACTCTGGGAAGCTGCAGTAGAACACAAAGGCATCAACTGACAGGCTGCTCCTGTTGAAATATAACAGGAAGATATTTGAGATCTCACTTAAAACATGTCCTAATTTTTCTTTCTACAGCACTAACCATAATTTCTATGGCAAAATGAACCCCCTCATTTTGTTCCTTTTTAAATTAAATGTTTTAAGAGTTACCAGTTTATGCCAATCAAGATGGCTTCAGGTGTGCCATAATTTTGTCATAAGTAAGACTGTTAGCACTCTAGTTGTTCTTTAGAACACTCTGGGAAGCTGCAGTAGAACACAAAGACTTCAACTGACAGGCTGCTCCTGTTGAAATATAACAGGAAGATATTTGAGATCACACTTGAAACATGTCCTAATTTTTCTTTCTACAGCACTAACCATAATTTCTATGACAAAATGAACCCCATCATTTTGTTCCTTTTTAAATTAAATGTTTTAAGTGTTACCAGTTTATTCCAATCACGATGGCTTCAGATGTGTTATACTTTTGTCATAAGTAAGGCTGTTAGCACTCTAGTTGTTCTTTAGAACACTCTGGGAAGCTGCAGTAGAACACAAAGGAATCAACTGACAGTCTCTGCCCTTGTTGGATGTACATGTTTTACTGAGAATGTCAGACTTCATTCTCACATGACTGAAAAAGATAATGTGAATTTACAGAAAATATGCTCTCATTTTAGCTTCTGGAGCACCTTCCAAAACTGTATGGGACAAGCATGTGAAAATAGTTTTCTCTCAAACATGATTCATGATATCCCAGCAGAAGGTTTTTCACAGGGTAAAATCACCTTAGAACACACCACAATTCCTGAAATTAGTATGGTACCATCAACAAATGAATTCTAATGTAACTAAAGTCTGTTATCACCCTTTATAGTTCTCCTTTTGGTAACCCTCAAAATCTTCGATTCACTACAATGCATTTCAATGGGGTACTATCATTTATATTGGTCCCAAGATGGCTGCCAGCAATTCCAGGATGAAGTGCTGACAGCCAATCAGATCTCACGATGACATGTGTGGTTAGGCTCCGCCCAGATATATATGTGTTTTCTTTTTCAAATTTCTCAGGAACTACTGAACGGATTTACAGCATTTAACCAAAAGGCATGACTCTGAACCAAGGGCTACCTTTTTGCCAAATTTGGTGTAATTCCGTTCAGCAGTTCAGGCTGTAGCTGCGACTAAAGGTTCCTATGGAAAATTGAATGGGGAAAACACGTTTTGGGACCCCCCTTTTTTCTTTGCCCCCGCTTTACGAATCACCCCGAGACTTTCAGGATAGGAGCGGACCAGAGCGCCCCAACAAGTTGGAAAATTTTGCGAAGATTCGTCAACCGGCGCCAACGTTATTTCAAATAGAATGTTGTGGATTTCCTATGGAAAATAGGTCCTAACTATAACTATCTACTGGCGACCGCCAGTAGATAATATATATGTGTATATATATATATATATTGCCACAAATCCGGTAACACCAGAAAAACGGGCCGCACTCACCAAAGGCATACTGTTACGAATTTTCTTTTCTTATTTTCATAGTTGTTAAAATTTCCGGCATTTCAAGACAAACAAAACCTACGCGTTTCGGCACTTCCTGTGCCTTGATCACGGCTTTCATTCTGTGTTAATTCCATTGCTTTTAAAGGTTTGAAAAAGGCTATTGCATCACTTCCTGCTTCTCTAATCAAAAACCCACTGAATTTTGGGAAATGTAGTTTCTTTCACTTTAGCAATTACAAAATGCGAACTGGATTCTATTATACATTTCACAAAAATATATTCCAATTGATACATATTTTCTCTCAATAAATATATCACTGGATTAGCGTCTCAAAATGTCCCCCAAGCTTTGTAAGTTCAATCTCAATTCCTTGCATTGATTTCAAGTTCTTTTTTATATATTAATTTCATTATTCACTCCATTGTTCACGTTGGGGCCCATATTATTGAAGACTCATTATTCCTGTTTTTTATAAATGTATATACAATTCTTCCAATTGATTCAATCCAAAGGGTGTCATTGTTCTGAAATTTAGAATATGGCGTGACTCCTTTTGACGGAGGATTTTCTCCCTATTTCCTACACGTTTATTTACTGAGACTGTCTCAATTGCATAAAACTTTAAAGATTTCCAATCCCCGTTATGGGTTGTCTCCATATGCTTGGCCACTGCATTGTTTTTGTCTTTATTTGTAGTGGCACGCGTATGCTCCAATATTCTTTTTTTCAACTCACATGTGGTGCTCCCTATATATTTAAGTTTGCAGGGACATTCAATTATGTACATTATAAAATTCGTAACAGTATGCCTTTGGTGAGTGCGGCCCGTTTTTCTGGTGTTACCGGATTTGTGGCAAAGTAGAAGCGGCTTGGTCCCGCCGCTGGGGATCGCACCGCAAATTGAGCGCCAAAACTGCAGGGAAAATGGACTAAGGTGGTAACATATATATATATATACACACACACATATATCTACATATATATAAAATATTTTAACAGAGCATAGATACATTTGCACAGGTTACCCGGGAATAAGTAGACATAGATAAGACCAGGAATTGACAGTGAGCTGCGACATGTAGTAGAATTGTATGTGTGATATAGTTCATGGGTAGCTATGGTTGCGATTGGCAGCAGGGGCTGTCAAAAGCTTTAGTTGGGTGTACTCAAATATTTATTAATGAGAAGGAGTTTCAGTTTCATCTTGAAGTGAGGGAGAGGTTGATTTTCACATAGGTCTTGAGGAAGCACATTCCAGATTCTAGGGGCATTCCTGGAGAAGGAGCCGATGCGAGATTTCTCTTTCTTGAATTTAAGTGGGATCAGGAGAAGGCTGTTTGAGCTTTGTAGGGGTCTACGGGTTAGTCTTGGTGTGAAGTTATGACTCAAACGTGATCCTAACTGTTAAAGTTAACGTTTTAACCAAAATAATGAAAAATTATAATTAAGGAAAGTATATAGTGATTGTAAACGATGGATAAGTGAGAAGAAAGTGTTAAAGGTATAATAAAAATAAAAATAATAATAATAATTTAATTTTTATTATACCTTCATCAATTTCTTCTCACTTATCCCTCGTTTAACCTCATTATATATTTTACTTAATTATAATTAATGAGTCATAACTTCACACCAAGACTAACCCGTGGGTGGGTTACAGCATAAAGAGTTATGAGTTTTTCCTTCTGTCCCATTGTACCCCTGAGGAAGTCAATGGGAGCTTGACCCAGACGAAACACGTGTTAGCTACAAGCTATATCAACATTTATGTTCTGAATAGATTGGAGTGTTCATGCAGTGTTGCACAACGGGATTCCATGTATAATCTTGAAGGATTGGTTGTAATACTAATACTGGACGTTTTGGAATAAAAAGAAGGATTTTGGAGTAACTGCATACCGGTGGGATCTGAAATTTATTGGACATTGATCAGGAGAAGGACTATCTTTCTATTTGAGAGGGTGTTTAGGAGGATGTCATGGTTGATAGTGTCGAAGGCAGCTGATAAATCAAGGAGGACTAGGAGGAAAGCCTGCCCGTCGCCAGAGACCTGTGAAGATCGTCTATGATGTTCAGTATGGCGGTCTCTGAACTGCAGCCTTTCCTAAAATCTGACTTAAGGTGTCATGTGAGTTGTATTTTTCAATGTGGGTGTTGAGTTGTTCAAGCACGCATTTTTTGATGGTTTTCACGGGAAAGGGAGGTTAGTTATGGGTCTGTAGTTATTAAGGTCATTCAGGTCAGCATACGTTTTTGGATGAATCACTGACAAAATATCGAAGGTCAGAATATCGACCTACAGAAATATCGACGCAAGAATATCGAAGTCAAGAATATCGACATCCTATCTACATTATGGTAAGTACAAAAATATCGAGAAAAAAATATCGATGTCAAAAATATCGTTGTTAAAAATATCGTTTTTAATTTAAGTAAAAAAAAATGCAAAATAAAGTAAATAATACATATAATTAAAATAAACAGTTACAAATATTTTAAAATGTTTAAAAATTATAAGTAATATATATGTAATGTAAAAATAATTAAACATATACATATAATATATAATATATATACTTACTAATAATTTTTAATAATTATTTTAATAACATAATCTAAAAAAAAATATCATATAATATTATAAATACATCTATACACATAAAACAATAATATAAATAAAAATTAAATAAATATCTGTGTTGACGAGGAGGGAATATGAGCTGCATTTAGAGGATGGGGTTTGGGAGGGTCCTTTCTGTAGGGGGCATCCTTGGTGTAAGGTAGAGGGGAGAGATTGATAATAGAAGCGGAAAATGCTGCAAATTCTTCACAGAGTTAGGTCGAGTTGTTAATTGCAGGTTGAGGGAAGGAGGATGTTTGCTGTTTTATGTTGTTAAAAAGATCTTTCGGACTGTTTTGGACCGGTTCAGTTGTTCCCAGAAGAAGGAGGATTTTTCTCTGATGATATGTTTTTTGTATTTTTGGTGTTCAGCCCAGAGGATTGAGAAATTAGCTTCAGATGGTTGCTGTCTCTAGGTTCAGGTTCTGCACGAAGTTGATGCCTCTCATTGTTTAGGTGCTTGTGAAAGGCCCGTTCCAGCGTTAAAGGCCTGAGCCGAAGGCGAGGGCCTTTAACAAGGGAGCGGGCTTTCAATGGCCGGTAGAGCCCGCTACGGAGGGCTCAAACGCTATTAGAACATTCCGCCCCTAGAGAACAGAATGTTCTAATTTGTAAAACAAAGGCCTCACAGAGCCATGAGGCCTTTGTTCACAGCTGTTGCTGTGAACAAACATTGCAATGTTGAAGCTCCGGGTTTCTACCTGCCATTAGAAGCCCGGAGCACTACATTATTTTCAATGGAGCACTCAACAATCCAATGTTCTAATAAGCTATTACTTTTGAGCAGCTATGACTACAAATGTTACAACTCAAATGTAATAAGGAAATTAGAGCCAGGCTTTTCTACAGGGACTGCTGGCTTCCATGTATTTTAATATATTTTTCATTCTTTATTAGTCAATATGAAGCCGACTGTGAAAACAAACTTATAATCGGATTGTATCATGATCCTTTACTTCAATAAAGTGTAATATTAGAAACCACATATGTAAAGCTGAATATATCAACCATTCAATCAAATATGAATGTAATTTTATGTTACCTTGAAGCTCCCTGTGACATTGACTATGCTTGTAAACTTCCATGACTTTAGTAGTCGGACGCCATAGAGTTCACTGCTGTACTGTGCACATTTTCCAACAGCATATTTTTGTTTTCAAACCTGGCAGAAAAGTGGAATTTTGTGAGAATAATAGGGCCACTACTCTGCACTGGATTTGTATTTTTTCCTCAAGGCCGTTTTGAGCGTCCGTGAGGGGCAGATCGTGATATCTGCATATTAGATACGTTTTCGCTGAGAGTAACAATTTTCTGTCACTTGATCGAGCTTCATTGACTTGTATTGAGAGTAAGTGTATGTATGCTAGGTTGATTTTAGATGTCTTTTAGCTTAGCTTCAACTGACCACTTTCTAGCAAGAGCCCTGATGAATTGAAATTACAATTGTCTTGGATGTTTTTGCATTAAGTGCTAGTTGAACATAAGGCGTCCCTACATTTTGCATTTTATTTTTAACACTAGGTTAACCTTTTGTATCAATTCAGCATGAACATTGGTGCAGCACTCTTTCACCTTTTTAGCTCCAGGTCACGCTATATAAAACTGCCAAATAAAATGATATAAGCAAAATATAATAATACATAAAGAAATGTGAATCTTGCAACTTTCTGTTTAGCTCATCTCATGGTATTCATTATGAAGTCACTGAAAAATACCTAACAATAGAGGTTGCTTAGCAAGTACCTTGTGCACAACGATTGTTTTCAAAGCTTTGTAGGGCTAAACCTTCCAAAGTTTTCTAAATAACTACTGTCCCAGTGGGTTAGTTGCTCTTTGCCAGGTCAGTTTGCATAAGCGAGAATGGTCGGTAAGGATCTCATTATATAATCCGCTAGGACATTAGTTAATGTTATACGTGCTACCGGGTGTGTTTAGAGGGCCGGCTCTAGGGCGGTGCGACTGGTGTCACAGCACCTGGTTATGACTTCAAGGGGCACTGTGTTTGCAAGTTTATTTTGGTTTTAAGAGCACCTTCTGCTGCGTTCTTTGCCTCCAGCAATTTCTAGGCAACAATAAAAATGTCAAGATAACTCTGGTGATTGATGGTCTTCCTGGAGAGAGATCAGGGTTTTGAATGATCATAAAATAGCACAGAGGATAAATATGCCTGCTGCAAAGAACGTGTACCATGCAGATCACAAAGTGCATATAATTTAAATAGGTCAGCGGGTTACTGCTTTTCTAAGAGAACTCCTTTTGTTACTTGCAATTTATACGTTAAAATGCTAATATAGAACAGTGAATTATTAACTGTCTTCAAAGAACACTGCACACTGCAAAGTATAGATTAGAGCATAGATTAATGTTGCAAAAATGGTTCAGGTAGGTAGAAATTGATTCTTATTTTTAAAGAGAATCCGCAACTATGGTGTTCCGTTTTCAATACGGAGTTTGTGCTTCTTCAGACCAAGCACTCTAAAACTATACTGCCGACTAGTATGGATGACATGTCACTCCTACACCTTGTAGTCCTCTGGCTTATGTAACATTTCCTATATGCTGATTTTCACACGTATGATTGATTGTCTCTGTGTAATGTGTGTGTGATGCAAGGTGCTCTGACGCCCTACACTGGTATGAGTGGCGGTATATAACTAATTAAATGCACCTGAAAGAGAATGGTTATGGAGACTTGAGGGGCACTGTTAAAAGGTGGTGGTGAGGGAATCTGTGCCACGGATGGATACAAGATCACCCGGAAGGACCGCGTCAACCAGACGGGAGGAGGCATCGCCATCGTACACAAGAACACCATCCGCATCTCGACTAACTCCGACGAGACCTTCTCCGCCGCCGAACACCTACACTTCCAGATACACACTGACCCCAAGACCACCCTCCGAGGCACCCTCATCTACAGACCCCCGGGACCACGCACACTTTTCAGCGAAGACATCGCAGACTTCATCAGCCCGCACGCCATGCCCTCAGCCGACTACATCCTCCTAGGGGACCTCAACTTCCACCTGGAGAACAACAACGACAGAAACACCACCGCCCTGCTGGACAACCTCGCCAACCTCGGACTCAAGCAACTGGTGAACACGCCCACCCACTACGCCGGCCACACGCTTGACCCCGTCTTCTCGTCCAGCAAGCACATCTCCTTCAGCCACGCCACCGGACTCCACTGGACCGACCACAGCTGCGTCCACTTCAGCTTCAGAAAGACTGCGACCCACCACCACCCGCAACAGGCTCCCCGCCGGAGCTGGAGCAAGATCACCGCCGAGCAGCTCACCGCCTCCCTCAGCCAGAACACACCCACCAACACAACGGACCCAAACGAAGCAGCCAGCAACCTCGCCAAGTGGCTGACCGCCTGCGCCGACGACCTCGCACCACTAAAAACCCTCCCAGCAGACCCGGAAGCAAGAAAACCCCTTGGTTCACCAACGAACTCAAGGAATCCAAGAAGAACTGCCGCACTCTCGAGAAAACCTGGCGACTCGACCAGACCACAGACAACAGGACCGCCCTCAAGCACGCCACCCGCAAACACCACCAGCTGATCCGTGCCACCAAGAAGTCGGCACTCAAAGAACGACTGGACAACAACGCCCATGACAGCAAGGAACTTTTCAGCATCGTCAAAGAGTTCTCCAACCCCAGCGCCGGAAACAACGACATCACCCCCTCGCAAGACCTCTGCAACTCACTCTCCGCGTTCTTCCACCGCAAGATCACCGACATACACAACAGCTTCGACGCACAAACAACGCACCCTACCGCCGAACCAACGCCCGCCACCACCACCCTCTGCAACTGGACCCCGATCAGCACCGAAGACACCACCCGCACGATGAACTCCATCCACTCCGGATCACCAACCGACCCCTGCCCACACCACGTCTTCAACAAAGCCGACGCCACCATCGCACCCCATCTCCGGGACATCATCAACTCCTCCTTCCACACCGCCACCTTCCCGGAGAGCTGGAAGCACGCCGAGCTTACCGCCCTCCTGAAGAAACCAACGGCGGACCCCACCGACCTCAAGAACTACCGTCCCATCTCGCTCCTTCCGTTTCCGGCCAAAGTCATCGAGAAGACCGTCAACAGACAGCTTGCCGCCTTCCTCGAGACGAATGGATCCCTCGACCCCTCGCAGTCCGGGTTTCGGGCCAACCACAGCACCGAGACCGCCCTTATCGCAGCCACCGACGACATCAGAACCCTAACCGACAACGGGGAAACAGCTGCCCTCATCCTCTTGGACCTCTCTGCGGCGTTCGACACCGTCTGCCACCGCACCCTAGTGAAGCGCCTCAGCAACATCGGAATCCGAGAGAAAGCACTGGAATGGATCATCTCGTTCCTCGCCGGAAGAACCCAGAGAGTCCGCCTCCCCGTTCAGATCCGAAGCCACCAAAGTCATCTGCGGCGTTCCACAAGGATCCTCACTCAGCCCAACCCTCTTCAACGTCTACATGAGCCCCCTCGCAGCCATCGCACGCCGACACAACCTCAACATCATCTCCTACGCCGACGACACCCAGCTGATCCTCTCCCTCACCAACGACCCCACCACCGCCAGAGCCAACCTACACGACGGGATGAGAGACGTCGCCGACTGGATGAGGAACAGCCGCCTTAAACTGAACTCAGACAAGACGGAAGTCCTCATCCTGGGCTCATCACCCTCCGCCTGGGACGACTCCTGGTGGCCCCCGGCCCTGGGCACCGCGCCCAAGCCAACGGACCACGCACGCAACCTGGGCTTCATCCTGGACTCCTCCCTGTCGATGACCAGACAAGTCAACGCCGTCTCATCTTCATGCTTCAACACCCTGCGCATGCTCTGCAAGATCTTCAGATGGATCCCCACTGAAACCAGGAAGACCGTCACCCAGGCACTCGTCACCAGCCGACTGGACTATGGGAACACCCTCTACGCCGGAACCACAGCCAAACTTCAAAAGAGACTCCAGCGCATCCAGAACGCCTCCGCACGACTCATCCTGGACATCCCCCGACACAGCCACATCACCGTGCACCTGAAAGACCTGCACTGGCTTCCCGTCAGCAAGAGAATCACGTTCAGACTCCTCACCCACGCACACAAGGCCCTCCACGACCTGGGCCCAAAGTACCTCAACGACCGCATGACCTTCTACACGCCCACACGCCAGCTACGATCAACCAGCCACGCCCTCGCCACCGTACCACGCATCCGCAGAACCACCGCCGGAGGAAGATCCTTCTCCTACCTGGCAGCCAAGACCTGGAACTCCTCCCCACTCACCTTCGGCGAACCCAGGACCATCTCTCCTTCAGGAAGCAGCTCAAGACCTGGCTGTTCGAGCAGTAACTTACCCCCTCCCCCAGCGCCTTGAGACCCTCCCGGGTGAGTAGCGCGCTCTATAAATGCCGTGATTGATTGATTGATTGATTGATTGATTGATTGATGGATGGGGGGGGGGGCACCAAGAAACATTGTCGCACCGGGGGTCACCAGCGCTAAAGCTGGCCCTGTGTGTTTATGTACGCATAGTCAAAAGGGGGCCTTCTGAACTGTTAGACCTAAAGTACCTGAAAAATGACAACGAGCAATTCTGTTTAAGCACCAATATTTGTTGCACAAACCATAAATGTACTAAAAGGATGGTGCGGCTAGCACAGATTACGAGCTGTGCCTATCAAATGTATCAGTTTTGTGCACCAGGCTCTGCCATCACTAGGTGCGGTGACACGGGTATTAGAAATGGATGACGGGTGTGTATATCAGCCTCAGCCATGCACTATAAATCTGAAACAGTGGGACACACTGTAAATCAAAATGGCGTCCATTTATGGCCCTTTCGGATTACAATTCAGAGAAGTGCGCTTTCGTTGCAGCATTGACATTCAGTGTGACATACGGCTTTACAGGCTTTGCTTTCGATTTCACAAAAGACAGATATTTATTGAAGTATTGACTATGATGCTGGTGTCAAAAGGTCAGTTCCTCCATCCCATAATGAATTGATGGTGCATTAAATCAAACATCACTAGCATCAACTAGGAGAGCTCTGCTGGTTACAGATAGCGGAGCAGAGAACACTGGAGCATTAGAACGATGGATATTCGAAGCTGTCAATGGTTCGCCGTTTCATGAGGTGGTAGCACTTAAAATCAAAAACAGTGAATATGAAGGAACGATAACTCTCGTTTGAATTCACAGATACCTTCTGTTGCCATCATTTTAGTTTCATGCTTGTGATGCAAGCTTTGGTGCAGTTCGTAATGTAAAAGGAAAAACACTGTTCTCAGTTTAATTAGATTCAAGTTGCCATTGTGAAATTAGTTTCATAGCTCCATCATGTTTGTTCTTCAATGGCTGCTGGTGAGTTCTGAAAGTGGTGGGGATTAATATATGCCACGGGCTTACCCTTTTATGTCAAACTTGCCTTGAGTGCCGCTTATATGTTAAGGCCTCGTCTAGTTTGCAAAATGCTATAATTTTGTCATAGTGAACCCTTTATGTCATGAGGTCTATACAATATGGTAGTTTTAGAATTTTTCCATTGATACTGCCTGTGTGCCGTGGATGACGTGTCAAAAATGACCACCAGTATGTGAGAGCCAACAGTTTCTCATGATTTCCTTCCAAACCAACCTGCCCCCTCCAATATACCATGGCTACCAAGAGTTATCTCCAGTATGCCGTCGATACGCTAAGAATTACCTCCAGTAAGCTAGCATTAAGATGTTGCCATAGGTGTCCCTCATATGCCAAGATTTACTTCCAGTAATGCGGGGCCTGCATTTTGCGAGACTAAGAATTACCTTGAATATGCCAGCAACAGCATGTTACCTTGGGTGCCCCCATAAACCAAGAATTAACTTGAGTAAGCTATGGCTAGCAGCAGACTCACAAGCCTAAAGCATTCTGCAAACACACCGTTACTCACACACACTCTCACTCTCACACTCTCTCACTCAAGCACACTTCCTCTAACTCAATTCAATTTAATCAATTGGGACTTGATAGAGGAAATTCCTTATTTTATTTATTAAACCTATTTATTAACAAAGGCAATTTACTGTGTTAAAATAACATACAACCATTTATTGCCAAACCTGAAGAAGGTAATCAGAATTAACCATTGTAAGCCAACACTTCAGTTAACATGTTGTAATAAATTAAGTTATCCTAATTACTGATGCCATTTTTAATGTCCATTTTACACAATAGGGCTAATAGGCCTGCTTACGTATTCATGCTGCTGTTCTGGATGAGATGTTTTTCTCCTTCTTCCCTCTGCAGATGCCGTCATTTTCCAGAAGCCTTCTGTTAGCTAGTGAAAAGGCATTTGTTATGTATTAGACAACTGATAGTGAGGTTCTCAACAGGAGAAGAGGAAGAGGCCAGGAAGCGCAACCCGTGCATAGAGCTCTCTGAACCACAAAAATCTGTTCAAAATATCAAATCAAGGACATAGTCATGTATGAACCATTGTGAATATGGGAGAAACTGGGGAGTTTACCTGCTCCCAACCTTTGAAAACGAATGATTGGTTCCTGAAAGCGGAGATGAGATGCAACGTTGCAATTAGAGTTTTGTTGAATTATAATAGCATGTATTCCTAGACTAAGGCAGGGTAGATCTTCCAGACACTGCTAGTATTCACTATTTGAATGCTAAGGCTTCATTCCTATTCTGTCATCAGAAACGTTCATTTGGTTTTCCTGAAGCTGACACCTTACCATACTTTGCTTAATAAAATACCCATCATGCCCAACCTTTTTTAATTTCGTTTAGGGATTTTCCTTTATGGAGCACACATGCTGCATATCCTGCATTCTATTTGTAATTCTTACCTATGTGCTAACCTATCTTATTTTGAAATATTGACTGTTACAATATTTGAATCTGTAGTAATGATGGCTAAAATTTTAATTACTTACTGAACTAATTATTGATTTAAACTAATTTGTTAGTAAATCCCTTTAAAACTAATTTCAATTATCTTGGTTGTTTCCTGTGAAGTCCCATTTGGTCTTCCCTGCTATGGTAACTAATGCAAATCACAGCTCCTCGCTCCCTCTGCCTGCCATCCAACAAAGGTCCATACGACCAATGGCAGGGGTTATTTAATGATTATTCCTGATGCTTGAGATACAAAAATCCCCGTTCCAGCAAGCTTGTATAGTGCTGCTACCCAAAAGGGCCTCCCAGTGCTAGGAATAGGTACAGGGCTCACTAAGTCCACTTACACAAACAGCAAGGTTTTCAGGAGTTTCATAAAGCAACTTTCATCTTCAATCTTCCTTAACCTAGTGGGAAATTCATTCCATAATTTTGCGACTAGATGGGAAAAAGCCCGACCTCCACTTCTTACTTTCCGAAACCTCGGAATCTAAACCAGGATTAGGGAGGAGGATCTCCAGGATCTAATGGGCTTGTAAGGTCACTCATATGTTGAATCAATCGATGGCCTTATTTATAGCAAGCTCAAAATATATACAACCACTGGATTGAAACAAAGGTGTGTGCTCGCCCCCTTACTTTTTAACATCTATCGTTCAACTTTGCCTATAGAATTGGACCTCAGAAACACTCACCCACCAAACCTCGGGGGCCATCGCGTCACTCACATGTTATATTCAGATGACTTCCTCTTGATCAGCATGACTCTTGTAGGTCTGCAACAATTTCTAGGCACATGCTCAAGTTTCACTGAGCGGCACAAACTAGAAATTAATTACAAAAAACAAAAGTGGTGAAATTCAAAAATAAAATAAAAACACCTGGTGTATGGCTGGTAGAGGAAGTCAGATTAACAGTTGAACCAAAATACAAATACCTCCGGATATCTTTAAATGCAGGAGGCACCTTTACTGCACGCACAGACATAATGAAATCCTAAGCTGCCTCTCTAACGTTTGGCTTTAATACTCTGTCAAAATCTTTACAAGGCACAATCTTGGGTCCCCCTCATTAGGCCATGGCAGCAAAATTACTCCCATCTATCTTTTATGGCTGTGAAATAATGATATGAATGAAGGTGGCACAGCTGTTGGACCTGCTATTTGCTAAATCCTATCGGTCCATATATGGACTTCCAAAATACACATCGCAGACCCAACTAAGCTTAGAGCTAGGCCTAACAAAACAAACAATTTCCACAAAGTGATCATTCTTAAAAATGTGGCATAGTTTAAGGCTGGCAGAGGATAACACACTAGCAGCACCTGTCTGGCTCCAAATTAACCAGCCAAACTCAAAATCAACTTTTAGACGAAGTTTCTGTGATGCTTTGCAGTTCCTGCAAGCCTCCAAACTACGGAGTACTAGGACTTCATCAGCCATAATAAAAAAAATGCTCTTAACAGATCCACCAGAATTCTTTCCATGCAAGAAGACAAAGAGAATTTGGCAAAGCGTGCTCACGCCTGTCAAATTATTAACTCCTATGACTCATTAAAACCACAAGCATTTCTTGATCAAGGATTTTCACACTACCTTAAACTCAAATTCATGCAGCTTCGCCTAGGTATCCAGCCAACTCTGGATCAGCTACCTCACTGGCTAAAACCTGGCAAGATAAACTACAGACTCTGTGGTGTGGAAAGAGAAGCTTTAATGCACATCCTCTGCCTCTGCCCAGCTCTGCCACTAGACTTCAGAAGGATGCTGTGGGGTGCCTTCAATCGAACAGCAGTTTGTACATGTAGGCAAGCCATTATTGCGGCACTTAACCCAGAACTTGCACAGCTTAACATCAGGGCAGTAAAGATTCTGGAAATTTTTGAAGCTGGAGTAAAAGCTACAGGGGAGAAGCAGAGGCCCCACACAGTATCAGCAAGTAATCTAGACACTGAGAGTTAAGAAATTAAAGCCTGTTATTGGACTTGCACAACAGAGGTCAGCCCATATCCACAAAGGAGACTGACAGAGGTGGGGTAGCGGTTGAGAATGATGAGTATGACCACTGACATCTGAGACCAGACCAGCATGCTCTATAATAACAACTAAACATTGCCAGAAGAACGCATAGGTCTGCAATGTCACATGGTCAGTCGAAGATCGGCCACCGAACCCCACCACACAGAACTCTGTCACTATAACAGAGCTCGGCCAGAAGAGCCCTTGACAGTGCACCAACACCTTAAATTGTCCTGTATAATTAAGTCTATGAACATACTTAATTTATTTTAAAATGCATTTTAAGGTCACAAACAGATATTCTGAACTTCCACATACATTTAATGTTCAAGAAAATGCACTTTTTTCTTTTTTAGGGCCTTCTTTCTATCGAAACAAATAAGTAATTATACTGTATTTAGTCATGGATGCTTTGCATAATGGTAATTGTATTACTATTGCTCTTACATTTGCTGGTGTAATGGTTTTAATTAACTATGCACTTTGATAATAAATTAAATTTGTGTAGTAAGCTAGATGAGCAATACGAAGAGACTTAAATTTGATTCTCTGTTTGACTGGGAGCCAGTGCAAAGAGGCCGGAGAACTCAACACAGATTGATACTTTGGTATCTTTAAGATAAAGCAAGTTGCTGTGTTCTGAAACACCTGCAGTCTTCCAGGACATATTGCGGGCAGCCTGAGTCTAAGAATGGCCATAGTCGTGGCGAGAGAGAACCAATGCGTGCACCACGATCCTCTGATCCTTACTCATTCTGCCTGGTACTCACTCCCACTCACTGTCACTCACACCCAAACATACCCACAACACTCTCACTCCAAATAACCCCTAAACACAATTACTTTTCCACAGTTGCTGACTATTACTTACAACTCCTCGTGGGCAGGGTCTCTGCTTTGATTACTTGGGTCTGAATTCCCTAAAGTGTCCCTGGGGCACAACAGGCATGGGTACACTTTTTCAGCACCTTTAGGCACTTCGGTATTACAGAAGGGGCCACAGACACTTATGAAGCCCCTTCTCAGACACACCCACTATCACTCAGTCTCATTTACTCTGAGTCACTCACAAAAAAACTGAGAAACATATGGTCCCTTATGCACATGGAAACAGCACTGTTTGTAATAGGACCACAGGGCCTGTATTATGGGAAAGTAAGGAATAGTATAATTTACTATTCCAACACCTTCCCTACAGTTGCACACGCTGGAGTTGGAATAGTTAATTATACTATTCCTAAGTCCAGCACGCCCCCTACAGCAAGTCGAAGAAACGACTTGCGATGCAATGATTTGCGTTGCAACAACGCGGTTGTTGTAATGACCGCGTTGTAATCGCATGCGTTGTAGTGCATGCGATGTAACATCGCATATTCCTGTATTATACATTGTATCCCGGGGGCGCAACGGGCATGAATACCCACTTTGAGCACCCCTGGCGCACAATGATATTACAGAAGAGAAAATACAGGAGGGGCCGCAGACACTTGTGCATCCCCTTCTGTAACACAAGGACTGTATTACAAATACGGTGCACTTTCTTTGTCTGTGCGATGGCGCACCTTTCAAAAGGTGTGCCCTGCACAAACAAGGAAAGTGTGCCATATTAGAACGAATGCTTTGCCCCTAGGGCAGCCGCAAACGCACGCTGCCCTGGGGGCAGCACATATAAGCAAAATATGGAGCAGCTGTTTAAATGCTGCGCTGTGTTTCAATGTGCAGGAAGGAACCCGGCAACATGTGCGCCAGTGCTATCTGTATTACAGAATGGGACGCACAAGCATCTGCAATACAATTGTGCCTCAAAGCAGGCGCACACGCTCATTGCGCCACAAAGCAGATAGCGCTGGGGTACATGTTGTGTCACCTCTATCATGAGAGGGTGTTCCCTCCTGTGCATGGGGACATTGCCCCATGCAAATGAGGCAATCACTTTGCCCCTGCACTCATGATGTATTACCGACGTAGGCGCAGAGGCAAACATGCCTTTAAGAGGCGCACTGAGAGTGCACCACAAAAAGTGCACCAGTCCCAGGGACCCCCAAACATCCCCCTGCAGGCGGGTACAGTCACTCACTGAACCCACCTGCAAGGGGATCTCTAATCCCCCATAAAAGTGCAGGTGGGTTGCTGTCTGCACAGTGAAACACGGAGCAGCTTTTAAGCAGCTGCTCCATATTTCACTTGAATGTGCTGCCCTCATGGTAGCACGAGTTCTCGGCTGCCCTGGGGGCTGCAAATTCATTCTAATACAGTGCACCTTCCTTGTTTGCACCCGGCCGCCGTGGCACAAACAAGGTATGCACGCCGTATCTGTAATACGGCGCCAGGAGTACTACTGCACATACTCATAAACGCCTGCGTGAATCAGTCCCTGAATGTGTGTAGTTTCCCTATTTAAGAAATCTATGCATTTTTAAGCACTGGAATCCATTTTGCAGCAATATCAAAGTAGACAGAAAATAATGCTGCAAAATGTGTTGCCTAATTTACTTTTCATTTTATAATATGCTACACAATTTGCCCTTCTTTTCTACGTTATTCATCTTTTCTTACTACATGATTTAGTCAGCCCCACTACCTAATTAGGTCCCCCGCTGTCTCATATTTCCAGGGGCTCTGGTAGTGGGTTTTGCTATCAAAACAAGATCTTCTACTGGCAGCCATCCCTATTCTCCTTGTAAGAACCCAGCTAGGCAGTTATGTTTTAACTCTCACAGCGCTAATCAGTGGAACAAGGGTGAGTGGTTGAATGCCACCTTCGGCTATTTATTGTCTGGGGTACTGATATGCCCAGCTTTAACATTGGTAAGGCCTGGCAAAATCAGTGTTGCCCTTGCTCGGCAACTTCCAAATGAGAGCAATGTGGAAATCATTGCTACATTTATCTTGCCATACTCGTGAAACGTTTTACCATTTTGAGCAAACATTTCAACATATGCAGATATAATTTAACCATATTCATTCATGCAAATAGATTCAATCATGTATTACAATATAAACTGCCCCTTTAAGCACAGGTTTGCGAACTCCATTTTTAACCACTTTCTTTGAACTAATGTGTGTTTTCTTACTCTTTTGGAAACTTGCTGGAATGGATTCCAAGGGCAAATTCCTTGTGTCTTTCCAGACCTGCAAGGTTGCTAGGAACACACAGGGAAGTCTGTGCTATTCTTGCACAAGAGTTGTTTTTCAGAAGGTTTTGTTTAAAAGAAAGTTGCATCATATCTGAGAGTTGTGCAATCGAAAGTTGTATAACAGAGTGTAAGTAAAAAAAACCTTCAACCCCTGATACCTTCAAGTGTAAGTTTGTTCATGTGCACTGATTAGATCCCGTGTTGTGGAAGAGTAATCCTAAAATAAACTGACCTTTGCATGCGGGTGAGGAGAAAACAGCGTTGTTTTATCTTTATTTGGTAATGGAATAACAATCAGGTTTTCAGTTTAAGAACATTGTGTATTCATAACCCATTGTATATACAAAAAAGGAAGGCTGGCAATGTTAGTAATTTCATTGTAAATGGGAATCATTTATTTCAAGCTAACCAAAAGGTTGCTAATTTATTTCACGGTTTAGCTAGTGTTAAGTGCAAACAGCATTAAGCAGAGTCGATCCTCCGTGGCAATGCTAAGAATCTGCCTATTGTGCCATCCAGCGAGGGAGCAACATATTTCCAAAATGTTACCTTGCTAAGATGCCGAAAATCCTTGCACGACACTGAGCTCCAGACTGCTTGGACGAGGCAGAAAAGATCTGGCTGAAGTGCTGCAGAATCGAACTGTCACAGAAAATAGCCCCAGGCACCAAAATAAAAGTGCTCTCTACTAGAGAATCGGATAGTTAACTTTAAAAAAAATTGCCCACAGTTGCAAATCGGAGCAGTTTTGAAATTGTAAAGTCACTCAGTATATGTGTTTTGCAAGTTATTGGAGAACGCATGCATTTGTGCTTTCTGCAGGCAATGTTTGTGGTAATATCAGGGAAATCAACAGTAAACATCGGCCCAGCAGACGATAAAACAGGCACAGAAACTGCTTAAAAACAGCCCATACCCTGACTCATCAGACCAACCCATCGGGCGCTGCCAGATTGCCCTATATGCCATTCCATCCCTGTGGAATAATGTATTTCCCAGCAAAGCGTTAATTTTTACTTTAACAAACACCTCATATTATTAACAGTGAATTACGGGGATGGTTTTTACTGAGGGGTTCTAAGTGACACAAAATAGAAGAGAGCAAAGCTTGAGTTGTTTGTGATGTCACTCAGAACCACGAGTTGAAAATCATTCCTGTAATTCACTTTTTACCCATCTTTAATTTTCTGTCCCAAATAATCTACCCCTGCTTTCAACTGTTGTGCAGGGGCAGAGGAGTAATGGAGGAGCCCGGTCACCTGACCTGGAAAGCCTTTATGACATCACAAGAGTTGATAACCAGTTTTGCTATCAACTGTTGTGATGTCAGAACAAGAAGTTATGACTTTCAGAAACTGAAATAAACGATAGAGGCTCTCTCTGAGAGCCATACATGACAATCTAATAGTAACTTTACGACTATGGAGCACATAACAAGAAAGCCCTGTCCTATATTTTTATGAGCGGAGTTCTCTGCTCGAACTGCAAAGTAAAGTACCATTAAATCATTTGTGAATACCAAAAAAGAGTAAACTTACACAAAAGTGCAAGTTTACCTTGGTAAATCAGGCCCAGTGTGGCTACGTTTCTGAGTAGACCTTTTCTCAAAGGCTGAGCCACCACTGGCTCTGCTATCAGGAACACAAGGGCTGTTACTGAAACCATGGTGCACCCAAACTCAAAGACATTGAAAAGCCCTTTACCTGCTTGGAGAAAGTCAGAATATGCCATTTATTGTAACTTACATATTTTGAGAAGGATCACTTGCAATTTCACCATGCCGCCATGTTTCTTTCCTCCAAAACCGTCCCCACAGTGTCTGGTGAAGTCATTTTGGGGGCATTGTCTGCCAGAACAGCCCTATATGGTGAGATCCTTTAACTGGAAATGCTTACAAAGTCATATTTAATGGATGCTACTAATGAATAGGTGTCTGTAACGAAGTGAAGTACTCAGGAGATCAGGTTGATGTTGAAATAAGATTTATTCCTAGTAAAGGATCCCATCCATAGATACACTGCAACCAGGGAGCAGGCTCAGCTTCAACTGCCTAAAAGAGCATCTTACATCATGACATTCTGAAGCTCTTGGCAACAGAAGCAGAAGCCTAGAATGCCACACATCTCCCTTCTTTACAAATAAAATAAACTATAAACATGAGGAACATAAAATAAAAACATAACAGGGATGAGCAAAAGAAACAAAGCATACAATAAGACTTGAGGAGGAACTTCCTGGAACACAAACCTTAAGACTTGAAATAGAAAGAAACATCAGCATGACAATTACTTTACATATTCACTCAAATACGCTGGAGGAGAGGACACTCTCGAAGACTTGCGTATAGCGTCTGAATTTCCAGAGGAGTTTACAGGCAAATACGCTGGAGGTGCGGACACTCTCGGAGACTTACGAATAGCGTCTGAACTTCCAGAGGAATTTGTAGGGTCAAATCTCGTTCCTCCACACAAGGGATGATTTAGAATCAAGTCATCTCTAACCACAACCACTCTGTTTAAATTCCATATGTGATATTCAGAAGTTTTGACAGCATTATTGAAGTCCTTGATAACCTGCATAGATTTTAAAAAGGCTGTAGAAGAACCCTTCCTGCAAGGGTTTTTAACCAAAACCCAATCACCCACTTTAACAACAGTCTTCTTCACACTTTTCCTTTGATCATAAAGCTCTTCGCGAGCTTCAATCCTCCTAGACTCAGCCAACTTCCAATCATTCTTCTCATTGCACACATCACAATAAGACTGCATGTCATTGACCCATGTGCGGGCCACCAATGTGTTAGCACGCCTACCCCTAAATAGTTCAAAGGGAGCCTTCTTAGTTATGGCATGGGGAGACAACCTGTAAGTTTCAACTTTTTTGCAAATTTCTTCACGCCAATCTAAACCTGCAGATTTTGCCATTTCAATGGTCTCTTTCAGAACACGATTAAAGCGCTCCACCATTCCATTAGCTTCTGGATGGTACAATGAGCACCTCTTGTGTTTAATACCATCTTTACTCAGAAACTGTTCCATTTCTCTGGAGACTAACTGCACCCCATTGTCAGTCAAGATTTTATCAGGTATCCCTTCTCTGGCTATAAGTTCCTCCAAAACGCCTTCACATGCTTGGTCTCCACACCCCGTGTAATGGTTATTTCTGGCCATCTGGAAAACAAATCAACCAGAACCAGAACGTACCACTCAGAACCAGAGAATCGGATGGGGCCGACAATATCAAGCCCAACTTCCTTCCATGGACCATTTGGGCGTTCCCGTATGACCATGGGTTGAACCTTAGGCTTAGCTACTCGTTCACTCAATGCACACTGCACACAATCCCTGATGCTCCGTTCCACATACAAGTCCATACCGGGCCACCAGTAGGACAATCTCAGCCTCTCCTTTGTCTTTGACATACCTTGATGCCCTGCATGAGCCAAAGAAATAAGTTCCTCCCTAAGAGAAACCGGGGGAATTAACCTCAGACCCTGGACCAGTAGACCTCCTTGCTCCGAAAGTTGATCTTTGACGTGCCAACATTTTTCCAACTCTTCCTCACCTTTGAGTTTGGCTTTCCAACCTGCCTTTACACACTCCAAAACTCTAAGCAAGACTTTATCTGCATGAAGAGCGTCATGCCATCTTTCTTTGGCAATGCTACCCCCTTCAATGGAACATACCATACCCTCATCCTGCTCACCTTCATCAGAAGAACTTTTCTCATCATCATCTACCAAACAAGACAAAGCATCAGCGACTTTGTTCTCTACACCGGGCAAATATTTGATGTCAAAATCATAGTCCTGCAATGCCACAACCCACTTAGTGATTCTACTTGAGACAGCATTGATACCCTTTTTTTTTTAAATTTCACACAATGGCTTGTGTTCTGTCCTGACTTCAAACACACAGCCCCACAAAAGATTCCTCAATTGTTTTATGGACCAATTTACAGCAAGAGCTTCTCTTTCTACAACAGATTAACACATTTCGGCACCCCGCAAGCTCCTTGAAACAAATAAAATTATATCATCATGCCCTTGATTCTTTTGCAGTAACACGGCACCCAGACCTTTCATGCTGGCATCGGGTATTAGAAAGGACTTCTTCTTGGGGTCAAAGTTACTCAATTTTGGTGCAGCACTCAATCTCTCCTTCAAGGTGCAAAACTCATCTTCACAAACCTGGTCCCATACGAACTCACATCCTTTACGCAACAAAGACCTCATGTGAACACTCAAAGAAGCAAAACCCTGGACAAACTTGCTGTAGTACTCTGCCTTTCCCAAAAAACTCATTAACTCTTATTTGTTAGTAGGAGAGTGCAATTTGCAAATGGCATCAACCAGATCCTCCTTTGGCATCACACCACCGACAGAAATGGAATGACCTAAATAATCAATGGATTCTCTCCTGAATTAGCATTTTGCAATTTTGACAGTTAGATTAAATTCATTACGTCTGCTCAAAACACTCAACACTCTCTCGTCATGTTCTCTATTATCCCTTCCAAAAATTAATATATCATCCTGATATATCCTCACACCAGTTAAACCCTTCAAGACATTTTCCAAAGCTCTCTGAAAAACCGAGGCTGCTGAAACCAGACTAAATGGAAGCCTGACAAAGCGGTATGTACCGAAAGGGGTCACAAACGCGGTGAGGTCTTTAGAGTCATCACCTAGCCTAATCTGATGATACGCAGACTTAAGATTGATGGTGCTGAACACTTTAGTGCCCCGTAGCAGAATCAACATGTCCGCAATCTTCGGCAAAGGGTAACGATCCACCACCACATGCTTGTTTAATTCTCTCAGATCCACACATACACGTAAAGATGCATCAGCCTTCTTGGCAGCCACAACCGGAGCAAGCCATTGCGTTGCTTCCACTTCCTCAATGATACCATCCGCTTTCAGTTGTTCCAACTCAAATTGCACTTGTTCACGCACAGCTACTGGCACATTACGTACCTTGCAACAAACAGGTTTAACACCATCAACCAAATGAATGTGATGAACATAATGTCGCTGTTAGACCTGGCATCATTGGCACGGGTCTCCCTTCCTCTTTTAGCTTCCTATCTTTTATGTTGGCTGGATTTAGATGCTCTGGGCGCTGTGCCACTGCCAATCAGTGCCACAGCGCGAATGCTCCCTGTGTAAAGATAACTGTATGAATTGGGATAACCATAATTGGCTCGGTTGGTTTACCTGTCAGTCCCTAGTATAAGTGCACTGTGTGTACCCAGGGCTGGTAGACCAAATACTGCTGGTGGGCCTGCAGCGCTGACTTGCGCTACCCACCGAAGCAGCTTTTAAAGTATATCTGTGTAGCATGTTCTAATAGCGAGTTACCCTCCATTTCCCTGTTTACTATTGTGAGGCTATCCGTTCTCATAGGCCAGAATGGGCAGGCTGAGTATTACATCCCATAATCCTACCTGCCCCCAGGAACCTGATAGGAAATTCGAATTTGATATGTTTAAGCTCAGGACATTGAGATACATCTTTTAGTAAGGATCATTTGCATAGCCCGTGTTCGAAAATGCCTCTGCTAGAAACGAGGTATTTTCTTGCCTAAACTTTCCTGTAGGCTTTGCTAGTGTGTGTATTGGCCGTCTGGTTTTGGAACAGCAGGGCCAGCTGGGTCAGACCTGGCTGGAGAGAGAGATCGGCATTTAGAGTATGGGGAGGGGTGACTCTTTGATCTGAGCAGGGCCGTGCCTGGCAAGGTGAATGATGGCTCCACCTCCCACTGGGCGTCTGATAGCAGACCCCCGGATTCTCAAAGGGCAGGATGTCGCCTCGTAAACCAAGTGCTCCCGACCCCACCGCACTGGTTCTGGCTGGATTCAGTGATTTGTGACTGTAGAGAACAAAGACTTTTTAGGTATAAAACGCTGCGCTGAAACCTTTTTCAAGTGTGTTCCTTCTTGATGTCAAGACGAAACTCTGTCCGAGTGAACAGAGGAAAGGACTTTGAAACTTTCACCAAGCTTGCTGAAGAAACTACCCGAGGGCCTGAATTGAGAGCGCCTCCTGCTGAAGTCTCAGGGACATTAGACTTCACCCCGTCAGCCGTCTGAATTCCTGTGCTAGGGATTCTACTTGCAGGTGAGTCCTCCGTCGAGTAATCCGGAACCTCTAGTTCTACTGTGAGGAACGCGGACTGGTAACCCTTGTTAACTCTGTGTGGGCCGCCGCTAGCGAGAGAGCTGCCGCCGCTGAGCGCCCGCCTTAATTTGAACCTTCGGAACCTTCGCTGAACCTGTGCAGGCCGCCGCAGCTAAGAGAGAGCTGTTGCCGCTGAGTGCCCGCACTTGTGTCAGCTGTGCATCATCGTGATTCGTCCTGTGGGCCGCCGCAGCTAAGAGAGCTGTTGCCGCTGAGTGCCCGCACTTGTGTCAGGTGTGCATCATCGTGATTCGTCCTGTGGGCCGCCGCAGCTAAGAGAGAGCTGTTGCCGCTGAGTGCCCGCACTTGTGTCAGCTGTGCATCATTGTCATTCGTCCTGTGGTCCGCCGCAGCTAAGAGAGAGCTGTTGCCGCTGAGTGCCCGCACTTGTGTCAGCTGTGCATCATCGTGATCTGTCCTGTGGGCCGCCGCAGCTAAGAGAGAGCTGCTGCCGCTGAGTGCTCGCACCTTTGCCAACTTTGCATCATCGTGATTTGTCCTGTGGGCCGCTGCAGCTAAGAGAGAGCTGCTGCCGCTGAGTGCTCGCACCTTTGCCAACTTTGCATCATCGTGATTTGTCCTGTGGGCCGCCGCAGCTAAGAGAGAGCTGCTGCCGTTGAGTGCCCGCACCTTTGCCAACTTTGCATCATCGTGATTTGTCCTGTGGGCCGCCGCAGCTAAGAGAGAGCTGCTGCCACTGAGTGCTCGCACCTTTGCCAACTTTGCATCATCGTGATTTGTCCTGTGGGCCGCCGCAGCTAAGAGAGAGCTGCTAACGCTGAGTGCTCGCACCTTTGCCAACTTTGCATCATCGTGATTTGTCCTGTGGGCCGACGCAGCTAAGAGAGAGCTGCTGCCGCTGAGTGCCCGCACCTTTGCCAACTTTGCATCATCGTGTGTCGTCCTGTGGGCCGCCGCAGCTAAGAGAGAGCTGCTGCCGCTGTGAGCCCACCACGGAGCTGCACGACGAGAGTCATCGCCACCACCAGCCCGGGCCGCCGCAGCCGTGTGCTGCTGCCGCTGAGAGCCCGCCTGTCCCCGATTGCCGGAATCATTGTGAGTGCACGTTGCGGACCACTGCAGTCAAGAGTTGTGGTCACTGGGAGTCCGCCTGTCACCGTCTCCGCTTCTTCGAGAAGCTACGTGCTGTGTCCCCGTCCAACGGCAGGTATCTGGTGCGCAACGGGTCGCGTGAGACCCAGGCCTTGAACTCAGTCAGTGCCACGTTCTGGTGCATACGTTATTGCCTTTTAAGTCCCTACTGATTTACGTGCATTGTGACTGGTTAAAACGCTTTTGAGAGTCTCGTGCTAAACCTTAGATAAAGATACTATTTTTCTATACCTACTTGAGTTGTGTCCTTTTGTGGTGTCATTACTGCCTTATTGTGCATGGTCATAAATGCTTCACACACTGCCTCTGAGATAGGCCTAACTGCTCGTGCTACGTTACCACAGGGTTGAGCAGGGGTTATCAAAGGGGTAGCCCACTTGCCCTGACTTAGGGAAGAAAGGTCCCTATTTGGACATTGGCGCCAGCCATTGCCAACTAGAGACCCCCATTTCTAACAGTTGCAAACAACCCAATGTTTTACAAAAGACTTGAGGAAATTTCAATTTTAACGTTTGTATAAAATCCTCAGAAGAGCTACTTTGTATAGAAGATATAAAGTTTGTCTCAAAGTTTTCCTTTAGCTTAATGGAAGGTGACTCATTAGGATCTAAAATCTCACCAAGGTCTCTCTGGTGGAGCCAACTCAATATACGGTCCCCTTTTTGGGAAATGTATATTTTAGCATTGGCTAACCTGTTCTTGTATTCTAGGAGACCCCAAAAATAACCAAGCAATTTAATTGGCTTACCCCCATATGCACACGGCCTAATGTCAGGACAAAATACCTTAATCTTATCCTTGACCTTTTCTAAATAAAATTATTTCGAAACTATGGTGATCTTGGCACCTGAATCAAAAAGAACATTAGTTCTTTCACCTTCCACTAAGATTTCATCAATTGGACTGCTCCTGCCCTCCACATTTCCAGTAACTTGTACTACTATTTGTCCACACTCTACACAAGCGTATGGTTCATATGAACAAGCTTCCTCATCGTTAATTTTATCAACCCTTCCTTTATACGTTTTACCTTTACAAACAGCAGCAAAGTGACCTTTCCTCTTACAATTACTGCAGGTGACTTTCCAACCTGGACACTGCTTGTCATTGGCCAAATGGCCCACTTTCCTCCATGGCGTGCGGGCAACTTGAATACAAACAAGCTCCAATGAAGCGCGCTCTAGAGTCGTGCTCTAGAGTGCGGGTTTGTACTCGTGAGAAAGGTAACGGATACCTCAAATTTCATGCGAGCATTAATTATCAAATCACTGTGTCACAACGGGCTCAAGGTATAGCTAGAGGCTCTCCTGTGCACTAAAGCGTCCCCTTTATTTTCCACAAAAGTACGAATAGTACAAATGAAAGTCTTTTGAGGCACAAGTGTTCAGTGAAGCGATCCCCCTCTTTTTCCACAAATAAATGCCGGCACCTATTAAATAGCAGTGTCCATGGGCCGCATTAAGAGACATAAACATATAACAGTACCTTGAGGGAGGATTCACGTAGATGGTTGTCCTGATTCAGATAGGGATGCTTAAGCTTCAAAGTGAGTTTAAGTTTGATGATGTTGAGATCCTTTCCATGGATTGTCCAGCCATCTTCTGTCGCCAAATGTAATGAAGTGAAGTACTCAGGAGATCAGGTTGATGTTGAAATATGATTTATTCCTAGTAAAGGATCCCATCCATAGATACACCGCAACCAGGGAGCAGGCTCAGCTTCAACTGCCTAAAAGAGCATCTTACATCATGACATTCTGAAGCTCTTGGCAACAGAAGCAGCAGCCTAGAATGCCACAGTGTCATTATTTTTGATTTGGGTTGTTTATTTCCATTATTGACATGAGCTTCACACATAAACAGCTGAAAAGAGAAATATCTATTTACAAAAATCCAATGACAAATGATTTAAGAACAATTTCTATTCCAAAGGTGAAAACTATGGGCCAAGGAAAAGAGGAGAAGGGTAAACATATTTTTCTTTTTATTTGGATTTTTACAAAGCACAACTCTGCCACCAAATAAGTGTCAACACGCTTTCTTTATTAACGACTATAGAGAGAAATCTCTTTACAAAGAACAGCCAGCAGAAGATTCGAAAACAATAGAGACATGCGAAAGTAAACACTTAAAAGATAACTAAGTGATGAAATAATGAAAAAAGAAAATTATAAAAAATATAGCCTATTCAGGGTTTGTCTGTTTTATTGCCTGGGTCCAAGATCGGCCACTCCTTGTGCTGACCTCTGGCGAAACAGGTGTAGACTCTTGTGCTAGAGAAAGAGAATGTGCTGCTCCTCTCCAGCAATGTGCCCTACCCAATCAACAGTCAGCTGGAAACAGAAGGATTGGAAAACCTTGCAGGACGCTCAGCATCCCATAGCTGAGGAGTAAGCAGGACATGCATGCTTGACCTGCTTACTCCAACAGAAATGCATGATTGTGATGGATATGGTGCTGTGTATTGAACGCCATAGTCCAAGTGCTGTCGAAAATGTATGGTGTTATGTGTCGGTGGGTTGTTACAATGTCACAAATGAGTTCCAGTGGGTGTATGCAAGTAGGGGCCAGATGTACCAAAGTTAGTTTATGATTTCCTAATTGTAAATGTTTGCGATTCGCTATTAGGAAATCGCAAACACCCATGTACAAATGTGTCTTAGACACATTTTGCGATTCCCAGTTGGTCGTAAATAGACCTACCTCATTAATATTCATGAGGTAGGTCTCGCTTGCGAACCATTTGGAATGACCTGCACTCACAGGGATGGTGGCTTGCTGGGGACAGCAGACCACCATGTCTGTGATTGCTTTTTAAATAAGGGTATTTTATTGTAATGCAGCCTGTTTTCTTTAAAGGAAAATGGGATGCATTTCAAAAATAAAAATAAAAAGCTACCTATTTATTTTTTAAGAGTAAGCAGGACCACTGCCTTCTCTTAAAAAATGTTGGTGCCCACATTCACAGAGGGGAAGGGGTTTCTTGGGGACCCCTTCCCGTTTGTGAATGGGTTACCACCAACTGGAAGTTGGTGGTAACTGCGAATGTTTTGCGACGGCATTCCCGGTCACGAAACATTCCTACATACTAGTGCGACTCGCTATTAGAAAGGGAAGCCCTTACCATGCCCCTTTCTGAAAGCGACTCATAAACACTATTTTGCAAGTCAGTAATAAGTTACCGACTCGCAAAATAGGATTGGTAAATGACAAAAAGCATTTTACCGGTGCAAATGGCCGAGCAGTAAAATGCTTCATACATCTGGCCCTAGGTTCCTAATGATCTGTATCCTCTGGTTGAGACGGGGATGGCTCAAATGCTGATCAGACTATTGTTCTTTTGTGCCCTGTGTACCATTCTGACATTTTTAGAACGACAATCTCTACCAGAGGGCATGAAAACGAAGTGCAGACTGTTATATCCTGTTTTTCCAAGTTCCTTGCTGCTCAGCCTGTGTGAATGTGATGCAATAGAATGTTCATGAGTGCATGGTTTGGATGAGTGGTCAGTTGGAATGAATGGGG
This sequence comes from Calotriton arnoldi, assembly GCA_963921515.1. NCBI lineage: Eukaryota > Metazoa > Chordata > Amphibia > Caudata > Salamandridae > Calotriton > Calotriton arnoldi. The sequence goes on along the minus strand of CAWUFW010013575.1, from coordinate 208,681 downwards.
CTGAGTAGCAGTATGCTTTTCTCAGTGGGGCACAATACTTACCATCTTACTTGTAACTGAATAAACCAACACTTATAATCTACACTATTGCACTGATTACCTACAAGGGCCTAACTTCGTTTACAAAACAGACTACATTGGGAGCAAGAACAGCTTCTTCCCCATGTCATCTTCTGCATTGTAGGCGTCTGAGCATTGCTGTGCCGACTGCATCTGTTCCATACCACCCTTTAATTGCCGTGCGGGCTACATTGTGTGGGAGTGGGTATGATGATATGGTTGGGTGAGAGTAAGTGTTGGCTTCCCTCTCACCTGACCGTGGCAGTCATATGATTCGGCTTTAGAGCAGGCCACCCAATGCCTGAACAGCTACAGGCTGGCTCTGTCATGGGGTGCATGATGTCTTCCACGATACCTAGTTGTCTGTTGATTACCATGTTGTATGCCTGTGGTATGTCCTGTATAGATGTGCTTTAAAACAGTGTCATCTTTGTTGCTTCAAGATAAGGTGTACCGATTGACACTTGTTAGGGGAAGTGAGAGTTCAAGTGATTTGAGTGACAGTTGCACAATGTTATGAATACGAACATGGCAAATTCATCTAGTAGGCTCAGTCTGGAGTACAGTTCCTAAATCTGACAGTATTCATGATAAGGCCCTACTGGTGTCCAGTGTCACTGCATAATGCCAATAACCTGGAAAATATTTGAAGTATATAGAGAAGCAGAGCTTTTCATCAAAAATCATCTGCATGTTGAGAGTGGTGTATTTATTGGCAAGCTTGTAAACAAAGGGGTGTCTGTCAGGCAGTTTTCTGTGTGGATTTAATTATCCATATAGTGTGGATGAAGTCTCTGTGAGCTTATTGTTTCAGTCTCTGTGCCCTGGGAAAGGTGGTGTTCCATGCCTCTTGAGCTTGACGTGTCTCTGTCGCTTTCCATAGTGTCTTTCAGATAGACGTCAGTTTTGACTTTAGTGGCTCAGGAGTCAGTGGCACACTATTAAAATGCAACTAGCTGTTCTACCTCGCTGGCATTGCATGCAGCAATTTTGATGGAATATAATGTGGGTGCTGACCAGATGTAGCTAGTTCTTTGTAATGTCCTTGGTATGTTTGAATCTTTGTGAACATTCACGGTTGATGTAGTGAGATATTGATCTCCTTTGCAGGCTACTTTGTTTCCTGTAGGCTCTCCTGATATCTTACCTGAATATGTGTATCAGTCGGTGTTGCATATCGATGAGTTGTCCTCTTCTCACAGTTTGTCTGCAGCAGTACAGCCCATGCCAGTCCCATTCATGACACAAATTGAGGGGCTTTGGAAAGATTGTTAATGCTGCCATCTTTATGAGGACTGTTGTGTGTGTATAGAGGTGTCTATCAGCCTGTAGCTTCCTTATCAATGAGTCAAATGTAGCAGGTGTTTTATTTTACGGGCTCACTCAGATTGTGTGCTCACCAGTTTTCATTGTTCATAACATGCAGCTTTGCTTGTGTAAGTTCTTTCTTTACAGCTTTAAGTACACGTGCCAGTGCTTGCTAGCCCCTTTTCATTGTCATTCACAAGGTGGGTGTATGTTTGATTCTAGATTGGTTAGCTTGCAGAAGGCTTATTCGCATGATCAAAATGTGGCCATGCCCAATAGATGTTAGTGATTTGACATAGATTGTCGGTTGTTTGATTACAGACTTTCCTTCTCTACATGATTCTGGTTAAACAAGTGTTTATCTTCACAGGACAAGGCCTGCGGTTTGGGTTTGTGAAGATGATTAAATCGATACCATTTCACACAATTGTCCAATGTGATGTTCCCTGTCTGTGTGTGATCATAGAAGAGTTTGACAGCGTGTCTGCTCAGATGATCTGTCTGACTTTTCTTGTGCTTGTAAATCCACAATAATTTAAAGAGAATTTATGCATACCCTTTCAAAATTCAAGCAGCCTAGTCGCAGTCCTTTTGCATGTCATATTACTTATAGAATGCTATTCATCTTAAGGCAGTTAATATTTGTTTTATGTGCCCACATTATCCAGTTCACTATGCAGTGGGCGGAGGAAGCAGGCTTCCATGGGTTCCGCTAAGTTCTACTCCGGGCACCAACATTTCAGATAATCACTTGAACTCTGATATGGCAGAAAAGAAAGGTGGCAGAACAGTAGCATTTGTCCTTCTCCCCCAATAAATGCTTGCTTGTCATCAGTGAAGGTGGGATAGGGAGAAGACACTCAGATAAAGGAAATGCTAAAAAAACACTTTTTTGACAATTGAGATCATGGCATTTTCATAGCAACAAAATGCATTTTTTGGTAAGAGAGACAGGTACTTAACCATTTAGATTCTGGCACATCACAAAATTCACAATCATTCCTCAAGGATATCAGGAAAAACGGAAATATGTCCAGAAAAAAACAAGGTAGAACATCTTGAACTGCCTGCGAGATAGCTTTGTCCCTGATAGTTCCCAGACATTCTAACTTTGTTTCAGCGTTTCCTGAAATCTTTTACCTGGATCATGGAACTTTCAGTTCTTAAATTGGCATTTATCAAAGCATAAAAGTAAAAAATGTGTTGTGTGCTTTACTTAATGTATTTAAATGCTTTAAATTCCTGCAATATCAGGTCCAATCCCACATGGGTAAATAATCACAATGCAGGAATTTATTTTTGCCATCTTGCGTTCCTTCTTTATTCCTTGATCCTGGGAAACCTCCAAATTCCCCATATGTAACTTCACTGATCCTAGAAGAGAGACACGGAGGTGCCCTCCATAAGGTTTTCCAAATCTGGCAATGGAGAAGAAGCAAGACGTCCCCAAATTAAGGTAAACAGCTGTCTCTCAAAGCCCAGCTGTCCGAATATTCCTGTACAATGGAGGGCCCCCGTTTTTTCAATTTTGTTTTAAGTTAAAAATAAGCTTTTGCAGATTAGTGTTGACCAATCCCTTGAAACCTTTATGAAACACTGAGCAAACTTGTGACCCATCAGGCTTTGCCACCTTGCACAGCCCTGGTCTACATCAGAAGCTTCATAATAAGAAGCTAATCCAAGGGAGAGCTCTCATTACCATGATAGGTACCATGTTAAACATGGCCAAAAACAGACAAACACACAAAACTCTCTTTCTCTCTTTTTCTCCCTCTCTCTCTCTTTATCTCTCTCTCTCTCTTTTTCTCCCTCATCCACTCCCTCTCTCTTTTCATATAGTAAGGTCTTGGGTGAAGAATAAGCTCAAAGCAATGATTGTTCCTGTGAAGTAAGTATGAGACTTATAGATTTACCACCACTAAATAAAAAGAACGTTTTTAATAGGCTAGTTCTCGATTCACACCGGTTATTTTTTAATGGTCCTCCCCAGCAAACAAAAACCATGTATGCACTTCGCTGTAGGCCATGTTTGCTTGAGCAGCCCTTGAAAAAAGGACTGTGGATCCCAGCAGTCTTTCTTTTATGGGATGGTCTTCTAAAACATACCTCAGGAGGCATACAAAAACTGTTCAATGATTTATCCCTGTTTTCAGACAAAATGGCCGAACTGAAGCTGATTAATGGAACATAGCTGGCTAGTCATATACCCTCACTGATGGAATCAAGATATGCGAAATATTTCAATAGTAAATTTCAGGAAGATATTTAGCTACTGCATTTTTAGGATTATGGGCAGGAAAGGAGGTGTTTGGGTGACGGTGCTTGAAAATGCAACAGACAATAATTCGTGAATTGATATTTAGGGATATTTTGGAGGTAGTGGTCCACACTGGAAAATAGGTGACAACTACTCCTGTAGAAGAATAGTGTAAGTCAATTTAAAGGTTGGAAAATGGAAGGGAATCGACCAAATGTCCTAGGGGCCACCAGAGAAATATATAAAAACGTCACATTATAAGTGCACATTTCTGCATGATAAACTCATGTGTAATTTTTCGCTATTGAATCGATTTAGTGAGTTCACATATAGCTTTATGTATAGCAGCAACCATACTGTAAGTACAGCCCTTTTATGGGCTATTATGTGGGGCTAGTTGTGGTGAGGAATTCAAAGCCATCCAATATCTAAGACGGTGGAGACACAGGTGTGCAAGCTACCTGGTACTAGGCACAGTGTCACACAGATAGAGGAGTTGAGTGAATAGTAGCCAAGATGTGCCCAACCTCATTGGCCAAGCATATCAGGAAATAGCTTTTTCCTTGTGTTCTGCCCACCGGGACACCATATCAATAGCAACTCCATCAGGCTTTTTTAAAACTGGCCAGATGTTCTGCATAAACTAAGGCAGCCACGGTCCGTGCAGGTAACAGCGGTGAGGCCAGGTGGGGGGGATTTCGACGGATGATGACGAGGGAAAATTGATTATTTATTTAATTTTCCCTCTGCATCGTCCCTCAAAATCCCCCCTTACCCGGCCCCACCGCCCTACCACTGTTACCTGCACGGACCGCGGCTGAACTAAGGGTCCTCACATTGTCCTAAAATAATAATAATAATAAAAATAATAATAGTGATAATAATAATAATAATAACAACAATAATAATGATAATATTAACAACAATAACAAAACTATTATTTCACTTCATACTACACATTGAAGTTCCTTTATATCGTAAATGGCAGGTGTTCGTATTACCCAATTTATTGATACTTAATTTACCATTGTTGCAAGGATGAAAGTCTTAGGGGATATTCTCAAGAACGTGCAATAAACATTGCCAAAATAGGCTAACGCAATTGTCAACATCGCCGCCCATCGCGGGAAAATAACTCTGTGTTAACGTCTTATTCCCAACACGGCGGTAACATGCGATAGTAACCCGAGAACGCCACTAATGTACGCGTTACAACCACCGCGACGGCGCTAAAAAAGGAAACCCGAACATGAATAAAAAGTTGCGATGGGCCCAACCGCGAACGAAAAATCGTGGACAAGCAGCGCCAGGCTTGCAATTCCCACGTCAAGCGGGAAAAATCACCATAAAAGCAGCAAAAAAAAGAAAAAAAACCAAACACATAACAACTGCGAAGCACAATGGAGGTAGCAGGAGCAAGTACAGAGGATAACCCGGACCCCACAAGCCCCACGGAGGACCAGCCTGGGACCTCGGGGTCAGGGAAGGGCAAGGAGAAGAAGAAGAGGAAGAAGCATTTCAGTCCGCAGGAAAACAGGATCCTGATAACGGAGGTGGTAGAACACCATCAACATCTGTTCGTCACTTCCACTGTGTCATTGGCAACAAAAAATGGAATATGGCAGTCCATCGTGGACAAGGTGAATGCAGTCGGAGTGCTGAGGAGGACAATGGACGAGGTCAAGAGGCGCTGGAATGATGTGAAGCGCAAAACCAAGCAGAAACTCGCAGACAACCGCAAAGCAGCAATGCAGACTGGGGGTGGGAGTCCTGCACCACAGGAGGAGCTGGATGAGATGGAGGAACTGGTGTCCACAGTCATCAGGGTGGAGACGGTGGCAGGAGTCAGGGGAACAGACACTGCTCAACATGACCTGACACAACAGCAACAGGGTGAGTAACCACCAGGGCCTGGGGGGGGAGATGGGCACAATGGCACACATGCACAATGGAGTATAGCACAATGCACAACCACAATGACTCTGGATCATGTCCCTGAACTCCTTGCCATACTGCAGCACACATAGTAACAGCAAGTAGTCCCCCGTCCACAATGTGCCCAGAGGGGGCCCTCCCCACACATCACCAATTTCACAACAAACCCATGCACATGTGCTGAACCCAGCCAAGCTGCAGATCCGTGAGCCCCACTGACAATGCAAGTGACACTGCATGCCGATGAGCATGTCTGCAGGCCACTCATCATGACATGTTGCATGCCACGACACCAAGGTGGCTGAGTGTGGTCCACATCCGGATAGGAGCAGGTCACACACTGACACATCCACGTGCACAAACAACCCCTGACGGCAACAAGACTTCTGCGGACAAACCATGCCCAAGAGTCCCAACTCCCACCAAGAGCCCAATTTACCCAAGTATGCAACATCTCAGCACTGCATAAGCACAGAAGTTAAAGGCACACCGCCTGAAAGGGAGAAGGCCAAGCAAAGTCTGAGCTGCAGGGGCGACTCTCCCACAATGCAGCACACACACAAGAATCAGAGCACATCAACATTGACAACAATGTGGTACAAACTGCAACACTTGCACAACAGAACAGAGGACACAACTGCTGCCGCTTGTGTGTAGAAACTGGCCAATCACATTTGGCATAGCAGGAAACTGTGACATGATAATGGACAAGTACAACCCCACATCCCTGATGGTGCACATATGTCCACTGTCCCGCTTCAAATAGGCAGCACATCCTAAACAGTCACAATGTACATTGTCATGCAGCCTGTTCTGATACTTGGCCAATGCGTGAACATACATGGAACACACTGTTAAACTGCATCTCCCCTTTACATTGCAGAGGGAGAATCATCTACTCCTGCAGAGCAGACCGAACACCTCCTCACTGATGACGAGGAGGACCACCCCACCTTCGACACCGACGCCCTCCAGGAGCTCATCGACCGCTTCGGCACCCCACCCCCAGGAGCAGGGCAGCCCAGCTGCATCGAGGAGACCCGGCCCCCTGCACAGACCACACAGCAGGAGGTACCCACCACCCCAGCTGTCTCCCAGGCCCCCCATGAACAACACATGGCCTTCCAACGCCATGTGTTAGAGAGCCAGAAGGAGATGGCTGATCAGGTGCGGGTGGGGTTCGACCTCATGGCAGCCAAACTAGATGCCATCCATGGGTGTCTACGTCCCATCAGGGACCACTTACAGTCCCTAACAGACACCCACAGTCCGCTCCATGGTCTCCAACGAGCCCTGGCTGACATCGCTGGAGTCCTGACTCAGAGACAAGAACACCTGTCTGGTCAGAGTGGCTCCAGCGATCTCAACCGGGAGATGGGACACATGCGGAGGCTCATGGAGGACATGGTGCGGATGGAGGCGGAAAGGATGGCTGCCACGGCTGCACATCAGCGAGATGTAGCTGGGATCTACCATGCCCTGCAGATCCTCATCATGGCATTGCTGCCACAAGGCCTGGCGCAGATGAATGCTGCTGCTCCGACACCATCCACATCTCTGCCCCCTGATGTGTCAGTGCCCCACAGTGCGGCAGACATTCCACCTCCGGCACCTGATGTGTCACTGCCACACAGTGCGGCCGACAATCCACCTCCGGCACCTGATGTGTCAGTGCCACACAGTGCTGCAGCCGAAACATCACCACCGCCAGGTGAGGCACATCACACATCAGAGGATTAAGATGCGGATGAATCTGCCTTAGTGGTGAGGAGGAGGCGGTAGCATTCATCTCCGCCATATGGCCTGTTTCTGCTTGGTGCGGCCCTTTGCATCATCACCTTCCACTGTCCCCAGATGCACTCTGCGGCACTCACCTTGGACATCGACATGGACTGCCATATACTGTTTGGTTACCAATGACACAGCAATCAGACTGCGGACTGAACTCTTCCTCTTCCGATGAACTTGTCCTTCCCTAATGGACTCTGACTGGCCCTCCACGGGGCAACAATGTCAAGTGGGGTGTGCATGGCTCTGTACTGCTCCAGCTGCTACCCTCCAATGAATGTGAATAAAACATTCAAATTCACACAGATGTGTCATGTCTATGAACCTACAAGTATGACAGTATGGATGAATTTCGGATCACTGATTCGCCCTCACGTCCATTTTGCACATGTTGTGGGGCTTGGGTCACATGGTGCAACATTGCCGATAGCGGTCCGGGTGGCGCAGACACTACAACGGAGACACACGCAATGGTTACTTCCTTGTCCAGGCCAGCACTGAACCACGCCCAGATCCCCGGGCTCATCGTTCACGCTCCATACGCCAGGCCAGCCCACTCCGCTTACGCTCACAGGGGGTGACAACACAGCTACATGTCCCAGGTCTTCACCGTAGTGATCTTCTGGTCACTGGTCTAGTTGTCAGCATGCCACAGCCACTCCCTGAGGGCTGGTTTACACCCACACCACACCCATCCAGCACAGGCGTCACGGGACATGTGACCCTGCCAATATAAGGGGCCCACCACAGCACATCCCCCACTGCCGGAGGTGACATGATGGCGTCCGCACCACGAGGCTCAATCATGAGGGGGCTGTGACTTGCGTTGCACTGAGTTAGTGGCACCCGATGACCTGCGTCCGGCACGGGCCGTGGCGATGACTTGCGTTGCACAGAGTTAGTGGCACCCGATGGCCTGTGTCCGGCACGGGCCGACCGCCACATGGCGATGACTTGCGTTGCACTGAGTTAGGCCCACCTGAAGAGCTGAGCGGGTGTGCAGCCTGCGATGATGCGTTGGCCTCGATACTGCGTCCAGCGAATCAAGACTCAAACCAGTGTAACTGCTTCAGATTGAGGTAGATGTGCTGTCGGAAAGGGACTCAGTGGGTAAGTCTAGCCGCAACCTTTTTAAAAATCTGAAGACTGTGAGTCAGAAAAGCAGGGAGACCCAGGTAAAAGCTATTGGTGTGGTCCAAGCGAGAGGTTACCATTGCATGAACTACAATTTTATAGCTATGCTCCGGGACCAGATGTGGCAGCTTCCTTAAGACTTTAAGGCTGAGGAAGCAAGTTGAGGAAATCTGTCTGATTTGAGCAAAAAGCGCAGAATTGAAAATAAAACCCAAGAGTTCCAAACTCTCGTAGGAGTTGGTAGCATCTGGTGCATGCATAGGGTTTAAAAGCTGTGTCTTCTGGAGGAGATTTGCTCGGCCATATGAGCCAGCACCTTGGGTGAAATTTAGCAGGCCAAGGGGCAGATTTACAAGCCCCATGCACCACATTTACGCCGCCGTTGCGTCACTTCTGTGACGCAGCGGCGGCGTAAACCATGCGCCACGTTGCGCCTTATTTACAACATGATGCATCTAGGGAGATGCGTCACGTTGCAAAGCCCTGCGCCACATGAAACCTGCGTTAGGTTTCTTGTGGGCGTTCCGGCGCAGGGTGGGCGTTCTGTCGCAGGAACGCCTCGTAAAAGTGACGCAGTGAAATCTACAAGATTTCACTGAGTCACTTTGACGTCCATGCTGCGTCAATACCCTGCGCCTGCTTGAAGCAGGCGTAAGGAGTGAAGCAGCATGTTAAGCATAGGGCGCCCATGAGCATTGCTGGAGCCGCGTCGCGCTTGCGACACGACTCCAGCAATGCGCCGCCCTTACGCCACAGGATGCGACACGCATCGCCCTATCCTTGCGCCACAGTGCGCCGCATTGTAAATGCGACGCATTTGTGGTGGCGCAGGGAGGGAATTGCATGCCGCATCTGTTCTGGCGCATCGCTGCTGATTTGCAGAGATGCGCCAGAACTCGTAAATCTGCCCCCAAGTTCCTGCAAGACACCATTCCATCTCACTGGAGGACCTGAGCATCACCTCTGTGCTAGAAGAATCGATTTCTGTCCCAGAAGGATCCTTCCAGCGGTTCTTTGCCTCCAGATTGATGGAATTAAACATTGTCCTAGCTACTTGCCGGTGATAAAAGGGAAAATGTAGGTTAGCACTTTAAAGAATGCATGGCATTTGTGGAAAGACTTAACCCTACACTTGAAACCAATGCTTACACATAACCTCACGGAAAACAGTGCAACAGCAAGAATTGCAGAAAAGAACATACACACAGACGCTGAGGCAGGAAATAAAGCGATTACACAATAAAACTACTAGGCAAAAGTAGCCTTGCGAAGTTGCGATTATTGATGTGATGTTACAAAGCATGGTGACTGATTTGATGTGACAAAACATTATAAATGCAGAGCTCATAAGTAAGGATGTGAAGGAGCACTGTGCAAGCAGAACACATAGAATCAGTAGGTAGCTCATCTCCATGCATCCCTCTCATGATATGTTTGTTTTGTTTTATGTTCTTATCACGCATTTATGCTGTGTTTGCATTCTAATATTCTGCAGTATTTCTTTGTCAGTCAGTGGGTGTCGCCTTGTTATCCCCCACGTAGATTGTGTAACAACTATTAGGTTAAACAATAACTGCTTTGAGGTGAATTTAGGACCAATGGTTCATAGATATTTGCCCCTTCTGGACAGGATGCCATGTTGATTGCCACGTGATTCACCCACTAGAATAACGAAGAGAACTCCACTGAAAATGTTGCGCTCACCTTTCACTAGCTGGGCGCGCAGCCTCCCATGCCAATCGCAGCTCTCTGAGGATGTGTGGAGTCTATATCACTTCCTCAAGCCCCAAGGTTAATGCTACAATGTTGACAGCCTCCCTCTTGGCAATTGTTGATTGTATCTGTGATGTGAGTAGCTGTGGTGCCAGTTTATTTGTCCTTATACACCTCATTATGAGTCTTTTAACCATTTATTGAGTCATAACGGCCTTGGGGGACATATAGGATTATACAGGAGATCCTCAGCTGGCTTCACCATCAGTGCCTGTGGCCCTTCCACCACATGGCTGCCAGCACTGCAGGATCACATGGCCTGCTCTACCTAGGGCTTTTGACTACAGAATTTCCTCTGCCATGTCCACCTTGCGAGGCAATAGCGAAAACTCCCTGCACGACGATGCCCTTCCCTTTTTTGAATTTCACAAACAAACCCTGATAGTGGGTTTGTTTCACCAATGCAAACAAATGGCAGCCTTTTAAATGATATGGAGGCCAGCTGGCATTGCATTTTCAACAAAATGTCTGCCACCATTCATGTCGTACCACTTTTGTTGGAAAACGACCCAGCAGAGCCAGGTATGATCTCAAAATAGGATGGGTGGCTCTCAACTGGTCTAGCATAGATGCGGCTTCTACCGACCTGGAGGATTTGGGAACCTCCTATCGGAACCTCCCATCTGACACTATATGAGTCTCTTTGTCTTCTTGGGCTTCTGTGGTTTGCTAACATTTTGAAGACTGCCATCAGTAAGCATGGAAAGTTGTGACTTAGTCTTCCTTTGCTGCATGTCCTCAGGAGTGCCAGGGTGCAGCTCAGTTGTATCCCTTGCGTTGGATTCCTTGTATATGGAGGCGTTTCAAGATTCAACGGAGTGATCAAGATCCAGACCCATGATATGGCATTTAAAACATGCTGGATCCTATTAATATATGGCTCTGGCATTACTGTCATAGAGTGGTGTGACCAAGAAAAAAGCCATTTTTCTGAGTTAATTGGTGTGTCTATTTCTCTGGATCTGGTGGTTCTTGGACTAGTGGATCCGCTTTTGCAATCTGTGTTTGACATCATGGTCGCATGATCGAATGCCAGTGGCTCCACTCACCCCGTCGTCCTTCCAAGGTCCATAAAATGACTACCACCGAGCTTGGTAACAATAAACCATTTGATGTTTCAGTACCAAGGATGAATGTGGACTTTACAAATGCGTATGTTATGTTTTGTTGTGCTGTGTTGTATTGCGTTGTGCTGTGTTATGTTAGGCACGATTCTATTTAAAAACGCTTTGCAGTGTAGTCAGGACGGAATGGTGTATAGCTAAAGAAAGTGCAGTCAATTCAAGATGGTCTTGATTCCAGTTCAAAGATGTTTAGAATAAACATTATTTCGGATAGAGCTTTGACACCTGAGGTTACATTTTTGCACAGACCTTACAGGCCATTCCACATTCCTAGTGCGTAGTGTGTAGCAGTGCTTAATTTGTAAAAAATGAAGTGCAGGTGCTCAAATGTTTGTCGGAGACCACTCCCACTTTTACGCTGGCTCGACCCACTTGTTCTATTGGCTCGACCCACGAACTCAACTGCCACTGCTGAAAGCCAGATGTAATACCGGATCTGAATTTCAGCAAGGGAGCCTTGCTCAAGTAAGGTTTTGATAGGAGTTTCCCCCACCCTGCGAAAATAAAATCATATAGTACACTTGAATGAGCCATTTATCACATCCAGTGGCCAAAGGGGTTTGGATCATAAATAGTGGAGTATTCTGTGAAAGCAATTAGTTTACCAATTGTGCTTGTTACTATTACTCACTCCCCCGGAGCAATATATGTGCATTTATTAAAATTCAAAATAGTAAAAAACATAGAACTTAACTGGCGTTTCCAAATGTAGTTCTGTATCACAGACAAGACAGAGATTACAAAAGAGGCACATATTCTCTATATGCACGGTGTTTCTTAAAATTCACTTGGTCATCAAAATACTGGAGGAAACATTTTTGAACCTCGATGTTCCCAATGTTAGACTTCTGGGGGTTTCATTTCTAGATTATCCAGCTCCTTTTAAAATATTTTCCCTAAATTAATGGTGATTTGAATCCTTAATCTGAAATCAAGATGCATTCCAGAATTCATAACCTCAGTATAAGGGTCCTCTCAACAACGCACTAGCAGCACCAATTATCTAACTGCTCTTTTGCTTATTTCTCACACATGGAATTTAAACCTGCACACATACTACCACTCTTGGACACATATTCAAAATCTTCCAACATGCCACAGAGCATGCAAATTGCCTTCCCAACTGGACATTTCAGATCATGCCACATTGAAGGCTTATTTAGATAAAGCAAATGTCTTCACGGCCTTTTCTCTCTGGTAATGTATGCTCTTTGAAAGAGCAACTATTTGCTGGAGTGGCAGATTCATGCATGTTAATAAACAATATGATATAATTTTATACTGCATAATACATAAATCCCATCCTTTGTATGTTGCATAGTATAATTTTCAAACGCACAGGCAGTGGTAAACGTTCTAAGCACTAAACACTGTCACACACAAATCTATAGCCTCAGCCAACTGTTGGTCCCTCTAAAATAACTGAGAGTCAGCTAGGCACACAAATCAAAATATGTTTCTCTGGCCATATTCCTCTGCCCTGATAGTCATGAATTCTATCACAGCATCATCCAGTGATAAGTGTTTAAAAACATTCTGTTTCACCACATCTAGGAAATGCATAAGGCATGCTTATTTCCCTTGAGGGATTATATTTTGCACATTGTCACCTATGTTACCCAAAGGTGCACCACAGCGCAGTGTACTCGGTACATATTACTGGCCATGGTCGGCGAAATGGAGTGCCTGAGTCCACCACCACCTGCTATGATATTGTATTGTATTGTAATTGCATTTATTTAGCGCTTACTACCCCATACGAGGCGTCAAAGCGCTTTTTCGGCTAATATGAGCAGATTCAGCACTGATCGTACCACAAGTTACCTCCAGCTCGCACAGAAATGTGTTGCCTTAACACTATAGTTAATGGTTAGAGCTCAGAGTCCACAAATTTAAAGAAACACTTCCTGAATCAAGCGTTAGTAAACTAAGGAAGAGAACATTTCCAATTGCAAAGTAAGGATAGCAATTAAAAAACACACATTAGCTTCTTTAACAACTGTGAACTGCTCAAGTATGCAAAATGCTTCAAATGGAAATATTTTAGTATTATTTTAGAAACAGAGCCAGAGCCGAACTTCTCTTTCTGACAAGACCGTGATTGATGGCTCCCATTCAGAAGGAGGCTACATACTGAGCCGTACAGGAGTTTAATAGCGGGAGAGAGAGGAGAGAGCGCGCACACAGAATACATTTAAATGTGTCTAAATCATAAAGTGAATTGCAGTAAGTAAACGTTGCTGCAGAGAAAGCATCTCTGTTACACCAAATGTGTCTGTTTTCTTATTCTGAAAAGTTGTGTGCTGTCAGTAAAAGTGGACATTGATTGCAGAAATACCTACCCGAGACCTGGTCCTGCACACTTCATGACACGCTCCTGCTTCAAATAATAGTGCCGGACTGCCGGTGCGTGTGTGCTTCGTGATGATAAGGCGGGCTGGCGGCGTGGAATTTCTAAAAGGTTACGACGCACGCTGCTGCGCCTGCCGCAGCCACACATGACCAAATCCAGCCCAATCGGAGGCCCGCCCACCGGCAACACAAAATGAAGGCATGCATTTATAAGTGGCTCAGCTCTTCACGGGGAGACAGAGTGAGAGTGCGGATCTTGTGAACACTGAACAGTCCATTTTATTCATTTTTTGACGCACGCTGTTGATGTGAGTTGGCAGGGGCAATCTGGTCTAGACCCAGCCCTGATAAATAAGTGCTGGTGCTAAGCACCGGAAAGCACCGGCACAAATTAAGCACTGGTGTGTAGACACATTAAAGAATAGTGACCATTATAAAAATAATGGTTTCCATATCTGCCTTATATTTTAAGGGCTTTGTTGACATTATATGTGATAAGTAGATCAATATTCTTGTCATATGATTTAACATAAGTTGGAAAAGTTCAGGTGTACCCCTGGTAAAAGACAGGGCAACCTAAATGAGTGTCACCTCCCTGGTCATTTTGTTTGTGAGCATGTATTATAATATTGAGTATTCAAATGAGCATAAACATGCTCTCACTTGCAAGCACGGGGAGTTTCCACATTTCAAATAAACAGACACCTACTTCCCTGGGCAATGGCTATTACAGAACAAGCTGCACACACAGATACAGCTCATGTTGCAATGCAGAATATCTCTGGGAGTGAAGAAAGAGGCACAGACACCTTTTGTGCTCCTAAGGTCTGTGCAGTGTAGTGCAATGAAGATGGAAACAGCGAGAGAAAAAGAGAACAGTCTTGAATACTGTGTGCGGTCCCAAAAGGCTCGAACAACAATTCGATGCAAAAGAGTTATACTGGTTTCTGCAAAGAATACCGTGGCTTACCTTGGTAACTTGGCCAATGCAGAAGGGAGATTTCGGAGAACGTGTATGAGGTATGTGTACAACAGCTAGGCAAACAACGATACAGTGGAGATATAAACAGAGTAAAGGTTCAAACTGATGCGGTCATTTAGGGATTGGCAGGCTGTGCTCTGTACTCTTTTTGCCAAGGCAGTGGAGGTATGTACCCTGCTGGCCAAGTGGACTACTACCCACCATGCCGGCCTGGCTGGGATCTCTTGCATTTAGAGATGTCGCCACTGAAGGCTTGCTGAGTGGCCACCATGTTTCATGCAGCTGCTCAGCAAACAGTTTTGTTTTTCAAAGCAAGAGTTGTTTTTGAAAAACAAAAAAACTAGCAACCACCACACCTTGTGAATTATCTCCGAGGGTGAGAGGGGGTATTTTTTTTGTTCTATACAAGAATGCCCGGCTTTCCCTGGCAGTCCCAAATAGGAAAAACATATGCCAGAACATCGACTCAAGGGAGGATGGTCTGAGGTACTTAGCTCAACAGCCTGATGTCCGTGGTGTCTTTGGTCTAAGGTTTCCACTTGCAGAACCAGCAGGGCACCACCAACAGAAGCATGACAGTTCACCCAATGCCATATCATGTATGGTGTATACTACCCTGTCTTTGAAACTCTAAATAACCCCCAAAGTTAGTTAAAAGATAAAGATTCAAGTAAGCAAGACTAGTCATGCTTTGGATGAAATACGAAAATAAGGGGCATATTTACTAGGAAACTGTTGGAGCGTGGCGTTAAGCCAAGAAGGCTAACACAGCGCTCTGACAGTTTCTAAACGCAGGGATGCGCTGTATTCACGAGAATAAGATGCACCCCTGCCTTTCCCTTGGCGCTGGCGCTACATGTAGCTGCCTAGCACCAACACAGGCACTCTTGCACCATTGTGCAAGGGTACCTGCGTTGCAGGGAAAGATTGTTTATGTGCAGGAAGGTGCCCCTTCCTGCACATAAACAATCAGTAATGGCGATTTGTAACTTCTATGTATGCTGCAGAATGCAGTACACATAGAAGTTGCAACTCGTCATTTTGTTAATGATTGTTTATGTGCAGGAAGGGGCACCTTCCTGCACATAAACAAGCATTCATGCAGCACAATGCAGCACACATAGAAACAGCAAAAAGGAGGAAAAATAAAGCATTTCTCTTCATTTTGCCATGTTAAGACCATGTTTTCCCTGGTCTTAATTTTGGCGTTGCCCTATATTTATGCCACCCTTGTAAACATGGGTCAGCGTCTAAATCAATGGGTGTTGGGGTGGAACGCCCACCGCAACACCTAATGCCCTCCCCTTTCACGCTAAGTGTAGATTGAAAGGGGTCCTTATTCACAAGGCAGCGTTAAGCCACATTAAGTGGCTTAACGTCGCCTTGTGAATAAGGCAAAGTCCTTATCGCCACAGGAACGCTGGAAAAAGTAATGTTCCTGTGGTGATAAAGGCTTGTAAATATGCTCCTATAGTTGAAAAAGTATGCAATAAACTGCTAAAAGTCTCCAAAATATCAAATGAGAGAAAATAAATTCTAACTTCAAAGTCACTAAATTGTAGCAAAATACGTGTCGGAAAGAGCTCAGTTGTTCAGTCCCCACATTCTTACACGAGAAAGTGTTATTGAATCTCAGGGAAAAATCTTGGCTACTTAAAGAGAAGAGACTGATCTCTAGCTGAAAGATTCTGCCAGGGCATTTGCTGGTGACTTACATAACAGTTGGCTGCAAATAATCAATTACAGTGGCACATTGTTGTTGAATGTCGCCCTTACAGTGGCATTTAGCCTTGAAGCTCTGGCGATGCTGCATCAATCAGCAGGTAGGACTGCAAAGTGCTGCTCGTAGAGATTGGTTTTACCTCAAATGTAGTTGACTTGAAGCTATGGGGCTTCAGGCGATGCTTTGAAGCAATGTCTGACCAACTGCAGGTACCTCTTGTGGTAGGTACCTCTTGTGGTAGGTGGGCTGATGTTGGTTTGATAGGCATGGATTGAAGTTGACATCAGTTCAGTGCAGAGAGCCATAATCAGCACCTTTTCAGTTTCTCTGAGCAGCAGCTCCCTTTAGTCCCAGGTCTTCTCATCACCACAGCACTAAGAATTCCCAGGGCAAGTTACATGAGCCTGCAAGCTTCCTTCAGCAGACAGGGTCTTCTCAGGTTTGCTGCCCCCATGATTGAGGGCCACATTCCTACAGCACACATGCTCTTTGAGGGGTGAACAAATGTCCTTGTCTACCACAAACACAGAAGACCGTCTCTCTCTGACCGAAAAATTACTGGAAGCAGTAAGTTAAAATAGCAAGGACACAGAAATACATTTTTCTTCATCGGGCCGCCTCTGTCTTCTTCAGCTTCAAGCATGCTCTCGCTATACAATGGCTGAACCATGGGTTGTTAAACTGTAGCTCTGTTTTAACATTGTTGTTGATCTTTTAACCAACCTTAATCCTTTTTGACAGTGTTATGTATGCTCTGCTCTGGCAAGTTTAACACCACAAATACTTTTCCAGAGCCCACTGCACTAAATGTCCATGAAGGTCTGGCCATGCCCAGATGTGAACATTTTCCATCTCCCAACTCTCTTTGTCTCCCTCCCAATTGCACCCCCTGAACTACAAAGGGAAAACATTCACCCAAAGAAGCACATGGCTCCGGCTTCCAACACGGCAGAGAACCCACATAGGCTACACTGGCCTGTGCTCTTAAAGGACAATGGGGGTCACAATTCCTATGATTTGTGTGTGAGCCCTTTGCACTCTGAGCTGCAGCACAGGGTGGTCAACAGGAGGACGATATATGAAACTCGATCCAGAAATGTGCGTATACTTTGAATGTGCTCAGCTGTAGAGCATTCAAAGGGTATACATAGCTAAGGGAATAAACCTCCAACGAGGATCTTGTCAGACAAGGTTACCCATACACTGGAAATGCAGTTCTGGTTGTATTTACTTTTAAATAATTACATATTAATGGCAATATCACATTTTTGTAACAGAGGAACCGGTTTGCAGCCTGGCTGTTAGAAATATATGTAGTTTGGACAATATTAACGTTTTAGAGGTGGCTTAAATACATTTGTCCTTTACTGTCACTTCCCATATCTGTTCTTTGGGGAGCTGCGCAGGAGACCAACATACAGAGAGCTGTCCTGGAGTAACATTTATTGCAATTTGGGAAAATATACATTTACTTTAACCATTGCATTTGTGGCTGAGCCTAACTGCAGCAGAAGTAACCAAAAATAGCAGCTGCCCAACAGGGCAAGCATGCCAAAACGAAGGAATTCCTGATCAGTACTATTGGTAACAGAGGACATGTAAATGCCAGGAACATGTGAAGCGCACACTGATGTTATCTGTTTGTATGGTTGCTCTCAGCACTGCATGTATCATATATGTGTGCACAGTTTTATGGAAACAATAAAACAGACTTAAACACAAAAATTGATCCCATCAATGTCAAAAACATTTTGCAAGATATCTTATCAATGGTGACCCTGGAGAAGACCTTGACCGTTTTATATGTGACTTCATTGATTATGCCTTTTAAGGGTTCACATTGAGGCACCATCTACGAAGTCACATGAGAGATCACTCACAGTTTGTCAGACTGGATTTAGGGTACTCTGGGAACGCAATTCTCATTTAAGATATTAAAAAACTGCGTAAAACTACTGACATGGAGAAACAGCCTGTCTAATGATCAGTCAACTTGACAATTAATTTCCTGCACATCATATTAGAAAGAGAAGTAAGAAAAAAGCATGCATTTCTCCAATCTCAGAAACTCCTGCCTGTCTTGCCTCTTCCCATTTCCTCGTGTGCTAACTAGATTGATGGTCTCCTTTAAAATGAAACAGATAATTGTTTTACAGATCCTGAGAAAACAAACCATTGCTTCCCCTTAGTTCCTCATGGGAACACTCTGGCACTCTTATGAGTGGCCTCTTATTTCTGGTGGGGCAGGTAACAGCAGTTAACTGCCCTATTGGAATTATGTTTTTTTTTTTACTTTCACCCAGAGTTTTTGAATTTAAGCTGGTAAAAAATTTGTTGAAAGTCTGACCCAAAATGAGGAAATACAGGGGTAACTGGACCAGGAATTACTCTGGAAATTCTTTATTTCTTAATGGCTCATCATGGTTCAACTCATAATGGGTCAGATGTTCCTCACCACCAAAACTATGCCACCCTCCATTCTGATAACTCCAGGGATAAGAACAATTCGTCCCATTTTCGAGGCCACTTGTAAGAGATGGCCTGTACGTCCTTCCTTACTTTTACATGATTCAAGAGTCTGGTGTTAGGAATGGGGAATGATAAACACAAATCCATCTTTCAACTTCTTTTTTGTATTAATCCTAATAACTATATTGCAGAGTGCACTCACAGTCTGCTTTTTTAAGACTGGTTCACTGCAAACATGAAAAAGCTTACTGCTGTATGTGTTTGACACAGCAGATTTCTGTTCCAGTTTAGTACTTTTAGCAAAATGTTCAAACCACCTTCTGCCTGCAGAGAAAGATTTGATCCAAAAAAAGCAAGTAATAGAACTTCAGGCTCTTTTTTTAACACTTTATCAGGTGTTAAGAAGAAAGGTCTATATATGAGATTGTGAAATTAACACTATTCCTAATATCAGTTTATTCAAAATATGTATATGTGTATTGTTTTTCAGTGAATATATATATATATTTTTTTACTCCAATTCCCTCGATAGGGATCGGGCGCCAACACCAAGGAAATAACTCCTTTGCAATTTTCCTTTTTCTTGCGCTTTATTTAATCCGCTGTAATGCGTTTCGGCATTACTGCCTTGGTCACACAAGGAGCGTTATCTGAACATCATATTTAAAACCCCGGAACCTCCGGTCACATCATTCTCAGCAACAATCACAACTGAAAACAGACTCACGTTTACTATTCCTACGGTGGATTTTCAGCAATTTATCAACATACCCCAAAACGGAGAAACAACTTAATTAAATGCATCTTGTTTCTATAAAAATAAATATAATCATATACTGAAATTAATTAATTTTGACATTTTAACTAAACATACTTTCGTTTTCATCATTTTCTATTACTGTTCGTTACGTGTCATATCCACTTCGATGAGGACTATTATTGTTCTACAGCCTAAAGTGCAAGTGCAAGTTCAAATTGTGAACATATTATAGCCCTTGTCAATTAGATTTCTCAGGTATCGAGCAGTCTTACAAATGCTTCCACCCCTTTGGGCCACACATTATCAATCATGTGTAGGAATGCAAACTGAACTACCAACCCGAAAGTGCAAGTGCAATACTATTTCTTACAAATCTATTTTTCTTGAATTTTGACATTCCTAAATAAACTTTTGATGCAGTTGTTTTCAGTTGTTGTTCACTACGCACCGTACACCATTTAAATGTTCAACAGCATTAAATGCAAGTGTAAATATTCGGGCCACACATTCTAAATCATGTGCATTAGTGCATGCTTGTACTGTCAGAACGAAAAAGTGCAAGTACAATACATCTCTTACATATCTCCATGATGTCCATCAAGTGATAATACATTTTCTTTTTCTTAGTGGAAAAGTGCTGGTGCATGTTCCACTTGAACCATTATATACATCCCCAAATTATGGGTTGATTCACTATTACAATTATAATTAATTCCTTGACCTGGAGCTTATTGTTTAGCCAAATTCTCTCTTGGAGATTGAACATACTTGCTTGTATATTTAAGTACTTCATAATTTCATTGGTTTTTTCAGAATCTCTCAAGTACATTTCATTACTTTAATTATGGATGATTTGCCTCATCAATGCCAGTGCTCTTACAAGGTTCCTTCATCAATATTAAAATTCATATAAAAATAGAGAGCAACTCATAAGGATACCTATGTTCCTAAGTGTACAAATAAATCTTCTTCAGAATTAAGACCAAATGGGATTTTGGTGTTAAACAATAGAATATACTTTGACTCCAACTGCCGCAACCTTTGTTCCCAGTTCCCACCTCTCCTCAACTTTGCTACTTGGTCAATTGCAAAATATGCAAGGTCATTTATATTGCCCCCATGCACTTCATTCACATGCCTCACCACTGGGTCGTTTTTGTCATTGTTTTTAACTGCCCTCACATGTTGTAATATCCGCACGTGCACCATATGAATTGTACTGCCTACATAGGATTTAGGACAAGTGCACTGCAGCATATAAACAACATAATCACTTTTACAGTTGAGGAACGTTCTTATGTTCCATGGGCTTTTTAATAGGGATGATGTAACTTGTTTCATGTTTCACCCTATTTTCCATGCCTTGCACTTTGAACATTCGAAAAAGCCCTTGCTGGCCCTCAACCATCCTTCCGTTCCTCTTATTTCAGGGCTACTGTTAACAAGGTCCTGCCTCAGGGACCTGGCTTTTCTGAAAGTGATTAATGGCTTACGGGAGACAAGACAATTCAATACCGGGTCCCTTTTCACCAGGTGCCAATGTCTACTCAGACAGTCTCCCACCCTGCTGTGGTAAGCACTGTAACCGGTAATCATCCATATGTTGTCCTTAGTCTTCCTCTCATCCCTAGCCTTTTCAGTGGGGTGCAATAATGTTGTTCTCTGAATCTGACTCACTTTGACTAGTGCTTGATTAAGTACATGTGAGTCATAGCCCCTCTGCATAAACCTAATAGTGAGGTCTTTTTGTGCTAATTCCAGGGTTAATGTTTCACTGCAATTCCTCTTTGTCCTGAGATGTTCTGCATATGGAATGCTGTTTTTGAGTTTCTGGGGGTGGGAGCTCCTGGCATGTAAAATAGAGTTCCCAGCAGTGGGCTTCCTGTAGGTGCGTGTGTGTAGTGAATTGCCCTTAACATAGACCTCTAAGTATAGAAAGCAAACCTGCGAGCTGCTAATGTTGACAGTAAAGGACACGTTTAAAGAATTGTTGTTCAGTTGTTGTCCAAACTGCTCCGCAGTTTCTCTTGTTCCATCCCACACCAGAAGGAGATCATCTATGAATCTCGTCCATAGGATTATGTTGTTTTCCCACTCCTCAGCATGTTGTGCCCGGATCACCTGCTCTTCCACCAGCCCATATGCAAGTTTGCATAGTTGGGGGCGAAGCAGGTGCCCATGGCAGTCCCCCTTACCTGTCTGTATGTGTCTGTGCCATACATAAAGAGATTGTTTTCAAGGCATAGTCTCCCCATTTCCACCAGCATAACAGAATGTTGGTACAATGTTATGGATCTTTTGTTTAGGTAGTACCACATTGCTCTCAACCCATCCTCGTGACGTATGGTCGTATAGATAGGATGACATATCGAGGGTAATTAAGAGAAATGTGTCCTTTCATACAATGTTTTCAATTTTCCTCAAAAAATCCCTTGTGCCTTGTATGTAAGCCGGGAGCTTTTTAACAAACTCCTGCAAAAAGTAGTCCAAAAATCTAGATGTTGGTTCAAACAGACTACTTATGGCAGAAATTATTGGCCTACCAGGGGGGTTCTCTGCGTTCTTGTGTATTTTTGGAATAAGATATAATATAGGTGTCACTGGGTCATCCACCTTAAGAAACTGATACTCATCTTGCGATATCATGCCTAGCCCCCTCCATCTTGACAGATCTTTATGAAACTTGTTCTTGGTCTCTACCAGATTACTGTTGGGCACTTTTTGGTAGCATCTGGAGTCCCTCAACTGCAGCCTAGCTTCCTCATTGTACATATCAAGTGGCCAAAGGACCACGTTACCCCCCTTATCGGATTGACAAACTACTATGTCCTTTCTATTTTTGATCTTTTGTACAACCATGGCATATCTTTTATCATGTAGGCTGTTTCCCTTCAAGAATCTTTCACTTGACTCTATTGATTATGCTTTCGAATCTTTCACCACTAAGTCAGTAAATACATCAGTTGAGTCTTTAGGTATGTTGGGCACAAAGGTGGATTTGGGCCTAAATGGGGTTTTTATGCTCTTGTAAATATCCAAGCCCAACATTTTGGCAGTGTCTCTTGCTGTGCCAGGTGGTCCCATGTCTTCACATTCCCTCTCTAGTTGATGTAATTCATGTAGAAGGACTAAATCCTCAGCTACAAGGATGATGGTCTCTCCCTGCTCTGGTTCTCCTCTTATTCGTTTCTCCATTCGATTGTGGAAAAATGTCTTCAGTTTTAAGTTCCTCACAAATTTATAAAAGTCTATCTGGGTCTGGCTGTAGTTGAAATTAGTTCTAGTGCAAAATGACAGACCTAATGGTAACACATTCTTTTCTTCATCCGAAAGATCTAAATTGGACAGATTGATTATGGTAGCTGGATCACTCGCTACTTGTTATGTTATGTTAAATTATTTTTGTAAGGCGCACAGCTACCCAAAAAGGGTTTCCCAGCGCCCGCCTGAAGAGTGGAAAGGAAAGTACTGATGTTATTGGTTGAACAGCCATGTCTTTAAATGTTTGCGAAAGTTTGCAAAGCTTGTTTCGTGCCGAAGGGATGCAGGAAGAGTGTCCCACAAGGTGGGGCCGAGAAAGGCAAAGGAGCGGCCTCCCATCCGTGAAAGTCTAACCCTGGGTACCAGAAATTTTCCCTGGGTAGTGGAACGCAGCAGGCGTGAAGGTTGGTAAGGCTGGGCTAATGCTTGCAGATATTGGGGAGCAGTGCCGAACTTGATCTTAAATAAAAAGCTCAAGGCTTTGAACTTAACTCGGCTTTCCACTTTCAACCAGTGAAGATCGCGAAGATAGCTGGAGATGGAAGTAGCTTTGGGAATTCGGCATAGTAGTCTAGCCGCAGCGTTCTGCACCACCTGCAGCTTCCGTAGTACATCTTTATTAGCCCCTAGATAGAGGATGTTGCCATAGTCTATTCTTGAGGTCACAAGCACTTGGACCACAGTTTTTTGGGTGGAGCAGGGAAGAATCCAGACGATTTGTTTTAGCCATTTTAATACAGTAAAGCAGGTAGCCTGCTCCTTTACTACTTGCTGTCTCATAGACAGCTGATCGTCAATAATGAAGCCCAAATTACGGACTTGTTGGGTGGGCTGCGGTGGAGTTCCCATTTCGGTAGGCCAGTCCTGGGGGCCCCATAGATCTTTATTATTCCCAAAAATGAGGACCTCGGACTTAACGCCATTAAGTTTGAGCATGTTAATTTGCATTCATGCTGCAATTTTCCTTAGGCCGTCCTGAAGAGCTGATGGACCGGACACCTTTTCAGTAGAAAGCGAGAAGATAATCTGGGTGTCATCTGCGTATGAGAAAATGGACAACCCGGCCTCCTCTGCAATGGTTGCCAGTGGTTTGACATAGATATTGAAAAGCAATGGACTAAGAATAGAGCCCTGAGGAACCCCATAATGGGAAAGTTGAAGTTTGGAAGTGGCAGCAGAAGAAAAAATTTGAAATGTACGATTGGTAAGAAAAGATGTCAACCAGTCCAGTGCTGAGCCAGAAATGCAGAGGGATTGAAGGGATTTTATTAACACGGTGTGAGACACCGTGTCAAAAGCAGCGCTCAAGTCCAGTAATATGAGGGCTGCTGTGTCCCCCATATCCAAGTGATGTCACAGCATTTCCGTAACACCCAATAGGGTTGTCTCTGTTGAAAAACCTGCTCTAAATCTGGACTGGGAGCCATGTAAAAAGTTGGAGGATTCAACAAACTGTGTGAGTTGAGAATTTATATGTTTTTCCAAAATTTTGGAATATATCGGAAGTAGGGAGATAGGCCTAAAGTTGGAAGGTTGGGCAGGATCAGCGTTGGCCTTCTTCAGGAGCGGAAGGATCATAGCGTGTTTCCATTCAGGTAGGACAATTGCTTCCTGTATGGAGGCATTAAGGAGGTCCATGATTAATTCAAGGGAAGATGTGTCAAGTTGTTGCAACACCGTGGAAGGTAGAAGGTCCCGAGGTGAACCTGATTTGATACTACCTAGGATTTTCTTGAATGAATTAATATCTAGTAGTGACCAGGATTGCAGTTTGTTGGTGGGTTCTGCCCTATCAATAGACTCAGGACTGGAATTTTGCTGCATAGACATGGCTGTCAGAGAGCCACAAAGCATGGAGTGGATATGCTTTACTTTGTTCACAAAGAAATTGGCAAGGTCGTCGCACTGTGGTCCATCTAGGGCGGGGGGCGTGGGTTGAGTGTCCGAGCCCGATAGTTTTTTAACCATTGAGAACAACGTTCGCGAACAGTTCTGTGCATTAGAAATGGTGGATGCAACATAACTTGCGCGGGCAGATTTACAAAGGGCTTGATATTCTTTTAAGGCCTTTTTGTATTTTAGTTTGGAATCAGTTGCGTAATTTCTCCTCCAATGCCTTTCTAGGGTTTTGCATTTACTTTTTTCTATTTTTAATTGCTCCGTAAACCAAGGGGCAGGGGAGCGATGATTATATGTCTTTTTACCGGTCCTTTACTTTGACTCCTGAGCGTAGCTCCATGCCCTCCCCTTCGTTTCTTGCGTTTCCTTGTCGCTTTTTTCCTTTCCATTGCGGCCTCTGCTGGGTGTTCAGAGTCCTGTCTAAGCGTAAAAAGCGCAGTTCCTCGATGACTGAGGGGGGGTCCTGTGGTTCTTTATTCCTGCTTGTACTGCCAGCCCCATTTACTGGTTCCATGTCAGGCTCTGAGCTTACATTAGAACTTGCTTCCAAACTGTAATTCATGGTTGAATGCCGCTCATATGCTCTTTTATCCTGACCTGTATTGCCTGATAGTCTCTGGTGGTGCAAGTTATCAAATCGGCGGACACAGGTGTATATCTGCCCTCTCTCATAGTCCAATCGGTCCCTAATAAATTTTGTTGCTTTTCTTTTTCGGATCGTCTGCTCATGCTTTTTCAATTTCACATCCAGATCTTTTTCAAACTTTGTAAGATCTTCTTGTTTCAACAAGTTGCCTATTTCTTTTTCCACAATCTTGATCTCATCCAAAAATCTCTCACGGTCCCGTTTAGCATATTTTACCAGAATTCTCATCATGTTATTTGATGGTTCCGCACTGTTGACCGCCCACTCCTGAAGCATTTCAGGGTCCGGGTTTTCAAAAGTTGGGGCAATCAGTACTCTCAAACCCCTGGGGACTCTACCCACTGCTAAATATCTTTCTAAAGATTTCACTTCCCACCATTTGGAAACTTTAGTTCTTTTTAGCATCTGTGTTTGTGCATTTAACTCCGGTGTAGTAGCACCCGGACCTTTATTTTGGCCGGCCGTGTTCGCCATTTTTTCATCGAACACAGCATTTGCTGCCTCTTCCCTCTCCTTCAAGCAGGTACCCATTTTGTTCCCTCAACTTGAAACGCTCGCTCAAAGATCTCAACCTTCCTCAGCGCAATAGCCGTTTCCTTTGGGGGTCAAGTATTTCTACATGTTAATCAAGGTAAATACTGAGCCCCTGATGTGGGTTGCAGAGTTATAATTTAAAGTACGGTGTGGTTTAAAATCAAAGCCAGTTCAAAAAAATTTGGGAGAAAGGCTAAAGCTTCTGTCGACAATAGATTATCCACAAGTGAATATCTGAATACGTGCCGATGAGTGCTGAAGTATGTGAGGTCATAAACAGTGCATGGCGGGGCACATCTTATAGCTCAATAAATTATGACTGGCGAATTTCATGTGTTTTTTGGTTTTTAAAAGTTAGTTTTTATCTCTATTCAGTGCCTAACTATAATATCACTTTAACCTTTGTTTTTTTCAGTGAATTCATGATTTTTAACCCCTTCGCTGCTAGGCCTTTTCCCCCCCTGTGCTAAGCCTTTTTTTGGCTATTTGGGGTAGTGCACGCTAAGGCCCCTGTAACATTTTGACCACATAAGGTATCCACGCCAAATTTGCGTCCTTTTCTTCCAACATCATGGGGATTGTAAAGGTACCCAGGGTTTGTGGATTCCCCTGGAGGGGACCCAGAAATTAGCCAAAATACAGCAAATTTTTGGTTTTTTGGGGAAAAATGCGAAAAAAGGGCTACAGATGAAAGCGCCTGTTTTTTTCCCTGAATATGGTATCAAAAAAGGGGTTGTGGGGCTGAAATCACCATCTTCCAAGCTTTCAGGGACAAGCAGACTTTTGTCAGAAAACTAACATTTTTTACACAGTTTTGGCATTTTTCTGGGACATAGCCTATTTTTGCTATTTTTTGTGCTTTCAACCTCCTTCCAGTTAATGGTAGAAATGGGTACAAAAGCAATAATGGATCCTGGAAAGCTATACATTTTTAAAAAGTAGACAAAATTCTGAATTCAGAAAGGGGTCATTTGTGTAGATCCTTTAAGTTTTCTTTATAGAAACTAACAGTTAAATAAAGGAAAAATTGAAAATTAGTTGAAAAAAATAGCCATTTGTGTCAACGTTTTCACCTGTAACTTCTTCTAATTATGACAGCTATTTGAAAGCAATAAACCGTTATATCCGCTGGACCTTTCTGGTTGTGGGGATATATAGGACTTGTAGGTTCACCAAGAACCCGACGAACCCAGAGCCAATGACTGAGCAGCGTCTTGCAATGTTTTTTATTATGTACCGGGTATATAGCAATTATTTTGGGAAAATGTATACATGGAAAAATCGGTATGAAAGACACCTATGTATTTCTGAAATGGGAACAAAATGTAGAGTTTAGAAACAGGAGATATTTGCATATTTCCGAAATTGGGAGTACCCATACGAGCATGTGAATTATAGGTCATTTTTCAAAATGACTTATATTTTACACATTGTCTTTCATTTGAAAGGCAGAAATGCATCGAAAGTCAATAGGTAATAACAGTTGCTCTACAATTCTGTGTTACCCTAAGTCTCCCGATAAAAATGGTACCTCACTTGTGTGGGTAGGCCTTGTGCGGACGTCAGAAAATGCCTCAAAACACAACGTGGACACACCACATTTTCACAATGAAAAATTACCCTTTTTGTGCACAGTGCCTAGTTGTAGTTTTTTAACCCTAGCTCTGCCGGCACCTAGGGAAACCTAGCAAACCTATACATTTTTGAAAACTAGACACCCAGGGGAATCCAGGATGGGGTGACTTGACTGGCTCTCACCAGGTTCTGTTACCCAGAATCCCTTGCAAACCTAAAGAATTGTCAAAAAAACCACATTTTCTTCACTTTTCTGTGGTGGAAAGTTCTGGAATCTGCGTGGATCCACAAAATGCCACCCACCCCGCGTTCCCCAAAGTCTTCTGAAAAGAATGGTACCTCACTTGTGTGGGTAGGCCTAGAGCCCGCAACAGGAAACAGCGCAAAAAGCAACGTGGACACACCACACTTTCACAGTGAAAAATGACCCTTTTTTGGCAAAGTGCCTAGCTGTAGTTTTTGAACCCTAGCTCTGCCGGCACCTAGGGAAACCTAGCAAAACTATACATTTTTGAAAACTAGACACCCAGGGAAATCCAGGATGGGGTGACTTGACTGGCTCTCACCAGGTTCTGTTACCCAGAATCCCTTGCAAACCTAAAAAATTGTCAAAAAAAACACATTTTTCTCACTTTTCTGTGGTTGAAAGTTCTGGAATCTGCGTGGATCCACAAAATGGCACCCACCACGCGTTCCCCAAAGTCTTCCAAAAAAAATGGTACCTCACGTGTGTGGATAGGCCTAGTGCCCGCGACAGGAAACAGCGCAAAACGCAACGTGGACACACCACATTTTCACAGTGGAAAATAACCCTTTTTATGCAAAGTGCCTAGCTGTAGTTTTTGAACCCTAGCTCTGCCGGCACCTAGGGAAACCTACCAAACCCACACATTTCTGAAAAGTAGACACCCGGGGGATTCCAGGGGGGTATGGCTTGCGTGGATCCCCCAACGTTTTCTTACCCAGAATCCCCTGCAAACCTGAACTTTTGCTTATAAAATCACTTTTTTCACACATTTTTGTGTGGGAAAGTTGTGGCATCACGGGGCTGACACAAATTTCCTACTACCCAGCGTTCCCCCAGGTCTCCTGATAAAAATGGTGCCTCACTCGTGTGGGAGGCCCAAGTACCCGCGACAGGCAAGGGCCTGAAACGTAGTGAGGCAACATCAAAATTGCCTATCACAAAACGACCTGGTTTTGCAAGGGGGGTCACCTGGGTTTTTGGCCCGGGGCTCGGCGGCCACCTAGGGAAACCTACCAAACCCACACATTTATGAAAAGTAGACAACCGGGGGATTTCAGGGAGGTATGGCTTGCATGGATTCCCCAACGTTTTCTTGCCCAGAATCCCCTACAAACCTGAAATTTTGCTGAAAAAAATTACTTTTTCACACATTTTGTGTGGGAAAGTTGTGGCATCACCGGGCTGACACAAATTTCCTACCTCCCAGCGTTCCCAGGTCTCCCGATAAAATGGTGCCTCACTCGTGTGTGAGGCCCAAGTACCGCGACAGGCAAGGGCCCGAAACGTAGTGAGGCAACATCAAAATTGCCTATCAAAAACGACCTGGTTTTGCAAGGGGTCACCTGGGTTTTGCCCGGGCTCGGCGTCTACCTAGGAAACTTACCAAACCCACACATTTCTGAAAAGTAGACACCTGGGGATTCCAGGGAGGTATGGCTTGCGTGGATCCTCTAACGTTTCTTACCCAGAATCTCCTGCAAACCTGAAATTTTGCTGGAAAAATCACTTTTTCACACATTTTTGTGTGGGAAGTTGTGGCATCACCGGGCTGACACAAATTTCCTACCACCCAGCGTTCCCCAGGTCTCCCGATAAAAATGGTGCCTCACTTGGGTGGGAGGCCCAAGTACCTGCGACAGGCAAGGGCCCAAAACATTTTGTGAAAGGCAATTTTGATGTTGCCTCAATACGTTTTGGGCCCTTGCCTGTCGCGGGTACTTGGGCCTCCCACCCGAGTGAGGCACCATTTTATCGGGAGACCTGGGGGACGCTTGGTGGTAGGAAATTTGTGTCAGTCCGGTGATGCCACAACTTTCCCACACAAAAATGTGTGAAAAAATTTATTTTTTCAGAAAAATTTCAGGTTTGCAGGGGATTCTGGGTAAGAAAACCTTGGGGGATCCACGCAAGCCATACCTCCCTGGAATCCCCTGGGTGTCTACTTTTCAGAAAAGTGTGGGTTTGGTAGGTTTCCCTAGGTAGCCACTGAGCCCCGGGCCAAAAACCCAGGTGACCCCCCTTGCAAAACCAGGTCGTTTTGTGATAGGCAAGTTTGATGTCGCCTCACTACGTTTTGGGCCCTTGCCTGTCGCGGGTACTTGGGCCTCCCACCCGAGTGAGGCACCATTTTTATCGGGAGACCTGGGGAAATGCTGGGTGGTAGGAAATTTGTGTCAGCCCGGTGATGCCACAACTTTCCCACACAAAAATGTGTGAAAAAAGTGATTTTGTCAGCAAAAGTTCAGGTTTGCAGGGGATTCTGGGTAAGAAAACGTTGGGGGATTTACGCAAGCCATACCTCCCTGGAATCCCCTGGGTGTCTACTTTTCAGAAATGTGTGGGTTTGGTAGGTTTCCTTAGGTAGCCGCCGAGCCCCGGGCCAAAAACCCAGGTGACCCCCCCTTGCAAAACCAGGTCGTTTTGTGATAGGCAATTTTGATGTCCCCTCACTACGTTTTGGGCCCTTGCCTGTCGCGGGTACTTGGGCCTCCCACCCGAGTGAGGCACCATTTTTATCGGGAGACCTGGGGGAACGCTGGGTGGTAGGAAATTTGTGTCAGCCCGGTGATGCCACAACTTTCCCACACAAAAATGTGTGAAAAAAGTGATTTTTTTCAGCAGACTAAAAAGACAAAGATTACTGCACAGCCATCTATTCCTCAAGCACACACACATACTGGTGGGATTTGGCACGAGGGCGAGTGATGGTTCAGTATATACAATTTTATTAACAAAAGATTTCACAAAAATGAAATGCACTGTCAATAATTGAAAAGACAAAAAACTGAACCAGTGACTCGCAGCTCGTGAGCTGTAAAGCCAAGTCAAGGCCCCAACCGCTTTACAGGCCATTCACACACCTTTCATACGTAATACACACAAGACCATTCACACCGCCAGGCACGAAACCAACACATTACAACATTCACAAAAAGGGACAAGGTACACCCTGCTTGAGAAAGACAAAAAAGACAAATATTACTGCACAGCCATCTAATCCTCAAGCACACACACATACTGGTTGGATTTGACACGAGGGTGAGTGATGGTTCAGTATATACAATTGTATTAACAAGTGATTTCACAAAAATGAAATGCACTGTTAATAATTGAAAGGACGAGAAACTAAACCATTGACTCACAGCTCGTGAGCTGTAAAGCCACGACAAGGCACCAACCTCTTTACAGGCCATTCATACACCTTTCATACGTGTGACACACACAAAACCATTCACACCGCCAGCCGCGGGCCCATCACATTACAACACTCACACCAGCAGACAGCGCCATTCAAGGGCCCATCACTTTCACACACCCACATTCCTGACACAGCAACCACACAAGCTGATGGATTGCATGGAGTGGCGCTCGGCTAGCAGTGTGTGTAGTGACCAGCAGCAAGTCACTACTCACACACCGCCAGCCGAGCACCAGTCCACGCACACCGCCAGCCAAGCGCCAATCCACGCACACCGCCAGCCAAGCGCCAATCCACGCACACCGCCAGCCAAGCGCCAGTCCACGCACACCGCCAGCCAAGCGCCAGTCCACGCACACCGCCAGCCAAGCGCCAGTCCACGCACACCGCCAGCCAAGTGCCAGTCCACGCACACTGCCAGCCAAGCGCCAGTCCACGCACACCACCAGCCAAGCACCAGCCTACACACACCACCATCACATTTAGGATTTTTTTATACAAAAAAAGAAAACACAAACAAATTGCAAATAGATACAAATCTACTAACACAAAATCTGAAACTAAATACATTGCACTAATGCCAACCTTGAAACAGAACAAAAATTCTTAAATGATACAGACCAGGCAGTTCACTTTACCACTCATGGATGCTCCCAATAATTCTTTTGCGTGTGGTACGCTCTATAAAAAGCAGGCACACACAGCCCAGGGTTAGAAGGACACTCGGGGCAGTACATACGAGTCTCCTTCCGCGTACCTCTTCGCCAACAGACTCTACATCTCCTAGTGGGAAAGTCTTTTGAGGGTGTGGGAGGAATGTGATCAGGAAAGTGACGATCTTTCAATCGAGCCACATCCTCCACCACTCCAACTCTAGGAACACTTGCCTGTTCCACAACAACAAGGCTGCCTATCACAGACTGCTGAAACTGAACAAAAGTCAACTTTGACGCAGGAGAACACTCCTTGAACACAACAAAAGCATTGAAAGTTGCTAAATTGAAGAGATGGATGGCCAACTTCTTATACCAAACGTAAGCCTTACGAATAGCAGTGTAAGGTTCCAAACTCTGATCTACTCTATCAACACCACCACCCATGTGCTTATTGTAGTCTAAAATGCACACAGGTTTGCGCACTTCAGCAATCTGACCCCAAACAGCCACTGGTGAAGTACTCTCATCATGGATGATAGTCAGCATGTGCACATCCCTCCTGTCCACAAATTTCACAGCTAGTAGTTCATCACTACGCAAGGAACTGCACTGTCCCCTCTGAAGTTTTTGTAAACAAGCTCTTTTGGATAACCTTTACGGTTAGAGCGGATTGTGCCACAAGCAAAAGTGTCCACTTTGAACAATTCCTTAAACAATTGCACAGCAGTGTAGAAGTTATCAAGGTACAAATGGTGGCCTCTGTTAAACAGTTCTCTAGCAAGATCCCACACAATTTTCTCTGAAACTCCAAAAGTGGACGGACAACCAGGGGGGTCAATAGTGGAATCCCTACCAGTGTACACACGGAAATTAAAAACATATCCTGTCCTACTCTCAGACAACATATACAGCTTAATTCCATAGCGTGCCCTCTTGCTAGGAATGTACTGCCTAAAAACCAAACGGCCCTTGAACAGGACCAAAGACTCATCAATAGATATTTCTTTCCCTGGAGTATAGATCTCTGAAAATCGATCTACAAAGTGATCAAGAACAGGCCGAATCTTAAAAAGACGGTCACAATCAGGGTGATCTCGTGGCAACGCCAAAGCATTATCAACAAAATGCAGCATCCGAAGCAAAAGTAAAAACCGATCACGAGTCATAACTGCAGGAAATATGGCCGTTGCCATCAAGCGACTGGTAGACCAATATGAAGCCATGGACGGCTTCCTTATCAAACCCATCAATAAAGTCAAACCTAAAAACTTCTTCATCTCTTCCAGATTTGTGGGAGTCCACCGGGTAGCTCTAGAGTGGGGCCTAAGTTTGTCACTGTTGTCCCTCAAAAACTGTTCAGCATACAAATTAGTCTGCTCAACAATCTCACCCAAAAATACATCATCCATAAACAACTGAAAAAACTGTATAGGAAAAAATGTTCACAATCCACTCTACACCCTGCATCACCACTAAAGGCAGGCAACACCGGCTGCACCATGTTTGGATCAACCCAGAGTCCAGCACTTCCAGTAGGAAGCCTAGCAGCCTCAGGCTGCAATCCAGATGCCTCTTGCACCATCGGCACAGCAGTATCCTCCTCTAAAACAGGCACTTCATCCGCACTGAGAGTAGCTTCATCCACACCGAGAGTAGCTTCATCCGCACTGAGAGTACCTTCATCATCCGATGATTCCATGTGGAGAGAAAACTCACTGCCTGAAACTTCCCCTCCCTCCTCTCCCTCAGACGCACTGTCAGTCTCATAATCCTGATTAACTCGAAAAAGAGAGATTCTCTACCTGTATAACTCAGTACGTGCAAAAAGTCACGGATATTAAAAAACAAACCAGTGCATAAGGCAAATTAGGTAGTGAACCACAACAAGAAAGAGGAAATATATCAAAAAGACTTTTATTCAAATTCAGTATTGTAAAACATCAATATTATTTCATAATAAATATAAGTATCCAAACACATCCCACAGCTAAATCACTCAAACCTCAGACATACCTTCTCATGTATTCACATTCTCACACGCCTACCAAAATCAGACATTCACTCAAGTATATTCACAGTATATTTGAATTGAAACCCCCTAAAAAAATAATAACAGGGATACAGGAGAACATATGAGGCCTGGCAAGAACATACACCCGTGCCTCATAAAGAAATGAACAAAAGAATCAAGATAAATAAATCAGAAACTGTCAATAAAGCAATGAAATAACACATTTTCAAAGGTTATATTCTTAAAAAACATAAATGGGGGGATTTTCTCTATTCCAATGCATTCCAACAGGTGGAATCCAGCGCCGACGCGCATTTCGGTGTGAACCCCAATGTGGGCATCACCTTCTTCAGGGCGACAGAATCAACACAACAAAAGCAGTGGGATGTGCCTTGGCGGCAGAACAAGTGCTAGATGGATAAAAGTGGAGTGCTAGTCGAAAATAGAGAGGTGAAGCCTTGACCGCAGGTGCGAACTATATGCGTAATGGGAGAGTGCCTGTACGGATTAAAAAGCGATGAGCCGGTAATGTGAGGCAATTCAAATGTTGAAAACTTCTGGTATCGCAGCCGCGATATATACCGGTTCTAATGAGTGGAGGCGGAGCAAAGAGGGCTGCAGCTTTGTAGAAGCAGTCCCTAGCCGATGATGGCGAGGGGGGATCGCCGGATCCCAGGATGCAATCAGACTTTTAAGTAAAAGAGTCCCAGGGGAAAGCGTCAACTACTACCCCAAATCCAATTCGAAAAGCCAAGATGTAAAGTCTCCACTAAGGAACAGCTCACCCCGTCAATAAGGCTGCAGAAGATACAAAGCAGCATGTGTAAGGCTCCGTAACCGGAAAGTCAAGTATCGTATCAGGCAAGCGGCATGATGACCGTAACGATGAGAGGGCTCCTAGAAACCTCTCATAATCCTGCTCAGAGGAAGATTCAAGAAGCATACCAACCACCTGCTGAGCAGTCATTCTACGGCTAGCCATAATGCTTACTAATAAAGGTTACTTGTCAAACAAGTCAACAACAACAAACCCTTTGTAAAAAAAGAAATAAACAAAAGGTAGCTTTATCACAAAGACCTATATACTCCACCACTATACCCCTCACTTGCCAGAAGCAGCTAGACTCACCACCACCTACACTGCACAGACACAGTAAAGATCAACAATATCCCACTAAAAAAGAAAAAGAAAAAAACAAATTACACATAAGACAATGCAAAACACATCGCAAAGAATTTCATGCTCTGAACACTAACAAATATGCTGCCATTATGACACCACTTACAAAAAAATTCATTCATGCATGACAATAATACTCATTTGGAGTAAACACAAAAAAAATGTTTTTCTTACCAAATAAATGCAATTACGCAAAACTGCAGAACAACCACTGCCAAAACCGCAAACAGGAATCAAAAGCTTTACACTAGAATAAAAAGGAGAAAATAAACCATTACAATCACATATTCAAATAATGCACCAGTCCACACACAATCCACCAGCTAAGCTAAGGGGTAGGTAGGCCTAAAAACATACTGCTGATCTGCCACCCAAAGAGGACAGAAATGGCCACAATCATCCTCCCATAAAGGGGAGCGACCCTTGCCCAAGGGCCCACTCCCCACACACAAATCCCTGGTGGTCTAGTGGGCCCAAACATGACAAGCCCCAGCCCCCAGAGGAGAGCGACCCTTGCCCAAGGGGTCACTCTCCCCCCCCAAAAAACCCTGGTGGCCTAGATTAAAAAAAGGCGAGATCTGCCCCCCCGCCCCAATGGGGGCAGACAGCCATAAACATACCCCCAAAGGAAGTGACCCTTGCCCAAGGGGCCACTCCCCACAACAAATGGACTCGTGGTCCAGCAGTCCTGCCAAGTGTCACGCATCGGGCGTGACGCTATCGCATTTCAGTGTGGTGTTCCGCATCACCGCACTGAAATGCATTGTCACGCATTTGCCCACTCTCTGCTGACGTGCTGAAACTGGCTAAATTAAAGCCAGGGTGCTGCTAGCGTGCGCTGCCTGGCTGGTGGTGGTGCCTCTGGCCTGTGTGCGTCCGCATGCACCGAGAGTGTCTTATAACTAACAGCCACGTCCTGTTTACCAACGAGAACAAATCGCAGATTTGTGGTGCAGACCCACGTCCACTTGGCTCTACGCGCGCCTTCTGCTTCTCACACTTTCAAAATGAAATCAACATTGAAGCTGCTACTGTGTCAATTAGAATAAACTGTGGCATTTCTAGGGCGCCGCAGGGTCAAGAGAACTCCAGGGGCGTTGAATGTCAATAATACAACGTATTTAAGTTCTCACTCACTCACACTCCACATAAAGCTGCTACCCGCTCCGCCCTTGAAACAAGGAACAATATAGAATAAAACCACTGGAAGCTCAAATCACAAAAAGTACATTGAAACACGATAGATGAGCGCTCCTTTTCAGTTCCTCCTCACACTCATCCAAGCCACTCGAGTGATTACTTTCATTCTGCGCGCTATAATAAATCCATGTCTCATCAAACCACACAAACGCACCCACCCACCCACCAACCACCCCAGACACACAACAAAGAAACGCACACTAAAGTTGGTGTTCACCGATAACGCAAAAATATAACGTTTGTAATTCCACCCTACACACAATGCTGGGGGTGTTCTAATGAATGCACTGATTAGGCCCTGACACAGTGCCCCTCCAGTTCGGTGTGGTCCAGGACTCCCAGCCTAGGCAGAAAGGAAAGTCTTGAGAACAGCCCTTCACCAGCCGTTGTCTAGCTCACACAGTGCTTTTCTATGTACTGCGCCCGAAGCCAGAATGGAGCCGCTGGTGCCTCTCAGGTTAGTCGGCATTGTTTATTTTACGTATCAGTCAGGGATCATTACGTGCATCTCTAAAGCACATTTGAAGTGATTTCTTCATTATGTCTGCTGTCTGTAGTATGAACAAATAAGAGAGAAAATACCAGATTTTTGTGATTTTGTTCTACCGACTAGTACAGTAAAATGTGAATTTCTGGCTGCACAAATGTGTGTAAATTCTGATATTTATAAGTTTCCCTGGTCTTCATTGCTTTATTTTGCTCGCAAGAAAGCGTCACTCATAGTTGTTGAATGTTACTCACTAAAAAATGAAAATGTCACTCGTAAGCAATCTGAAACCTTGGCAGCTATGGTCCAGTGCGCCAAATAAATAAACATGAATCTGCCCCCCCAGGGGGGCAGACAAAGCCAATACATTATGCCCCAATAAGGGGAGCGACCCTTGCCTAAGGGGCCGCTCCCCCAAACAGTAAAGTAATCGCCAATTCAAAAAGAAAAATAAATCCCTGGCTCTAGTGGGCATTCCTGCTGCACGATCGCACGATCGTGCAGCAGGAATGCACAAAAGAAGCATCAGGGGAAAGGAAAACCCTTTCCTTTCCCACGATGCCTCTTTTGCTAAAACCCCCCCCCTCCCCAGAGGAAAAACTTACCTCTTTGTTCCCCGACGCGCTGGAAGCAAATGACTTCCAGCGCGTCGGCGAAGAAAGGGAAACCTCCAATGACGTCAGCGCGCCTCGTGCGCTGACGTCATTGATGACGTGGAGGGGGGGCGGGGGGAGGCAGGGGAAGGGCTTCCCCTGCCTTCCCCGGTAAAAACGCAACGATCGGCGTCCCACGGGGGGAGCGCCAGCGCTTCCCCCGTGGGTGGGTGCCATGACGAGCTGGACTCGTCATGAGCACACGCCCACTGTGTGCCATGACGAGTCCAGCTCGTCATGAGCACCGAAGTGGTTAAACATAAGCTATGATGTTATCAATATACCTAACTATAACGTTAGTTTAGCCTTTGGTTGTTTTAGTGAATTTCTAGGTTTTTTGATCATTTTCAAATTTGAGCATACCCCCCCAACCCACTTGGGCACTTTACAGCCATCACTCCTGCTGCGAGAAGCGCAGCCCAACTTCCATATAGCCGTCCAGCCCCCCATTGCGCACAGCTGAGTTTGATTGCAGGGCCTAGAACCCCGGCACAGGTGCCCAACCACCCCGCTGCACACAACATTCATCGGTGTACAGCGGGGGCTGGCTCTAGGCCCGGGCTCCTAACCAGTCCCGGTGCCCAATTTCCCCCAGGTACCCCACATTCAATGGCACCCAACTTGCAATTTATTTTGCTTTTGTAAAACATTTCTGGTGCTGCAGTGATCTTGCGATTCCTGCCACCCAAGCTTCACCCTTATATTAAATTGGTAGAATGGGGGTAAATCTTGGTCAGTGCCTCCTGGTGGAGTACCGCTGTAACTCACGGAAGGAACGAGCTGGGGCCACGGTATCTGCAACCTGAACAAAAAGTTCCTTTTGATTTTGGTATCTGGAGAGCTGGGTTCCTTTGTGTCCCCCGCCCCTGCTTGACAGATATTTTCATGAAGGAGACGAGGTGGATGACATTGTTTTTTAAAAGCTTCTTGCAGATTCTTCAAGCGGCACCAAAGATATTAGCGAAACAAAAGCACTTTTCCTTTGGAAACTTTAATCTAACCATAACTACACAGTAGTGACCACCACTCTGTAATACATAGCAACACATAAGACTGACAGCATGGACATGCCAATCTCACTGGGTGGTCCCAGCAGTCAGGCACCACCTCAACATACTAAGGGGCATATTTACGAGAGAAGTGGCAGGAGCGTGGCGTTAGCCTCCTTGGCTTAACACCACGCTCTGCCACTTCTGAAACGCAGGGCTGCACCACATTTCCTCTGCACTGGCGCTAATGTAGCTGCCTAGAGCCAATGCAGGCACCCTTTCGCCATAGTGCAAGGGTGTCTGCGTTGCAGGGGAATGATT
Organism: Calotriton arnoldi; assembly: GCA_963921515.1. Classification (NCBI taxonomy): domain Eukaryota; kingdom Metazoa; phylum Chordata; class Amphibia; order Caudata; family Salamandridae; genus Calotriton; species Calotriton arnoldi. The sequence goes on along the minus strand of CAWUFW010013575.1, from coordinate 170,158 downwards.
GCTTATGTGCAGGAAGGTATGGCACTTTGTAATTTCTGTGTGTGCTGCTTAATGCAGCACACACAGAAGCTGCAAAACGTCATTTTTTTCAATGATTGTTTATGTGCAGGAAGGGACACCTTCCTGCACATAAACAATCAATGGTGTTTTGCTGTTTCTTTGTGTGCTGCAGAACACAGCACACATGGAAACAGCAAAAACCAGGAGACATAAAGCATTTCTCCTAGTTTTGCCTGTTTAAGACCAGGTTTTCCCTGGTCTTAATTTTGGCGCTGCCTCCTATTTATGCCACCCTTGTAAATAGGGGGCAGCGTCAAAACCAATAGGTGTTGCGGTGGAACACCCACCACAACACCCATTGCCCTCCCCTTTCATGCTAAGTGTAGCGTGAAAGGGTGCCTTATTTACAAGGCTGTGTTAACCCACATTAAGTGACTTAACACTGCCTTGTAAATAAGGTGAAGCCCCTATCACCACCACATCTGAAAAAGTGGCGATAGTGGCTTGTAAATATGCCCCTAAGCCTCTTCTTTGCCAACAAAGTTGATGGCACACCACTTTGTGAATACAAACCATCTATATTAACACAGATCAATCAGGACCAACGCATTTCCACCCTGACCCAGATCTTTCTCAAGGTAGTTATAAAAAAAACTTTTAAATCAAGATGGCTGACTTAAACCCACACATAAACTTAGAAATCACACCCCTACGAGTGAAAAAAACACAACAATACAGCACACCAGAAACAAAAATATATGCATTGCATTTACCAGTCAGCTGCTCACTAGTACAATTCCATAAGCACCGAATTGATATAACAAGATATGTACCTTACTTGGTATGACTCGTTGTCTATTGCTAGATCTACATTGCATTTTGGCAACAACTGGCCATCTGCAGACACAGTTGAGCACTAGTCCTCCCGGGTACCACTACTGCAAGACCTGTGTCTACCTTCGTCTGACTTGACATTGCTGGAACTAGCTTAACCATAGATCCTCTGGTTGCGGAAACCAGGGACAATGTCACTTGTGGGAAAGAACACAAGAGCTTCAGGGCACTCAAAAGTTTCCAGAACATCCCCTACTGTGTTACCAGTGTCTGTGGTGGTTTAGAACTCTGTTACCAAAGTAATTTATGTAAAGAATCAAATAACAACATGGCAGAATTTCCACTTTACTGATAGGACCTATAGGTAGAGCAAACACCATCATGAAAGGTTATGTGGTGGTGCGTAGACTAGAGAATTATATGCTCACAAAGGCAGTGGTGAACGTAGTGGCAGCATGTCATGCCTTGGACTGTCTGGATTAATGCAACATGATGACACTCAATGGTAACCGCCACATGTGGTATGCATTCAAAATGTTAGCAATAAGCGTCATTTAATTGATGATTCTGCCATCCACTGGGAAGTATATGTGTTCTTGAATATGTCCCATCATGGCATCCAGGACTTGGAAAAGATTGACACAAATAGAAGGCTGAAATTCCTTTGGAGACATTCCTCTTGAGAGATCCAGCTGCACAAAAGTGCAACACTGACAGGACCTTCCCTAATTGTGGCATACCCATCCTTAAGTGCATCGGAGATTCCAGCTTTGATTTCAAAATGTCAATCTATAACATTATGATTCTGTGATCCAGACAGTGCATTTTGATGCTGTATTTATCTTACCTATCAATGATCTCTACAAACAGGAGCTACACACAGTGCCTCCATGGCTGATGATGAAGATGTCACCACTGTTTGGAATTCTGATGCTGCCTTTGTTGACACGACAGAAAGCGGTCACCTATGAATGAGATATGATAGTAGTCAAACATATATATTTCAGTGACAACATCACAGTAAGCATACACATATGAAGCTTTCCCCTCCTGAACATATTGTTGGATATGTGTAGCGACTGCACGTCATAAATATCAATACCATATTTCATACACCTGTACATCTTTCTACTCTTCAAGGCATACTACATGAACACTGTTAAGGTGTAATCCAAGTGACATTCATCTAAATAATGTACTAGTCAAATTTCTTAGAAAGAAAATCGTTTATCTGGCATCTTATTGTCAGTATATGTGCAGTTGGACATAGTGACCTGCTGTCATTGAGTGTATCACGCCCACAGTAAATATTGTGCCCTCAAGCATGCTGGTCATCATGTTTTCCCATTAAGACTATCGTAGACATTGATGCTGGCTATCTTGGAGAGTATAACATGGCCATTGTAGATGGTGTATCCTCCATTAGACTGAGATTCATGATCGGCCACTGGGAATACAGCTGACATGGTGGTCAGATGTCATGGAGAATGTTACATGCCTAATACGTGCTGTAGGCCCACCTACCATTGTTATTTGAAAGACCAACCAATGTCCCTTGCATGAGCACCATCTTTGGCTGTAGGCTTGTTTGTCACAGAAAGTTCAGCATACCAGAGAAGGCTCCACACCTTGGAAAAACACAGCATACCATTGCAAACCCTTCAGCCAATGTACAAGGACCCATCACACCACCTGCTGTGTCAAGTGTGTTGTCTGGCACCAATAATGCCTGAATGTGAATCAGATAGGCCCTAGGGGAGAATTGAGTGTTTCATGAGGTGGCTATGAAGAACTGTCCTCAGCTCTACAAACTGTCAGACAAATATGTGATGCTTTGTCATGTGAAACATCATATTTGATGGGCCCACACCATGGCCATGTGGAAGAAGGGGGCCCATGTACCCCATTGCAAACATATACGAATGCACTGTGAGGACCTCTGTTACTGGCTACATGCCTTCACTTGCTGGGAAAGTGTACCCTAGAAAAAAATAAAGTGTGGCATCACATTTCTCCCATGATGTGGGATATGCTAAAGGGGCTTCTAAGACTTTGCATGGCAGCTGAACAGCAAGGGGGTAAATGAAACATTAGGATTTTCATTAATTATATTGCACACATATGTCACATATTTCTGTTGTCGTTTCCTAAATTGTGCCACACTGTGTGACAAATTAATGCCACTATTTTGTCATGTCCCAATAAAGTTCTATAGGCAGTACAGTTGAAAACCATTTATATTTGACTTCTGGCTTGTTTCATGTCAAGCACGTGTCATACATTACTGAAGTAATGTGGATAGGACATCACTGTTGTTTCTAGAACATTGTCCATGAGAGTTGAAAGATGATTGCAGATTATGCTCTATTTTAAGGGAGCAGTAATGGACCCACTGATGGGACCAGCAACAATGTTAGGGAGACAATGTATGCTCCACTGGAGTCTAGGAGCTCAAGACCTGCCTCCAAGTCTCCCATAAGTGGCACTGAGTTAGAATGAGTCGGCCTAGATGTTTCTCCAGGGGCAGCGGCAGACCACACCACAGACGATGGCTTGGATTAATCTGTCCCAGTCCAGCTCCAGGTAGTGGCAGTAAAGCCTGTCACACCTGAGCCAGAGGCTACCACCACCTCTGTCCTACCTGGCCCCTTCGCAAGGCACCAGCATCAAACCTGCAGATCTGGGTCGAGGTGTCTTAAACCGAACATCTGTTGCCCTGCACCCACCCACCACTCCTTGCATCCCCAGACGATCTACAGAAGTTGTAAATGTAAATAAATATGTAAATCCGTATTTGTAAAGCGCGAACTACTCACCCTTACGGGTCTCAAGGCGCTGGGGGCCGTCGTGGAAATTAAGTGAGCTATTGCCCAGAGTCACATGGTGCTGAGCTGAGCTGCCGCCGGAGCCGGGGATCGAACTGTGAGCCCTGTGCTCCGAAGTCAGCTGCCCTGGCCGCTGCACCACACCTCTCCAAGTTGGACACCATCTGTGCGGTACACACAGTTATAAAGTGACCCTGTCAGGAGAAGACTGGATAGGCACATAAGTATAGTGGAAAGTGTTCATTTGCAGGTCAGTGCCATGCCCAGGTATGTCCATGCTGCAGCGTCAGCACAGGATGAAAGGACATCATCTCATAACCTTTAACCTCTTCTCACTCTTCCCCAGGTTTCTCGCCTTCCCCTCCCACGTCGACCAGTCTGTTTTCCCCTATACATTCCGGGTCTATTGGAGCAAGGGGGTCCCAAGAAAAGTTTCCCCAGTGACAACAAAGAAATGAGGGACTGAGGATGTCCAATGGCTGGTGATGAGCAGGGCTCTCCAACCAGTGATACTGACTTGCATATACTTTTTTGGGTTATGAGGTATTGTTTGTTATTTTTGTCGGCGTAATTGTTCGTTATGGAGAGTTTTATTTATTTATTTAATTTGACTGTATGTACCTTCTCTCTCTCTCCATCACCATCCAGATGATTTGGGCCGTGTTTTTTTAGGCATTCCCCCTTTCTGTACATAGCTTATATCACGTATCAAAAATGCTAATTTCACAGCATGCGTACTCTGTTAATTTTCTATATTCCTCATGCCTTATGATTTTTGACTATGGTGTGATTCACATAGCAAGTAGCCCAAACTTCCAAAGTGAGGCTACCTGCTGTAATGTGTATCAGTGGGTGTTGCATACTGCCAGCATAGAAGTCAATGTGCATTCGTTTGAGACTCAAACTAAAGGTATCAGAACATACATGATCTTCAGCGGTAAATGTCCCCTCCTACACCAGCAATCATTCTATGTAAAGTGTGTGCGACTGTGTGTGCATCAAAGGCAGCACCAGCAGTGAAAGCTTCCGTCGCACATGCTGTATGAATACAGCACTGAGTGAATTAGTGCACGACAGGCCAGATCTATCATTTGTGCAGTACCTGCTATAGCAAAAGGCTTCAGATACTTGAGGTATTCACTGCACGTACATATTTATGTGTTTGTCTTCCTAAAATGGGTTTGAAGTTCTATTTTATTTGCTTGCCATAGTGCCTATGACACTCTTGCCAATCCTCTAGCATCCCTGGCAGTGAATGTTTGATGTAGGTATTAGAAATCCAAGCATGACAGCATGGCCGTGCAGTTCAGAATGTTGGTATATGGGCTTGCTACATGGTCTTTCACCATCCCCAAGACGTAATTCGTCACATTGGTCCCTGGTGTCTATTTTACAAATGGTCCTCCCCCTTTTTTGCACAGCCACATATTATGATTTTGAGTGTCGTGGTGAGTCTAATGGTCCCTGATGTTTCATTCAACTGAAGAGTAGAACTGGGGGGATTAGGGCAAGGTCACCAGGTGGCATGCAAACTACTTTGGTATATGCTTTCCTAAATACATCTTTTGCCTTAGCAAGCAATCGTTAGGTCAATCCGCATTGAACCCTCTTCCAGACCTCCCCCGACCATGCACAACAAATTGAAAAGGTAATCTAGGGTCAAACGCACAGCACACTTGAGAATCATTGGGGTTAGGGTGAAACTGTGCACATGCCACTCTACTGCATTTGGCAAAGGGCTCCTTCTCATCGTGGGCGCAATGCTCCTGTACTGAGCTTTTCTTTTACTAATCATTGTCTCAGGTGTGTAGATTCAATTAATAGAACTAAAGTGATCCAGCACTGCTAACCCCAGGGTGCCTTTCGTTATTAGAACATTGGAATGTTCGGAGCTCTATTGAAGACTGTTAGAATTGGGGGTCTCTAGTTGGCTGAGGTAGGTACCTTTGTCCAAATAGGGACCCTTGCTTCTAGTCAGGGTAAGGGGCTACACTCCTAAAATAACCTCTGCTCACCCCCTTGGTATCTTGGCACGATCAGACAGGCTTATCTCAGAGGCAGTGTGTAAAGCATTTGTGAACACATACAGTAATACAGTGAAAACACTACAAATGGACACCACACCAGTTTAGAAAAATAAGTAATCTTTACTAGACTTAACACAAGACCAAACGACAAAAATCCACAATACTGTAAATAAATAGACTTTAAAATGGTAGAAAATAGCTTAGTTCAATGTAGATGGTAAATGCAACACTTTACTTGCAAAGTACCTTAGATGCGTCACGCAAAACAAACAAAAGGGTCACAGGGAAGTTGAAGCGCCGTTCCTTACACTGAGGGGAGTGGATGCGTTGGTTCCTTACTGCTGCGCAGGGGAGTTGAGGTTCGCTTCCTTACTGTGTGGGTAGTTGATGCGTCATTTCTTAACGTGGCCCGGTGACAATGCGACAAGATGGCGCCTCGATGCGATGCGACGATCCGGTGCGATGCGACAAAATGGCGTCTTTGATGCGATGCAACAACGTTGGATGCGATGCGTGCACGCCCGACGGCCGTGCGGCGAACTCAGTAACTTCTGAGCCGTGACAGGTGATGCGACGGCGACCTCTGCGGCGGCGACACACTTCTCCGGTGATGCGACACGCTTCGTCGGTGATGCGACGGCGAACAGCTGCGGTGGCGGCACGCTTCTTGGGCGATGCGATGGCAACTGAGGCGGCGGCAACACGCTTCTCCTCGTTGCGTCGCTCTTCCAGCTCCCAGCGACACGCAGTCTTCTCAGAGGGCCCAAACCACAGTAGGCACCTCTCTGCAGGTAGAATTCCCAGCAAGGGAATTCAGGGGAGCTGGTGGTGAAGTCTTGTATCCCTGAGACTTCAGGCAGGAGGCAAGCACACTTCAAGCCTTTGGAGATTCTTCCTCAAGATAATGAAAAGTTCACAAAAGTCCTTTTTCCCTTTCCTTGGCAATAAAGTAACCACTGCAGGCCAACCCCAGAAATAGCAAAACAGCACAGGGGCAGTCTCCTCCTTCAGCTTCCTTGGTTCTTCTCCTTGGCAAAGGTTCGTCTTGATTCCCAGAAGTGATCTAAAGTTCTGGGGTCTGGGCCCCAATATTTATACTGCAAAATCCTTTGTTCTCTGAAGGCAGAGAGTGTCTGTTCTCAGCCAAAACCAGTTCTGTCCTCCCTGGTGCAGCTTCCTGGCAGGAGGTGGAGACGGCATTGTTGAAAGCAGACCTGGCCCACGTAGCTGAAAGGAAATCTCCTCCCCCTACTCTCTATTCTATGAGGGCTCAGGTCAGTGAAAGGAAATCTCCGCCCCCCTACTCTCTATTCCATGAGGGCTCAGGTTGGTGAAAGGAAATCTCCTCCCCCTACTCTCTATTCAATGCAGGTCCTATTCAGCCCAGCCCTGACCCATCAGACTGCTGGAGCCAAAGCCCTCTCCAGCCCCCTGTCACTCACAAACCAGACATGGAATACACAAACCTAGCAGAGGCATGCTGGATGGTTAGGCAAGAAAATACCTACTTTCTAAAAGTGGTATTTTCAAACACAGAATGTGAAAACCACCTTCACTAAAAGATGTATTTTAACATTCTGAGTTCAGGCATACTAAACTTTATTTTCCTATCTTGTTCCTAGGGTCAGTTAGGATTATAAGATGTTATAATCAAACTGCCCATTCTGGCCTATGGGAACAGATAGCCTTGCAATAGTGAAAAACGAAATTGGCTGTAATTCACTATCAGGACATGGCACACGCATCAGGGCATGTCCTACCTTTTACATACAATGCACCCTGCCCTTGGGCCTACCTTAGGGGTGACTAATATGTAGAAAAGGGAAGGTTTAGGGACTGGCAAGTGGGTGCACTTGCCAAGTCGACATGGCAGTCCCAGACTGCACACAGGCTCTTCAATGGCAGGCTTGAGCCATTTTTTACAAGCTGCTTTTGTGGGTGGCACAATCAGTGCTGCAAGCCCACCAGCAGCATTTGATTTACAGGCCCTGGGCACACATGGTGCACTGTACTAGGGTCTGACAAGTAAATCAAATAAGCAATCATGGAGTCACTAATCCATTGCAACAATTTACAGTAGGGAGCACTTGCACTTTGGCACTGAATAGCAGTGGCAAAGTGCCCAAAGCATCTAGACCAGCAAAAACATAGCAAAAACATAGCAAAAACATAGGAGGTTACAGTGACAAAATGGAAGGGAGACCCACGCCAATGGTGCAGGCCTAACACGTGTCCCATCCAGCTGAAATGTGGGGAGAACTACCCATCCCTTGGGAGTTTTCTTCACTAAGGCAGAAAAATCTGGACAGACCATCAGCATTGGCGTGTTCTGTACCAGGGCGGTGTTTCAGCGTGAAGTCCATCCCCTGTAGGGAAATGGACCACCTCAACAGCTTTGGATTCTCACCCCTCATTTGCATCAACCATCTGAGTGGTCTGTGGTCTGTCTGAACCCGGAAGTGAGTCCCAAACAAGTATGGTCTCAACTTCTTCAGTGCCCAGACCACAGCAAATGCCTCACGCTCAATTGCACTCTACCTCTGTTCCCGTGGAAGTAACCTCCTACTGATGAATGCTACAAGTTGGTCTAGGCCCTCCTCATTTATCTGTGAAAGAACAGCCCCCACACCATGCTCTGAAGCGTCTGTCTGTACAAGGAACACTTTAGAGAAGTTGGGCGCCAGAAGCACGGGCGCCGTGCACATGGCAGTCTTCAGTGCATCAAAAGCTTTCTGACAGGGGTCAGTCCAGTTCACTTTCTTGGGCTGCTTCCTGGAAGTCAGCTCTGTCAAGGGTGCGACAATGCTGCCATACCCCTTGACAAACCTGCTGTAGTACCCAGTGAGTCCTAAAAAGGCTCTCACTTCTGTCTGGGTCTTGGGGGGGTTCCCAAGCCAGGATGGTCTCAATCTTGGGCTGTAGGGGCACCACCTGGCCGCTCCCCACCTGGTGTCCCAAGTACACCACAGAACCCTGCCTGATCTGGCACTTACTCGCCTTGATCGTGAGGCCTGCTCTCTGCAGCGCCATCAACACTTCCCAGAGGTGGCGCAAATGTTCTTCCCAACTGGCGCTGAACACTGCAATGTCATCAAGGTAGGCGGCACTGAAATCTTTCAGTCCAGCCAACACCTGGTTGACCAACCTCTGAAAGGTGGCAGGGGCATTCTTCATCCCAAAGGGCATAACCCGGAATTGGTAGTGCCCATCTGGTGTGGAGAATGCTGACCTCTCTTTTGCCCCATCAGTTAAGGCGATCTGCCAGTACCCAGACGTTAGATCAAACGTGCTGAGGTACCGGGCAGCCCCTAACCGATCAATGAGCTCATCAGCCCTGGGGATGGGGTGCGCGTCAGTCCTGGTGACTGAATTGAACCCTCAGTAGTCCACACAGAACTGGAGTTCTGGTGTGGCACCCGGTGCGGCAGCCTTTGGGACCAAGACCACTGGGCTGGCCCAAGGACTGTTAGAGGACTCAATAACCCCTAATGCAAGCATCTTGGAGACCTCCTCCTTGATGCAAGCTCTCACCCTGTCAGTCACTCTGTAAGTTTTGTGCTTAACAGGAGGACTGTCCCCAGTGTCTACATCATGGACACACCAATCAGTGACACTGGGAATCAGGGAGAACAGATCAGCAAACTGTCCCAACAACTGGCGACAGTCATTCTGCTGCTCGCGGTTCAGGGTGAAAGAGAGGTTTACACCATCCACTGACCCATCTTGCTCTGTTGCAGACAGGAGGTAAGGAAGAGGCTCAGTCTCCTCCTCCATTCCATCATCTGTCGCTAGGAGCATGCCCACTTCGGACCTCTCTAAGTGGGGCTTCAGGCGGTTGACATGTAGGACCCGCAAAGGGTTCCTTGGAGACCGCAAGTCCACCAAGTAGGTGACATCACTTTTGTGCTCCACCACCTCAAATGGTCCGGTCCACTTATCCTGGAGCACACAGGGCTCCACGGGGGCCATGACCCAAACTTTCTGACCAGGCTGAAGCTCAATCAGAGTGGCATTCTGATCGTACCACCGCTTCATCTCCTCCTGGCTGGCTTCCAGATTCGCCTGAGCGAGTTGCCTGAAACGCCGGGTTTGGTTTCTGAAGGCCAGCATGTAGCTATATACATCCTGGGGATGTTTCCTGGGAACTTTTTCCCAGCCTTCCTTTACCAAACTCAGAGGCCCTCTTACAGGGTGTCCATACAGCAGTTCAAAGGGGCTGAACCCTAAGGACTTCTGTGGCACCTCTCTGTAAGCAAAGAGAAGGCATGGCAAGAGGACGTCCCACTTACGCCTCATAGGTTCTTCAAGACCCATAATCATGCCTTTGAGGGTCCGGTTGAATCTCTCAACCAGCCCATTACCTTGGGGGCGGTAAGGAGTGGTGAACTTATAAGTTACACCACACTCCTGCCACAGGGACTTCATATACTTGGAAATGAAGTTTGTCCCACGGTCTGACACCACCTCTCTGGGAACCCCACACGGGAGAAAATTCCCATCAACGCACGACCCACCACGGGGCCGTCACCGACCGGAGAGGGATGGCTTCCGGGTACCGGGTGGCATGGTCCACAAAGACCAGCATGAACCTGTTGCCCATGGCTGTCTTGGGATCCAGAGGCCCCACAATGTCAATGCCCACCCTTTCAAAGGGGGTGCTGACCACAGGGAAAGGCTGGAGAGGAGCCTTGTGCTTCCTCCCACTCTCACCACTTGCCTGGCAAGTCTGACAGGTCCTGCAATGAGTATCTGAACTCTTGCGCATTTGGGGCCAATAAAAGTGGGTGACAAGCCTTTCAAAGGTCTTGTCCTGCCCCAAATGTCCTGCTGAAGGTACATCATGGGCCAAAGCCAGAAGGAAGGCTCTGTGAAGCGCTGGGGTACCACCAACGCACGGGCTGACCCAGGCTCAGCAACCATAGTCTCGCTATACAGGAGACCATTTTCCCAGTAGATCCAATGTGATCCAGACTGATCAACTGCTGCCTGGTTTGTGGCCTGTTGCTGCAAACCCACAAGAGAAGGGCACTTCTTCTGCTCCTCACAGAACTGTTCCCTGGAGGGTCCTCCTTCCTGCTGCCAATGGGTCGGCTCAGGCAGGTCCCCCAGTTCAGCTACCTGTTCCCGTGTAGGTTCCAGGGCATCCCCCTCAAGGTCTGCCTCCTCCTGGAGCGTGGGAACGGTGGGGGCTGGTTACCTGCGCCCCCTGCCTCTTCTCTTTAAGGCAGGCACCTGGGCCACTCTTTCAGGCTCCAGGTCCTCTTGAACACCCTTACTGGCTGCCTTGGACCGTGTGGTCCTACACGCCCACTCAGGCAGACCCAACATCTCCAAATGAGCACTTCGCTCCACCTTAGCCCAAGGGGAGCTCTCCAAATCGTTACCCAAAAGACAGTCAACAGGCATGGCTGGCCTCACAGCTACTTGAAGAGTACCTGAGACCCCCCCCCACTCAAAGGGAACCTGAGCCACCTTTCAGTGGCTCTCTGTGTTGTCAGCGTCAACAACCGGGTAAAATGCATTGGGGACCACCTGCTCTTCAGACACCAGCCGACAACTGACAGCTGTCACACTGGCTCCGGTGTCTCTAAGAGCCTCCACTCTATGGCCATTGATGGTCACCCACTGCCTGTACTTTTTAGTGTTATCAGGCAGCTGGGTCCTGGGGACCACCTCACAGTCTCCTAAAAAGACTAGGGACATCTCTGCGGGACCCCACCCACCTTGGGCACCCATCTCCTCCCCCAGGGTTACACTAGCCATCTGCCGGGGTGGTGCACCAGTGGGTGCTGTTTTTTCTCTCTGTGGGCACTGGGGATCATAGAACCGGTGGCCCAACTCACCACACTTAAAACATTTCAGGGGTCCCTTATGAACAGGTTTACCTGTCGGGCCCCTGGCTTCTTCTCAGGGGGAGGCTGGGAACCCTTCCCTTGGGGATTACTTTGGGGCCCATTCTGGAACTCCCTCTGTTTACCCTTGTCCCCCCACTCTTCTGCTGGGGACCCTGCCCACCTTTGGCGAAGTCTCCCACATGACCCTTGTGGACCCGGGTGCTCACCCAGCGGTCCGCCTCCTCAGCAAGCTTCCTAGGGTTAGTCAGCTTGCTATCAATAAGGTGCTGGCGTAGCTCTGGAAAACAATTACTAGACAAGTGCTCCCATGCAAACAAATCATAGAGCCCTTGATAATCATTCACTTTGCTACCCTTCACCCAACCATCCAATGCTCTGCAAAAAAAAGTCACATATTCCACCCAAGTGCTAGACTCCAGTTTCTTCCTAAACCTTTGTGTATAAACCTCAGGGATCAACCCATACCTGGTCAATAAGGCTTCCTTCATGTGCACATAAGAATGCTGATCCTCAGAAGGCAATCCCAATAAGGTATCCCGCCCATCACTGAGGAACCGCCCCCACAACCCCGCTCCCCAATCCTTCTCAGGGACCTGGTGGGAGGTCATAGCTACCTCATAGGCCTTGAATCATTGCCCAATATCTTCATTCTTATGAAACTCCTTAATGACATCCTTGGGAATAAACACTCTTGTTTCTACAGGCACGGATGGTGCGCTGCCACCAGAGGGAGAAATTTCTAAACTCTTAGCTTTCAATTCCAATTCCCTAAACATTCTCTCATGCTCCAAATGCATTCTTTTTTCCTCCAAGGCCAACTTCTTATTCTCCAACTCCATCTGCCCACCTATTTTGAGCTTGGCCAGCTCCATCCTATGCACTCTATCTCTCTCCCTGTCCTCCAACTCTCTTGGGGACAGGTCCTTTGAAGAAACACTGCTGCCTGCTCTGGAAGGCACTTTCCTCCCATCCAGGCCCACTGGCCCCTCTAGCTGCCCATCTAAATTCTCTACCTCCTCCCTAGGCTCTTCAGGATGCTCACTGGCATTCCTAGATTCTACCCAAGCCTTCAGCGCCTTTTGGTATTCCTCTTTCTTGGTGAGGCCTTTCATAGAGACTTTAAATTTCCTGCAAGCAGCTTTGAGGTAAGACACAGTGTAAGTGTCAATCCTATCTTCTTCAAAATCAATGTCAACAGATGCAATGGATGCTGCTTTGCTCATGGTGAAAAACAGTTGGCAGTTCTCAAAAAGCAAAAAGAAGTTCCAAGACAAATTCTACCAAAAAGTATGTGGTCGCGTTATGGTCTGCACTCACTAGTAGTGTACACCAATCACTGTATATGAGTCACAAATGCAAGTCCAAATCCTCACCGCTGACCGCCAATGTTAGAATTGGTGGTCTCTAGTTGGCAGAGGTAGGTACCTTTGTCCAAATAGGGACCCTTGCTTCTAGTCAGGGTAAGGGGCTACACTCCTAAAATAACCCCTGCTCACCCCCTTGGTAGCTTGGCACGAGCAGACAGGCTTATCTCAGAGGCAGTGTGTAAAGCATTTGTGAACACATACAGTAATACAGTGAAAACACTACAAATGGACACCACACCAGTTTAGAAAAATAGGTAATCTTTACTAGACTTAACACAAGACCAAACGACAAAAATCCACAATACTGTAAATAAATAGACTTTAAAATGGTAGAAAATAGCTTAGTTCAATGTAGATGGTAAATGCGACACTTTACTCTCAAAGTACCTTAGATGCGTCACGCAAAACAAACAAAAGGGTCGCAGGGAAGTTGATGCGCCGTTCCTTACACTCAGGGGAGTGGATGCGTCGGTTCCTAACTGCTGTGCAGGGGAGTTAAGGCTCGCTTCCTTACTGTGTGGGGAGTTGATGCGTCGTTTCTTACTGTGGCCCGGTGATGATGCGACAAGATGGTGCCGCGATGCGACGATCCGGTGCGATGCGACAAAATGGCGTCTTTGATGCGATGCGACAATGTTGGATGCGATGCGTGCACGCCCGACGGCCGTGCGGCAAACTCGGTAACTTCTGAGCCGCGACAGGCCCTGCAACACGCTTCTCCGGTGATGCGACGGCGACCTTTGCGGCGGCGACACGCTTCTCCGGTGATGCGACACGCTTCGTCAGTGATGCGACGGCGAACAGCTGCGGTGGCGGCACGCTTCTTGGGCGATGCGACGGCAACTGCTGCGGCGGCAACACGCTTCTCCTCGTTGCGTCACGCTTCCAGCTCCCAGCGACACGCAGTCTTCTCAGAGGGCCCAAACCACAGTAGGCACCTCTCTGCAGGTAGAATTCCCAGCAAGGGAATTCAGGGGAGCTGGTGGTGAAGTCTAGTATCCCTGAGACTTCAGGCAGGAGGCAAGCACACTTCAAGCCCTTGGAGATTCTTCCTCAAGATTATGAAAAGTTCACAAAAGTCCTTTTTCCCTTTCCTTGGCAATAAAGTAACCACTACAGGCCAACCCCAGAAATAGCAAAACAGCACAGGGGCAGTCTCCTCCTTCAGCTTCCTTGGTTCTTCTCCTTGGCAAAGGTTTGTCTTGATTCCCAGAAGTGATCTAAAGTTCTGGGGTCTGGGCCCCAATATTTATACAGCAAAATCCTTTGTTCTCTGAAGGCAGAGTGTGTCTGTGCCCAGCCAAAACCAGTTCTGTCCTCCCTGGTGCAGCTTCCTGGCAGGAGGTGGAGACAGCATTGTTGAAAGCAGACCTGGCCCAGGTAGCTGAAAGGAAATCTCCTCCCCCTACTCTCTATTCTATGAGGGCTCAGGTCAGTGAAAGGAAATCTCCGCCCCCCTACTCTCTATCCCATGAGGGCTCAGATTGGTGAAAGGAAATCTCCTCCCCCTACTCTCTATTCAATGCAGGTCCTATTCAGCCCAGCCCTGACCCATCAGACTGCTGGAGCCAAAGCCCTCTCCAGACCCCTGTCACTCACAAACCAGACATGGAATACACAAACCTAGCAGAGGCATGCTGGATGGTTAGGCAAGAAAATACCTACTTTCTAAAAGTGGTATTTTCAAACACAGAATGTGAAAACTACATTCACTAAAAGATGTATTTTAACATTCTGAGTTCAGGCATACTAAACTTTATTTTCCCATCTTGTTCCTAGGGTCAGTTAGGATTATAAGATGTTATAATCAAACTGCCCATTCTGGCCTATGGGAACAGATAGCCTTGCAATAGTGAAAAACTAAATTGGCTGTAAATCACTATCAGGACATGCCACACACATCAGGGCATGTCCTACCTTTTACATACAATGCACCCTGCCCTTGGGCCTACCTTAGGGGTGACTAATATGTAAAAAAGGGAAGATTTAGGGACTGGCAAGTGGGTGCACTTGCCAAGTCGACATGGCAGTCCCAGACTGCACACTGTGAGAAAGTGCCATCTTTCTTGCATGGTATGCCCCCACTTTTTGCTGAATTGCTGATGTGCTTTGACTGAGTGTGCCCTGGGATCCTGCCAACCAGGTACCCAGGGCCTGTGTTCTTTCCCTAAAACTGCATTGATGCCTACACCCAATTGGCATCCCTGGCCACAGGTCAGCCCCTGGTAAATGGTACCATGGGTACCCAGGGCACTGTGTGCTGAGTGTGCTTTTTATACTGATGAAAATAAAGAAATCACAATTTTTGCAAATACAATTGACTATTGGACTTTGTGTGATGCGCACGCCCTTTGAAAGTAACAAATGCTTTACACTGTCCTCTGATACTGCCTTACTGCTCGACCAAGCTACCACTTTAGAGAGTAAGGTTATATCTAACTTTAGCCTCTGTCTTGCCATTGGGGAACTGTGGACCCTATACACCCTGTACCTTACTTTGGTGCAGTATATATAGAGTCACTTTCCTACATTGGTGGATCAGCGGTGGGATGCAAACTTGCATTTGTTGGACTTCTTGGTTTCCATCTGATCACACGACAGAACTCTTAAATTGCCTTTAGAATTCTGATTTTTTTAAATTGGTATTTTTTTTCAAATTACTTAAAATCTTGCTTAAGCCCCTTTAGAATTTTAGAAAATAAAAAGTCACTATAGTCAAGGGTAGAGGGGTTAGAACTTTTGTTAAAATGTCTCAAGACAAGAACCCAGCTATTAGTGAAGATAATAATGACATACAGGACCTGGTTGAGGAGCTCGACCTCACCCCTTATCTTCATTTGTCTTTCAAAGAGATAAGGTCCTTATGCAAACTTAAAGATATACCAATGGGCCAGCATCCAACCAAACAAGGGCTCCAGGAACTCCTGGCTGAGTATGCTAAGGCCCACCCCTCTGAGCATGGTGATGACCAAGCAGAGGAGGAAAGGAGGGAGGAGGATGGGGATGGTAACCCACCTCCACCACTGCCTAGGGAAGATAGGGTCCCTGCACCCTTATCTCCAAGAATCAACCTCTGGGGACCTAGAGGCCACATAGGTGGTTCAGGTCTCAGAGAGGACCCTGAGGACAGCCTCAGGGAAGAGGACAACTTTTTAGCAAAGTTGGCCAAAAGACTGGACCTAGAGACCAGACTCCTGGCTCTAGAGAAGGAAAGAAAAGAGATGGGTTTAGCACCCATCAATGGTGGCAGCAATACCAATAATAAGGATAAGGAGGAATCCTATGATCCTAAAATCCCCAAAGGGATTGTCCCTAAATATAAGGAGGGTGATGACATTACCAAATGGTTCACAGCCTTTGAGAGGGCTTGTGAAATGAGAAGAGTGAAGAAACCTCTCTAGGGGGCACTCCTGTGGGAACTGTTCTCTGGTAACTGCAGAGACAGGCTTCTGACCCTCTCTGGGCCAGATGCAGGGTCCTATGACCTCATGAGGAAGACTCTGATTGAGGGATTTGGATTCACTACTGAGGAGTATAGAATTAGATTCAGGGGGCTCAAAAACCCAGACCCAGTCCTGGATTGACTTCGTGGACTTCTCAGTAAAGACACTGGATGGTTGGTTAGCTGGACATGGTGTGCAGGATTTTACTGGATTGTACAATTTGTTCATGAAGGAACATATATTAAGTAACTGCACAAATGAAAAGTTGCATCAGCATTTGGTAGACCTAGGTCTAATTTCTCCCCAAGAATTGGGAAAGAAGGCAGACCACTGGGTCAAGACTAGGGTGACAAGGACAACCACTGGGGGTGACCAAAAGAAGGTGGTCACCAAACCTCCCCAGGGGAAAGGTGGTGAGAATCCCCAAGATAAGAAGTCTGAGTCTTCCAAAGGGCCCCAAAAACATGTTCTGGGGGTGGGTCCCAAACTACTCCCTATGTGCCTCAACCCTATAGGGGAAGAACTTTGATCCCTTGAAGGCCTGGTGTAATAACTGTAAGAAGTTAGGACACCTAACTGTAGATAAATCTTGCCCCCACAACAAAGCCCCTAAGGCACCCAGTACAGCTACTCCTGGGGCAGCAAGTCTACAGATGGGATCAGAAGAGTGCCCTGAGCAAATCTGGGGACACACTCAGGCGAGTCTAGTCTCACTAGGGGAAGTGGAGTTTGCTACTGTAGCTGTGTGGCCACCCAACTTAAAGAAATATTTACAATACCCCTGGGTGAATGGAACTAGGGTAGAAGCTCTGAGGGATACAGGTGCCAGTGTCACTATGGTGAGAGACACACTGGTTTCCCCTGAGCAATACTTGATTGGGAAAACTTACCCAGTCACCAATGCTGACAGTGTCACCACTAGTCATCCCATGGCCATGGTGACATTAGGCTGGGGGGCGGGGGTTACTGGCCTGAAGCAGGTAGTGGTCTCTCAGAAGTTACCAGCTGCATGTCTGCTAGGAAATGATCTGGAAACCTCAGCCTGGGCAGAGGTTGAGCTAAAGGCCCATGCAGCCATGCTGGGCATCCCTGAATTGGTGTGTGTAAAAACAAGAGCACAGAGCAAAAGGCAGGGTGAAGAAATAGTGTTGGAGCCTGAAATGATGGCCCAACCTACCAAGAGAAAAGGAAAGAAGACTGGGGGACCAGCTTCTACACAGCCACAAGAGCAGGACCCCTCTCCTCAGGGAGAGAACCTGGATACCCCAGAGGGAACTGAGCCCATGTAGCTTGACCCTTACCAGGTTGAACTCTTGGGCCCAGGGGGACCCTCTAGGGAAGAGCTGTGCCAAGGACAGCAAGACTGTCCCACTCTTGACAGCCTGAGGCAGCAAGCTGTTTCAGAAGCCAAGGGAGATGTCAGTGGTACCCACAGAGTCTATTGGGAAGAGGGATTACTGTACACTGAGGCAAAAGACCCCAATCCTGGAGCCACCAGGAGAGTGGTAGTGCCCCAGAAGTACAGGGAGTTCCTCCTAACTTTGGCTCATGACATCCCCCTAGCTGGACATCTGGGCCAAACCAAAACTTGGGAAAGGCTAGTTAGCCACTTTTACTGGCCCCAGATGCGCCAAAAGGTGAAGGAGTTTGTCAGCTCCTGTGTTACCTGTCAAGCCAGTGGCAAGACAGGTGGCCATCCAAAGGCCCCCCTGATACCACTGCCTGTGGTGGGGGTTCCCTTTGAAAGGGTAGGTGTGGACATAGTGGGTCCACTGGAACCTCCCACAGCCTCAGGGAACAAATTCATACTGGTGGTAGTGGTTCATGCCACTAGGTATCCTGAAGCTATTCCCCTTAGGACTACTACAGCTCCTGCAGTAGCCAAGGCCCTCATTGGTGTCTTCACCAGGGTAGGGTTTCCTAAGGAGGTGGTTTCAGACAGAGGTTCCAACTTCATGTCTGCTTACCTGACCCACATGTGGAAGGAGTGTGGGGTGCAGTACAAGTTTACTACACCCTACCATCCACAAACCAATGGCCTTGTTGAGAGATTCAACAAGACATTGAAAGGCATGATCATGGGACTCCCTGAAAAACTCAAAAGGAGATGGGATGTCCTACTACCATGCCTGCTTTTCGCTTACAGAGAAGTGCCACAGAAGGGAGTAGGTTTCTCACCCTTTGAACTTCTGTTTGGCCATCTTGTGAGGGGACCACTCTGTCTTGTGAAGGAGGGCTGGGAGAGACCTCTCCAAGAACCCAAACAAGACATTGTGGACTATGTGCTTGGCCTAAGGTCCAGAATGGCTGAGTACATGGGAAAGGCATCCAAGAATCTTGAGGCCAGCCAGGAGCTTCAGAAGCACTGGTATGACCAAAAAGCTGCACTGGTTGAATTTCAACCTGGGCAACAGGTATGGGTTTTGGAGCCAGTGGCACCAAGGGCACTCCAGGACAGATGGAGTGGCCCTTACCCTATCCTAGAGAAAAAGAGTGAGGTCACCTACTTGGTTGACCTGGGCACAAGCAGGACACCCAAAAGGGTTATCCATGTGAACCGCCTAAAACTCTACAATGACAGGGCTGACATCACCATGCTGATGGTGACAGATGAGGAACAGGAAGCTGAGAGTGAGCCTCTCCCTGATCTCCTCTCCCACAGCCCAAAGGATGGGTCAGTAGATGGAGTTGTCTTTTCAGACACCCTCACTGCCCAACAGCAGACTGACTGCAAGCAAGTCTTGCAGCAGTATGCTGGGCTCTTTTCCTTGACCCCTGGTCTGACAAACTGGTGTACCTATGATGTGGAGACTGGTGACAGTGCACCTGTCAAAAACAAGATCTATCGTCAGTCAGACCAAGTTAAGGAAAGCAACAGAGCTGAAGTCAGCAAGATGCTGGAGCTAGGGGTTATTGAGCCCTCTGAGAGCCCCTGGGCTAGCCCAGTGGTTCTGGTCCCCAAACCTCATCAACAGGGTAAAAAGAGAGAGATGAGGTTTTGTGTGGACTATAGAGGTCTCAACTCTGTCACCAAGACAGATGCACACCCTATCCCAAGAGCTGATGAACTGATAGACAGATTGGGTGCAGCCAAATACCTGAGTACCTTTGACTTAACTGCAGGGTACTGGCAGATTGGCATGGCCCCAGGAGCCAAAGAGAAAACCGCATTCTCCACACCTGATGGGCATTTTCAGTTCACTGTTATGCCCTTTGGTTTAAAGAATGCCCCTGCCACCTTCCAGAGGTTGGTGAATCAAGTCCTTGCTGGGTTGGAGTCCTTTAGTGCAGCCTATCTTGATGATATTGCTGTCTTCAGTTCCACCTGGCAAGATCACCTGGTCCACCTTGGGAAGATTTTAAAGGCTCTGCAAACTGCAGGCCTAACTATCAAGGCATCCAAATGCCAGATAGGGCAGGGCACTGTGGTGTACTTGGGCCACCTGGTTGGTGGAGGCCAGGTACAACCCTTACAGCCCAAGATCCAGGCCATCCTGGACTGGGCAGCTTCAACAACTCAGACCCAAGTCAGGGCATTCCTTGGCTTGACTGGGTACTACAGGAGGTTTGTGAAGGGATATGGGTCCATTGTGACTCCCCTCACAGAACTCACCTCCAAGAAGATGCCAAAGAAAGTAAACTGGGCAGTCTGTTGCCAAAAGGCTTTTGACACTCTGAAAGAAGCAATGTGCTCAGCACCAATTCTAAAAGCACCAGATTATGCCAAGCAGTTCATTGTGCAGACTGATGCCTCTGAGCTAGGGATAGGAGCGGTCCTATCCCAGACCAATGATGAAGGCCAAGACCAACCTGTTGCTTTTATAAGCAGAAGGCTTCTCCCCAGGGAGCAGCGTTGGAGTGCCATTGAGAGGGAGGCCTTTGCTGTGGTTTGGTCCCTGAAGAAGCTGAGGCCCTACCTGTTTGGGACTCACTTCCTAGTTCAAACTGACCACAGACCTCTCAGATGGCTAATGCAAATGAAAGGAGAAAATCCAAAACTGTTGAGGTGGTCCATCTCCCTACAGGGAATGGACTTTGAAGTGGAACACAGACCTGGCACTGCCCATGCCAATGCAGATGGCCTTTCCAGGTTCTTCCACTTAGACAATGAAGACTCCATAGGGCAAGGTTAGTCTCATCATCTTTCGTTTGGGGGGGGTTGTGTGAGAAAGTGCCATCTTTCTTGCATGGTATGCCCCCACTTTTTGCTGAATTGCTGATGTGCTTTGACTGAGTGTGCCCTGGGCTCCTGCCAACCAGGTACCCAGGGCCTGTGTTCCTTCCCTAAAACTGCATTGATGCCTACACCCAATTGGCATCCCTGGCCACAGGTCAGCCCCTGGTAAATGGTACCATGGGTACCCAGGGCACTATGACCAGGGAAGGCCCCTAAGGGCTGCAGCACTTGTTATGCCACCCTTAGGGACCCTGTACCTTTACACACACACACTGCCTTTGCAGGCTGCGTGTCTTGGTGCAGAACAAAAGTGAAGAGTCGACATGGCACACATCCCTGTGTGCCATGCCTACAAGCCACTGCCCTGGCCTAGGTCAGCCACCCCTCTAGCTGGGTGCACTATGCCAGTGGTGAGGGCACAGAGGCATGAGCCCTGTGCCCCTACAGTGCCCAAGTCCATTCTTGGGCATTGTAAGTGCTGTGCTGCCATTTAGAGTATATGGTGCTGGGAGTCTGTCATTACGAACTCCACAGCACCATAATGGCCCCACTGAAAACTAAGAAGTTTGATATCAAACTTCTCAGCACATTAAACCCACACTGATGCCAGTGTGGGATTTAATGTAAAACACACTCCAGAGGGCATCTTAGAGATGCCCCCTGAAACCAACCCGACCTCCAGTGTCCGGACTGAGTGGCTGCCCAGGCTGCCACCACCAGACATGTTTCTGGACCCCTGGGTCGAGAGCCTCTGCTCTCAGGGGCCTGAAACAATGCGCATCCTGGGGCGAGGTGCCAAAGCCTCCTCCCCAGGATGGGCAGGGGAAGCTTCAAAGGCCTGCCGCCTTTTGAGCTTCCCCAGACCATTTGCTGCTCCCAGCAAACTGGTCCCCACTGGTTCTACCCCCACTTCTGGCGGGAGAACCGGCGGGAAAACCAGAGGCAGGAAATGGGTTGTGCCCACCTCTGCCAACTCCACCCCTAAGGTGGGGGAGGCGAGGTGAAGCACAAACTCGAGTCCCCGCCATCTTGAGGATGGGGGGACCCAGCCAACCAGGGACAGGCTCCTGCCCCCCTCCCACTCGAGAGTGGCAGAATAGGGGGTGTACCCACCCCAGGGACGAGACCCATTGGTCCCTGCCCTTATCTACCTGTAACCAACCCTAAAGTCAGTATTTAGGGGCTCCCTGAACCTTCCTTCCTCAGTTCCAGATTCCAAAAACAAGAAAGAAGAACAAGAAACAAGAAGACCTGCGTGCAGTTGCTCACAAGAGGAAGACACCAACTGATTTGGCCCCAGCCCTACCGGCCTGTCGACCCTCGAACCGGCTCCTGCTAAACCCATGGCGTCTCCAGTGGTCAGCACCCTCACAAACCCCGGGGGACCTGACTGCCTAGTGACTCCAACCCCCTGGGACTCCCAAAAGCAGTGGTACTGCTCAAAGCAAGCAACCAACCCCTGGTGCCAACCCGGAACCGCGAATCCTGCACCCTCTGCACCCGCCGAGCCCGGCCTGTGCCTGAGTGGGCAAATACCAAGAGGACGTCCCCCCGGTGACTGCGACCCAGAATCCAGCACCCAAGGGCCCTCCTCGACGCTCCTGACGTCGCCTGCAGCCTCAGAACAATGGACCCCTCCAACCGCGACCAGCCGAGGGTAAGATTTCCGATGCCTAAAGACACCCCTGCACCCGATGCCCCACGGCCTCCTGTGCCCAACTCCGGGGTGCCTACCCTTCCCACAGCTTCCCAACTTACCTCTCAAAGTGGTGGTCGCACCTGAAGAATCACCGTCCCCGAGTTTGCAGTCTTTGTTCGTCACGCAGCTCTACCATTGAAAACCATTGGGCGCCCGACGGCCCAAAAGCCCACTGCACCCGGCCGCCCCAGTGCCGCTGAGGGTGCACCAACTACCCTGTTCGACTTCCCCACTTGCCCTGAGCAAGTGACCAGGAGCTTTGCTCCCACAGCCGAGTGGCCTGCTAGCCAGCAGCCACCAACCAAAGCCCCCCTGCCGTCCATAGGATAACATTGGGCCTACTCACTCTGCACCCAGCCGCCCCTGTGCTGCTGAGGGTGTAACAACTGTACTTACCTGACCCTGGGGGACCCCTGAGTCTATGCCCAGAACCTTAACTCTGCCAGTCGAGTACTTACCCAAAGGCCGATAACCCACTTTTCTTCCATAGGGTAACATTGACTGGTTTCACTCGGAAATTCTTCTGTGTGGAGTTTCCCAACTTTAAAATATTCACCTACAATCAACCGAGTAACGAAAACAGAAATACTCACCTGCTATTAGGAGAGATCCCAGTGCTGGATCTTGGTGCCCAGTACTGACCCTGAAAAGTAATCACAACGTTACTTACCGCTAACTCAATTTTCTTCCATAGGGATCCATTGACTGGTTTTCTGTGAAATACCAAAATATTGCTTAAAAATCACAACAGTAACTAA
Source organism: Calotriton arnoldi (assembly GCA_963921515.1). Classification (NCBI taxonomy): domain Eukaryota; kingdom Metazoa; phylum Chordata; class Amphibia; order Caudata; family Salamandridae; genus Calotriton; species Calotriton arnoldi. The sequence continues at coordinate 147,173 of CAWUFW010013575.1, read as the reverse complement.
TTCCGATTTACTCACCTGCTATCAGGAGAGACCTCAGCACTGCATCTTTCAGACCAGTACCGACCCTGAAAAGTAATTTTAACCGTACTTACCCGTAATTTGAAATTCCTTCCATAGGATATCATTGCCTGCTTTTTGTTGAAAAAGTTTCTCTGTGTCGATTTCTGAATCTTACAAATATTCTTTAAAAATCGTGCCAACGATACAAACGTAATTACTTACCTGTTTTAGATAGATATCCCAGTGCTGAACCTGAGACTCCAGCACTGGATTACAAAAGTAACGTAAACATACTTTGCTTGCAAACTGTATTTCCTTCCATAGGATAACATGGGTAATTTTACCCAGAAAAGTTTCTAAGTGTCAACTTTTGAAATACCATAATATTCCTCAAAAATCACTACTATAACCAAAACGCTTTTACTTAACTGTTTACAGGAGATGTCCCGGGACTGAATCCAAGATCCAGTCCTGTGGTTAGAAAAGTAATCCACAAAGTAATTAATTGCATTTAACCAAAACTGTCCATTGAGCTCAATGTTGCATTGTGTTTGAAATTGTGTTGACTCTTGCAACAACTGTGACTACTGTCATCAAAAAGACTATTGCCTATTTGAAAAGTGTTTAAACAAAGCATTTCACTCTGAGAAAGTATATTTTGATTCCTATTGTTGGTTCTAAAATAAAACAAGCCTATATTTTTATATACAAACCATTGGCCTAGAGTTCAGTTCTTGAGTGTGTGGCTTCATTTGCTGACTGAGTGTGTACAACAAATGCTTTACACTGCCCTCTGATACTGCCTTACTGCTCGACCAAGCTACCACTTTAGAGAGTAAGGTTATATCTAACTTTAGCCTCTGCCTTGCCATTGGGGAACTGTGGACCCTATACACCCTGTACCTTACTTTGGTGCAGTATATATAGAGTCACTTTCCTACACACACAGACTCTGCAATGGCAGGCCTGAGCCATATTTTACAAGCTGCTTCTGTGGGTGGCATAATCAGTGCTGCAAGCCCACCAGCAGCATTTGATTTACAGGCCCTGGGGACACATGGTGCACTATACTAGGGTCTGACAAGTAAATCAAATAAGCAATCATGGAGTCACTAATCCATTGCAACAATTTACAGTAGGGAGCACTTGCACTTTGGCACTGAATAGCAGTGGCAAAGTGCCCAAAGCATCTAGACCAGCAAAAACATAGCAAAAACATAGGAGGCAACAGTGAAAAAATGGAAGGAGACCCACGCCAATGGTGCCAGGTCTAACAAAGACAATGGCGTGATCGGGCTTCTAATGGCCGATAGAAGCCGGAGCTCCAACATTCTAATGTTGTCGTTCACAGCTGTTGCTGTAAACAAAGGCCTCACGGAGCCCGAGGGCATTTCAATCCCCTTGGGCTCTGTGAGGCCCTTGTTTTATTTGTTAGAACATTCTGCCCTCTCATGGCAAAATGTTCTAATAGCATTATAGCCCTCCCTAGCTTGGCTATACCAGCATCAAGGCCTGCTCCCTTGTTAACGGCCCTCGCCTTCAGCTCGGGCCTTTAATGCTGGAGCAGGCCTTTAATGGCCAGTATAGCTCGCACAGCAGGCTATAAGGCTATAGTAAAGCCAGGCATGGCACACAAAGTTCTTGATGACATGGAGTAATGTGGTCATCAATATTAATTTCAATATTGTACTTATTCTGCAGATGTGATTTTACTGAGTTCAACTAAATTTAATGATATACAAGTTGCTACATAGGCCTCTGGATTTGTATCACATTGTGGAATGGACATTTGGGACACACAATTATTTGGACTTTCATTTGTATTGTACACGTTTGTTTTTGTCATAGTGGTTTTGTTTGCGGAGTACAATATCCAATGTTGTTGTTTGGTGTTGTTCATCACTGTGCCTACTTTTATTTATAAGCTGCAAGTTGGTCTACTACCTTGAATTGCTATTGCTTGCAGCACAAGGAGTATGGCTATATTGCCTCTACTGATTGTAGAGTTAGGGCGACTGCTATCTTGCTTTTTTTTTATTTTCCTGATGTACCAGAATTGAAACCATGTATCGGTAGACCTTGGCTCTAAATAATGTATATGCTCCACCATAACTTTGGCTGTTCATCTGTATATTACCAGCACCAGACTTGTAAGGTGTTTGATGGGGGACATGGTAGACGGTCCATGGAGGAGATCTCATCAAAAAGGTCTGCTCTTAAATATGCTAATGACGCACTTGGGTAGCAGACACAACAGCTGCCAATTTTGGCGGATGTTGTACATCTACCAAGTGCTAAACGGCCCTCTCATTCTAGATAAATTGCTGGAGAAGTAAAATTCAATAACTGAAAATACAATACACTTTGAAAGAGGATAAGTCCAAATCACGGTCCTAAAAAAAGCAAATGTTACTTTACCTCTGCATAAAGTTTGAGGAAAACTGAAATAGAAAAACAAAGAGAACACGTTTAATCATATTCTATTTAATTATTTAGGGCCAATGGTTAATGTTGTCATGAAAACCAATGTTATCTGGTCTAAATTCAATTAAGTGACCAAAATCTGACACTGACCAGTAAACATTTCCACACAGCGTGGCAAATGAGCTGCTAGTGCAGTATTTTAAAACTCAAACAGATGATGGACGGAGCGCTAAAACTTTTCAGACACTCACCCCCAGTCACAGATTTCGGTTGAATCCATCATAGTTCTTTAGCTCGCTTTTCCACCCCAGTTCAGACCCAGCCATATGCAATCAGTCTTGACCCTGTTCCTTATGGGAACAGTCCAGCCCGAACTGCCAAGCCAGGTCTTCTATTGACCGAAAATAAGCATCCTGGGACCGGTTTCGGGGTATCACCCCTCATCAGCCAGGCTAGCTTGAAACCAGTGACAAAGTGAGCAAGGGGCCGACGTCTGGGGATACCCTGCCAACCTAGGGCGAACAAAGCAAACACAAGATGATGGACAGAGCGCTGAAACTTTTCAGACATTCACCCTGAGTCACAGATCTTGGCTGAATCCATCATCGTTCTTTAGCTCAATTCACCATCCCAGTTCAGACCCAGCCATACGCAAATCAGTCTTGACCCTGTTCCTCATGGGAACAGTCCAACCCGAACTGCCAAGCCAGGTCTTCCCTGGACCCGAAACAAGCATCCTGGGACCGGTTTCCGTGTAACACCCCTCATCAGCCAGGCTAGCTTGAATCCAGTGGCAAAGTGAGGAAGGGGCCCATATCTGGGCATACCTTGCCAACTTAGGGTGAACAAAGCAAACACAAGGAGATGATAGACAGAGCACTGAAACTTTTCAGACACTCACCCCCATTCAGAGATCTGGGGTGAATCCATCATCGTTCTTTAGATCACTTCGCCACCCCAGCTCCAACCCAGCCATATGCAAATCAGTCTTGTCCCTGTTCCTCATGGGAACAGTCCAGCCCGAACTGCCAAGCCAGGACTTCCCCGGATAGCAAACAAGCATCCTGGGACTGGTTTCAGGGTAATACCCCTTATCAGCCAGGCTAGCTTGAATCCATTGGCAAAGTGAGCAAGGGGGCCATGTCTGGGCATACCCTGCCAACTTAGGGCTAACAAAGCAAACACAAGGAGATGGTGGACAGAGTACTGAAACTTTTCAGACACTCACCCCCAGTCACAGCTCTGGGTTGAATCCATCAGTATTTTCATCATGATAAAAGCAGGTCTAACAATATAGATATGTATGGCTCTCACTAACAGCCAGACGAATTTGTCAAAAACTTCTCAAATAATAAGAACTCCACATTGGGATAACATGACAGATTCATTCATTCATTCATTCATAAAATCTTTATTTCGGTTTATAATACCATAAAAGAATTAAACATATACTTCCTTTTCAATGGTGCTCGAGATAAAATTAGTTAAAAGTCTTCCGTACACCAAATTCTAAGAGGTCAGGTATTCCAGGTTACAATTTTATAAACCCGAAATAGATCAACAAAAGTATAACTCATTTTGATGTTTCAATTAAAAATAGTTAGAATAAAAACTACAGTGCAAATGCATTCATTTAACTAGCAAATTTCACAGTTGTTACTCAGTGGGGCGCATCAAATCTGTAATAATCATTAGGGTCCCTCTACATCTTATACATTAAAAATACAAATAATAAAAGCACATTAAAATACTAAAGAATCAAATATTATAATCATTATCTTATGAATCGGAACACCCTCGGTTCATAACAATTTTCTACATTTAAATCACAACACTTGAGGGGGTAGTCAGTAGCCTCCGCCTAATAGCCCAAAATTGACCAAGAAATTTCGCAACTGCACATACAATAAGTGGTCTTGTGTCTGATTTTAAAATGCGTAGAGCTTCATAATGATTCTGGGTCCCCAACTGTCTACATACAGGAGCCAACCAGTTCCTTCTTGGTCTAGCATACGCAGGACATGCAAAAAATACATGGCCGACGGTTTCATTTGGGTTTGAGCAAGAGGAACAGCCCTTCGACTGGCTTTTATTATATGCCCAGGAATTGGTAAAAGCATTAATAGGTAGACAGCCATATCTAAACTGAGTGTACAGTTTCCTGTCCCCAGGCTCCTTAATAATATCAAAGTAGCTCTTGAGACATTTAACAGATTTGATGTCTAAGAAGGCATCAGCTAGGCTGCCATGGCGGGTTTTCGAATATTTAGCCAGCTCTACCCAAGACCAATATTGGAGTTTTAATTGGTCCTTTGTATGCTGGGGCGGGGGACCAGGAAACTCGTTAGAGAGACCAATTACTGCCCAGGTGGTATTCACATGTTTAATCCACCCAATCTCATTATTTATGTCTAGGGCACATACTTCATTAAAAGCAGCAGCGTAAAGGGCCAAATCAGGGGTGGTGACCAATCTATACCAGAAAAGCAATGGGCGCAAACTCGCTAGGTCTTTAATTGCCCTAACTCCCAGGTCCAATTTCAAGGGGAGAAGGGGAGTGCTTTGGGGGAGGGATACCAGGCTCCTAAGGAATTTATTTTCCACATTTGTTAATTTGCTCGCACTTGCTGTACCCCACAATTCTGCCCCATAGAGCACACTGCTCACCACCTTCGAACTATAAAGTTTGAGAGCTGGGGCTATAGGCTTGGTATATGATAGGCAAATCTCCCGCCGCAAGGCCCCAGTTAGCTATGAAAATTTCAGGGAAGCCTTATCTAGATGGTTATTCCAAGTCATACTATCAGACAGCTTTATACCCAGATACTCAAAGGTGCGAACCCTTTGTAATGGAACATTATCCAAGACCAGATTTCGTTTAAAAGTTTTAGGGGCATTCAACATCATCAACTTCATTTTGGCGGTGTTGATGACCAAGCCCCTTGTGTCACAAAAGGCCTTAAACTGATCCAAAAGCTTTTGGAGGCCCATGGGGCTTTTAGATACCAAAAGGGTATCATCGGCAAACAGCAATGTTGCGATTTTCTGATTCGCCAAGGTGGGGGCATCGGCTGGAATTGAGCATAGCAGGTCAGCAATTTGATTAACATACAGGGAAAAAAGGGTAGGGGCCAAAACACACCCTTGGCGTACCCCCCGCCGGATCTTAATTGGGTCAGTGAGTTGCCCCTGATTTCCCCATCTCACACGAGCAAAATTATCGTGGTGCAACCTGACCAAATGTTCTAGAATACCCAAAGGCATTCCCATATTCATGAGGACCTGCCAAAGTAGATCCCTGGGGACTAGGTCAAAGGCAGTTTTGAGATCAATAAAGGCAAGATATAAACTGCCTTTGCCCAGCACAACCACCTTCCAATACAGCATGACAAGGCGAAACGCCTGATCGATAGTGCTGGTTTTCCACCGAAAGCCCGCCTGTAATGGAGAGAGGATGTTATTCTCATCCATCCAGGTCTGGATTTTAGATAAGAGCGAGCGACAGAAAACCTTTTGAGCACAATCTATCAAACTTATTGGGCAGTAGTTGGCGGGCTTAGACCTGTCCCCTTTTTTGAAAATTGGGATCACTTCAGCCCCCTTCCACGAGTCCGGGATGCTTTCTCCTCCGACGATATCGTTGGCCAAATTCATAAAATAAGTTGACCAGTTTGCCCTATCGGCACGAAAGAGATCACCCGGGATGCCATCCGGGCCAGAGGCTTTTGAAGGTATAATGGCATCTAGGGAGCTCATGATCTCTTCCCTTGTAAATGCAATGGTACATATTGGAGGACCCAGATCATAAGGCATCTGGAGTCTGTCGGTGGTGTTACTAGTGGAATATAACTCACTAAAATGTTTGTGCCATTCACTTGCCTGGATGTTATTGGCCAAGGGAAGTGTGCGCTCGAAATTAGTTTTTGCCACAAGCGACCAGAATTGCAGAGGATCAGGATGTCCAATAGCCTCCCTTAGATCTTCCCATCTCCCTTCATCCCATTGTTTTTTTGCTTTGCCTTGTGCCTGTTTGTATTCGCTTCTGGTTTTACGAATGCTAATAAGATCCCTATTTTTGATGGCTACTGTCAATCTTGCTCTCGCTGCCCTACATTCTTTATTATACCATGGGTTTGCTCCTAAGGAGCTTTCCTGTCGAGGTCTATTCTTATTGATGGGGATATGAAAAACGCAGGCCAGTTGATCAAAGAAATCTCTGTGGAGGATACTACAAGTATTCTGCATGAGCGGATCCTTACTCGCTGTTTCTAGAACTACTAAGTGCTCAGCTAGAGCTTCTTTGATCTTTTGGATTTTAGATTCATCTGCCAAAACCATGGGCCATTTAAGCCGACGCTTATCATTTGTAGCTATTAACTCCCTTGTGCTTAATGGTGCCTTAGGATCTTTCGCAATGCTCCACCATAGACAAATAATAGTTAAATGCAAAGAATTATGATCACTGTCACAAGCTGGGGCTATAGACATATCCCGCACTAAAGGCCACAGGGTCAAGTCCACTAGTATATAGTCAATCCGACTTGACCCTTTTGCTCCAATAAAGGTCATACCACCACCCCTATCTGAGTTGGTTCGCCCATTAGTGGCCCTTAGCCTATATTCTAAGGATAATGCGTTCAATTGGAGGGCGGCTTGCGACCATTTTTTAATTGGGGATAGTTCCACAGGAGGTACCCTCCAGGCTTTATCTTCCTCTGTCACATCAATAGACTCAATCCAATCGAGTGGTTCGAATGTGACATTAAAATCACCATCGATTATTAATGGATGGCTAGCATTCCTGCCTCCCAATAAGTTGTCCAAGACATTAAGAGTCGACGAGCTACCCCCTTTGGTACTCCTAGCATAAACATTATAGATGTCGACAGTTTGACCTTTTCCATTTGTAAGCCTAATCCCCAAGATATCTGGGCTGTTAGTGACCATCTCTTTTGCTTCACAATTCAGCGTAAGATTTACTAAGGTAAGCAACCCCCCTGAGGCCCGACCCTGTTTGGCCGGTACTGCTGACCTAAAGAAGGTCTTAAACCCAGGTATATGTGTCGGTGTCTGGCACCAGGTTTCCTGGAACAAGCATATATCTTGACAAGAGACCAGATCCAACCAGTGCGGACAGTTATGCTTCCTACTTATACCTGCCAAGTTCCATGACAATATATTCATCATTTCCCCATTGTCCCCATTGTCTTCTAGTGAAAGGGCCTGCAGGGGAGATGTGGCATTCAGTATAGGCGCATCTCGGCTACCAGTCCTTATTACAGGTTTGCTGTCCTGTATGCCTACCCAGTACACCATTTAGATGTTGGAATCTATGGACTCTACTGGGGGGCTACACATACACTCTTGCTCAATCGAGCACGCCTCGTGAGGCAAAAGAAAAGGATCAACAGGGGTCATATGATCTTTCTTGGTGATATTCTTGGCATCACTAGAAAGTTTAAAAGTGAGTCAATCCATTTGTGAGAGAGTTGAGATGGGAATATCCAAAGGGGCCTGGCTCACGTTGTTATCTTGGCCTAGTTCAGGGGGAACAGTCAATCTCAATCTAATCTTAGTTGTTGGATGAGGATGAGATCTAGCTTCAAGGGCAATAAGATCATGCACAAGATGGTTTGTAGCTAGAATTAACTCAATTGTATCTACTGGGCTGTGGTCCAGGATACACCTTTTGGCATGGACAATGTCCTCTCTAATTATTGATCTGCACCCCCTAGTATGTCTCAGCCAATGTATGGCTTTGTTTTTTAGAACTTCCCCACTCTCATATCTACGACCGTTGAAGTCAAGTTTGGGAACATTATTCAAAAAGATTGGTATTGGTGACAAGGTGTCTAGCTTATGATGAGATGCCTGGGGTAGTTTACAATGTGGAGGCGCCCTATTTTGGGTCGAGGAAACTAACCTTGTCGCTGAGCCATGTCCTGCCTGGTCCAATGACGGGGCCGCAATTCCCATACCTTGTGCCGCAACAGGCCTATATTGCCCCAAAGGAGCTCTGGTAGTTACTTTAGTGCTCTGGGGTCGTTTAGAATCAAAATCTAAATGCAGTATATTTTGATCACTTTGTACGCCATGGGGGATTCAGGCCTCCTCATGAGACCAGCTTTTACAGGTAAGACAGTTAGTGGTGATGCTGGCAGTGGGTGTAATCCATTACTCTCATCTATTCTTAAGTAGAGTTTATGAACCAAAATGGTCAAAGCCTCAATACTACCTTTTAGGACTGCTATTTCAATCATGAGATCAGAGTTCGAGGGTTCTATGCCACTACCAACTTCCCCTACTGCCTGTGTAGTGGATATGCTTACGTTATCAGACACTAGGTGTGCATTGTTAGGGTCAATGTGAGGCTTAGCAATAGGTGAATCCTCGGAAAGGAGAGCAAAGCGGTTGCTCAGTGAAATCTCTTCTAGTATGCTATTATCCATGGGGCAAGATGTGCTTACTAGATATGACGCGCTTGGTGTGGCTATATTGAGCTCCGCTGCGGCTACGGGAAATTTATTTTTCTTAGCTGCTAATTTAAAAAGTTTAGGGATATTACCATACCCAGAAGCAGAGGACCCGATTGAATTACTGGAGTGTGGGGGTTTAATGAGGGTGTTTTCAACTATCGGGACATTAGGAGCTGGCGCAGGTGAAGTCAACAATTCCTCACAATCCGCAACAATATTCTCTATGCGATCCAGAATTTCCTCTCCTGTCCCCCCTCCACCCCCTTCACCATCTGCACTCTCGATCATCTTCACCTTCACAGTGGGCTGGTGCCGTTTTTTTGATTTCTTTTTACTTGCACCTCCCGGCCCTGCTTCAATCCCTTTCCGTTTCCCCATTGCTGCACCGAATAGACCACGATGTATACTACCTTAATTCAACACAGCTTGGACACAATATAACACAGTGCTATGAGCACCGAAGTCAATAAATACACAGTCTAAATACACAGTCTAAAGATGTGGTTGGAGAGGCCGTAAAGAACCTCGGTCTAACCTACTGGATCTCCAAGGAGAATGGTACTAGTCAATGAAGCGGAATGTTAATAAAAACAGTACCTTTAGAGGGGGTAAAGTTGACAGCAACTCCAACCAATGATATCAGCCTCTTGTGGGCTGGGCCAAATGGACGCTACACAAGGGGTTTATAAAAATATAAATCACTTTATATAGATTTGGCAGATCAAAACGACATAAAAATCACAAACACAATTATTCTTTTCTTAGGAATGCTCTTTTGTGGAAAAAGTTCACTGTAGTAATGTTCCCTTTGTAAAAACGTAATGGCGATAATAGAAACACTTGTGAGCCCTTGTTGCTAGCGTGGGGAAATTACTTGAAAAATGCCAAAGGTGCCCCACATCGATGAATGCCCCGCTGTACTCCTAGCACAGAATGTGCTACTTGGGCTTGCTCAATTTCCCTTCAGAAAATCACCCTTCACAAAAGCGCGGGCGCGGGCCAGTCACAAAAAGGACACTGCCTTTAGATATTGCCCTCGCTGTCCTTCAAATCACCCAAAGGGCGCTGACCTTAATATCCCCCCCGCTGTATGAACAATCACCAGAGGGACGCTTGTCCTGAATATTGCCCCCGCGATACTTTCAGCCAGCGCGGCGTGCTAGCTCAGTCGTTCACAGCCTCCCCCTTCACCCGCTCCCAGCCTCACACCGACACAACGGCTGGGAGCGTTTACCTGGGGAGTGCTTGCGGTGACGTCACCTTCTTTGCGGGCCTCCGATGGGAGCCCTTATCCTCCGGTACGGCCTTAGCGGAGACGGGCCTCTTGCAGCGCGTGTCAATGGAGCCGTGACTTCCGTCCTCCGCTCTGCGCCGCAATGACGTGGTGGTGGGAGTCCCGGTTGCCAGGCAACCCTCCGGCTTTGTTCGGACTGCAACACGGCTCTTCTCAGACTACAGCAACGTCCATCCGGGTCACTGGCGGGTCACTGGCTCCGGCTCGTGGTGGACTCGCGCTCAGGATCTGTGCGGCAGCCGGAGACTGAAGAGTCGCAGACTCCGTCTTGCGTCTTGCGTCTCGCGTCTTTCTCGTGGCCTCGAGTACTGAAACTGGTCCGGCATGACAGATTATCACATGAGCAATAAACTAGATAGCCCCATGGGAACATAAATGTGAGAAATTGGGTTGTTTTTTGAGAGGGGTGAAACCCTACTCATGCAACAGCCACAATCCTTGTCAGCGTGAATCACAAAAAGTCACTAAATTAACTTGTGTTTATCTCTCTCGTAGCTTAGCACAAATGCAGTCAGGCTTAATTTTGAGGCAATATATAAAGTATTTATGCAGTTCTTAAATAGTCATTAAGTGAAAACACAACACAAGAGAAATCCCACACCAATTTAAATAGAGTACATTTTAATCATTTATCTGACACAAAAATGACAAAATTCCAATCAGTAGAACCAGAGTAAAGACTTTTTAAATTTTGTAGTGTAAAAAAGCATCTGAAAGAGCAAAGCGCCAACCGGGAACATATAGTTATGGTGGACCTCGATGAAGCATGGTTCATATACACAAACAGGATTGGGCCCAGTCTCACTTACATTTGGATTTAAAAATACATTTTGAAGAAAAATGTCTCAGAAGGTAAAGTTCAGCGAGGCAATGCAGCCAGCGTTGTCTGAGGAGGAGTTGTTGTCATCGTAGAACTGCTGGACAAGCCCACGTTGAAAATTTCTATGTTCTGACTTAGGGGTCGATTACGATGCTGTCCGAAAACTCTTCCGACCGAATCGGTTCTGGAATAGTTTCCGACTGACTCGGGTTCTGCGAGTCCGACCGACTGATTACGATGCTTCCATACATCGTTCAGTTGGACTCGCATTGACTTCAATGGGAGCCTGTGTTCCGAACGAGAACACAGGCTCCTATTGCAAAAAGGGGTGGTTTGGGAAAACCATGCACCCTGTGACTGGCACCCCGTGGTGTCTGCCACACTGTGCTTGGTTGGTAAGAGGGGTCCCTTGGGTACCCCCACGGGCCTAAACCAGAGGCCTACGGGTGAAGGGGGGCCTGTTACGTGCCCCCAAAGTCAGATTCCAACAGCCATTTTGTGTCAGGCAGACCGAATCGGAACAGCTGTCCGTATCGGTCATCGTAACCGCTCGTTCGGAAAGCGTGTTCATAGAGCTGTACGATTCGGCTCCGAACGACTCGGGCTGTTCGAATGACGTTCGGAACCGATTTGGACAGCCCGAACGATTTACTTGCATTGTAATCAGTCGTCCAGAAAGGTGTCCGATTCAGTCGGAAACATAGGTTCCGAATCGGATTCGCCGAATCCGAATCCCGTTCGGTGCCTTTCCGGACGGCATCGTAATCGACCCCTTAGTCTCTTATTTGGAAGACAAAAATCTCCAGTGGGACGAAGCTGCAGGCTGTGGCCAGCGAGGGCTCTATGAGGCCAGATAGCTCTTCTGCGAGGAGCCACTGAACCTGACTTGCTGCTGCAGAGAAGAATGTAGCGAGAGCTGCTGCAAAGTCAGGCCGAACGACAATGCCTCTAGGATGGATCGGAGAGCAGGTAGGTCCCGGTCTGCTCTCGGTTCTCAGAGCACTTTTTAGTAGAATATTTTCTGACTCCCAAGTTTTGGATGTGGGCTATCTGGGCACATTTAGCACCACATCCAGGACTAGAAGATCAGCACTTGGAGGGTCAGGACTCACTCAGGCTGGGTGTTGGTTGGTTTTCTGTCCCTGAGGCTCTGATCAGGAGACTGGCCGACTGGCCTTTGTAATCACTTTGGAAGTATTGGGTCCAAGCAGAAAAAACAGGGCTCAGACTGCAGAGCACTCCTTTGAGAGCACAAGGCAGAATTCAGGCAGCAAGGCAATTCTCTTGGTGCAGCAGGGCAGTCCCTGAAGTGCACAGCAGACCACGGGCAGTAGGGGACTCCTCTGAGAGTCCTTCTGTATGTCCAGAAGTGATCTAAACAGTAGGTTTGAAAGCGCTATTTTTATACATGGTGCCCCCTATGAAATGGGTGAAACATATGGAGATTTCCCTCCACAGAAGTGTCTGGAATTTCTTGCCTCCCTGCTCTGTCCTAGGTCTGTCTGCAGGCACAATAGGCTAGTGTGAAGCTCTTTGTGTGTGAGCCGAGGAAGTGTCTTTGAAGTGCAAGTAGGGCTCTGCATGCCTCAGCCCCCTGATCCAGCCTTGGATTGCCCATCCTGCCAACAACCAGTCTCTCTATATGTATGGCTGTTTAGAGTGTAATTGGCTTTGTGTATTTCTCCCAGTCATGTGACCTAGGAAACTAGCTGCAGGCACCAAATGGCTCAGACAAGAAAATGTCAACTTTCTAAAAGTGGCATTTTCAAAATTGGGACTTAAAACAAATCTGACTTTTTAAATTACAATTCCTTAGACACCAAACCTGACTTTCCCATCTTCTCCCAAACAAAAGTTATCATTAAATGTAATAAGGTAACCGAATGATATCCTATGGGAGAGGTAGGTCTCACAGTGGTGAAAAATGAATTTAGGAGTTTTTCCACTACAAGGACATTTAAAACTTAAATGTACATGTCCGACCTTTCAAATACAATACACTCTGCCCTATGGGCTTCTTAAGGCCAAATTTAGGGGTGACTTACATGTAATAAAAAGGAGTTTTAGGCCTGGCAAAGGGTTTATTTTGGCAAGTCTAATTGGCAGTTTAACACTGCATTTAGGTGGCCAGGCCTGGGACATGTTTTAAGGGGCTACTTAAGTGCGTAGCACAATAAGTGCTGCAGGCTCACGTGGTACGATTTAAATATAATTGGGAGGCTCACGTTTGGTTAACGAGCACATTTACTTCAGCGTGGTGAGTTGTGGCGTGCATCAGGTTGAAGGTAAAACTGTTTAACTAAGTTATTCTTTTTGAATACTAAGAGATGACACGATTTTGAGGGGCATAGGGGTGTTTTATTATGACATGACGTTGAGGGGCACAGGGGTGTTTTATTGCACTTTTTTGTTTTAAATTTTGATTTAATATTTTGGGTGTGGGTTCTTGGTCAATTAGCATGTTGATAAGTTCTATTCTGATTCATTTGGTTTTTCACAATAAAACAGTTGGTGTAGTTGCTTTTTTAACTCACGGGAAGCATGAGAATAGAGGTTGTAGGATATTTGTGAAGGGGCGCACTAAGCAACAACTGTATAGATGAGTGTGGGAAGAGAACTGATGATTCACATACGTTTTGTTTCATTGTAGCTACCCCTGATGAAGGGCAATCAATGCCCAAAATGCATTGGGTTACATTATTCAACGTTGCACTATGAGGATTGGTGATTCCCAGTTTGTTTTGAAAAGAAGCCTGGATAGGCAAATGTTGAACTTGTGGTTGAAAATAAAAGTACGAATACACTTGGATTGTTGATTTAATTGAAGGAAATAACGAATGGATTACTAATGAAAATTAATGTTGGAACATAATGATCAGTGAGTCGATCTCATTTCATGGCTGTGCATCCTGGGTTGTGGCCAGATGGGGGTCCAACACATATTTCAGTGCAGGCCCACTAGTAGCATGTAATTTTCCCGCTCTGGTTATGAGGTGTACCACTTTACTAGGGACTTATAAATAAATTAAATATGCCTATCAGGTGTAGACCAATCTTACCATATTTTTAGGGAATGAGTACAGGCACTTTAGCACTGGTTAGCAGTGGTAAAGTGCACAGAGTCCTAAAGCCATCACAAATTCATTCAGCAACACAGGAGGTGAGAAGGGAAGAAAGGTTGGAGATGACCACATTAAGGCTGACAGGTCTAACAATTAGTATATGTCTTATGATGCCAACTTCATAATGAGACAGAATTGAGCATTCATGTGTCGGAAGATGTAGCCTCAGATTTATCAACTTATAGGTCTTTCGCAAAGCACTTAAAACTCAACTTTTCCTCCCTCTTTGGACAACTAATTAGTGACTGACCTTAACACCCCAGTAAAAAAATCCCATTTCACCCTCCAAGGCATTTATTCATTGTTCTTTTACATTTTTAAGGTTCCTATTCTTTAACGTAACTGTGTTATGTTCTGATGTTCTCTATATTGCACTTTTTAATATTGTGGTTAGGCCCATGCATAAAAATATTTCAACAAATTAAGAAAGAATAACAGGAGGGTGCAAATAAGAAAAGTGTCAATACAGGATTTTTGGTGAGACTGGTTGAAGGCCGGGTGTCTTCAAAGTTAATGCTGCTGCAGTGCTTATTTATCAGCAGGTGGAGCCTGCATGCTCTGCCGCTAGCTCGTCCTGCCAACTCTCCACTACTAGGAGCCACGAGCTGTGAGCAGAGAGGTGCTGGCATGTTAGTCAGTTTAGCACGCTGAGTATGCTGAAGCAGAGCGGAGCAGGAATTGGAGAGGGCACTTTGAAGAAGTTGTGTTTGTGCCACGGAGGGACTGATGTAGCCAGTAACAATCCGGTGTTTCTCTGGCATTTGTCCAGGCGTGCCACTGATGGAGCAAGGACTCGTAAATGAGACTTGCTCGGAAGCAATCCTCTCGTTTAACTCATTAACGAATTATTAACAACGTGTTTTGTGAATAATAATATGCATTCCTTTACACACGGGAAGAAAATGTTATGTTATGTTATGTTATTAGGGACTTATAAAGCGCACGGCTACTCGATAGAGTGTCCCGGCGCTACAAATTCTGGGTGGGGCTAACCGTGAGCACTATCTTGCATAAGTCACACTATTGCTGAAAAAGCCAGGTCTTCAATGACTTTCTAAAAGGGAGAAGATCCTGCATCTGCCTGTGTGCCAGGGGGAGACTATTCCAGAGTCGTGCTGCTTGCACCTGGAAAGAGCGGCCCCCAATTCGAGCATGGGAAGATTTAGGGATGCGAGCTAACTGAAGTGCAGCCGACCTCAGAGCACGACGCGGGGAATAGAATTGAAATCTCTTCCTGAGGTAGGGGGCCCCCATCCCATGAAGGGATTTAAATGTTAGAACCATGGCTTTAAACATAATCCTCTTGCAGATCGGTAGCCAATGCATGGATTTCAAGTGGGCAGACATCCTAGTTCTGGCCACTAGCATAAGAATAGCCCTTGCCGCAGCATTCTGAACCACCTGTAAGCGTGTCAGCATGTAGTCAGGGATTCCCAGGTAAAGGCTATTGACGTAGTCCAACCTGGATAGGACTAACGCCTGGACCACCGTTTGTCTATGTGTTAACGGCAAAAGGGGCAGGAACTGTCTAAGCATTTTAAGCACTCCAAAACATGAGCCCACCACGGCTTGTATTTGGGAGTTCATGGATAGATTATCCTCCATCCTGACTCCCAAATTTTTAACAGTCTTGACCGAGGTGCTGGGGGGGACATGTCCTGTGGCCACCAATTCCGCCACACATTGTCTAATGGGAGGCCGAAAAGTATAATTTCCGATTAAATGAAGCTTGTCTATGTGGTTACTAACTGCAATAACATGAACGAAGGACTAGGATGCATTCTAACACGGGATCTTTACTGCGCATGCGTCTACTGCATCTACGTAGTATGACGTACTATTGCTTGGAGGGAAATTCTGGCGCCTGCGCAAAGAATCATAAAATGGCCGCTTGAAAAGCTCACATGCATGGCACCTGCATAGCTGAAATAGAATATAAATTTTATACTAACGCAAATGCAGAAAGGGAAATAATAAACGGAGCGGGTTAGAGTAGAGGTTGGTGGTATACAGTGAAATCATTTATTTTTGAGAATAACATTTTTCCTTTCCACTTTATTATTAGTGCGTATTTGGGCCTGTTAAAGTTGTCTGAGTCGAACAGACTGACGTTGCACGACGCATGCGCCCTGGCTATGAAGTACGAAAAGATGACTAAGGACTTGTCACGCGTCCAAGGTCGGCGAAGATGTGCCCTGGGAACATGAGGGTGAAGAGTTCATATGAAGGAACTATATTCAAGAGATCGTTACATTTGTATTAATAAAGTTTAAAGATGTATGGGAAAGGAAGGGCGGAATAAAAGTTTGAGGGGAGGAGTTTTGAAACAATGGTTTAAAGAAATAAATGAAGTATAAGCATGGTGTGATGATCATCCCCCCCTCGCCTGTCCAATCAGAAGTTAGTATTTTGTAAAAATGAAACATTAATGGGTGGTACATGGTAATAGAAAGGTATAATTGAGGTAGTTTAGTTAGTTAGAGGGAGCTGAGCGTGAACAGTTTTTTTGGAGAAGCTAGAGCTTGTTGGGAGCGGAAGCAGCAGAGAAAATACAGAGCTCGGGATGCTGTCGGTGCTGGGGGTGGTGCTGATGCTGTGAGACGCTAAAGAAGAATTCGAATGCAGAATCATCTATTTAATTTAATTGGGTTAGAAATAAGATCGCGGAAGAACCACGAGGAGGAAGAGAGTGTCAGAGAGAGGTGCGACGCATTCATCGGTAACTAGAGAGGTGAAGTATCCTGTCCTAATTCCTGTCCTGAAGTCTTTGTCTCCTGATCTATCCCGGGGGACCCTTACCAGCCCTTTGGCCAGAGGGTTTGGTCTTCACACCATTCTTGGTAAAATATATCGTTCTTGAATAGATGCTCTTTTCTCTCTTTCCTCTTCTTTCTGAGCATAGTTGTTGTGTGGATCTGAATAATATCTATTGAAATTTTGATTGAATTGACATTCTTGTGAATGAGGGTGTTTGTACTGAAACGCTTAAGATGGTTCACATTCAACTGATTTAGATAAAGATTTAAAAACTTCCCGAGTTTGTGATTATATCATTTTAATCGAGAAATGTTAAATAAAGTTATGTCAATTATCACCATCAACTAGTTCCACCTAAATGGTCCATTGACCAGAGAAAAGAACTATTGATCAATGAAAGGTTTAGTTGTAGAAGAAATAACTAGATCTTAAGGTATGAGAATCTTCTAAACTAAAAGTTCTGGCGGTCTACTTGGTGTTTAGTAGAAGAGAGTTGTATGGGCCCAGGTGAGTATATGGTAGTGGAGTATCTGTTGTTAGCACACCGCTGGATCAGTTTTCTGGTAGCAGAGCTATGGTGTTTAGTGACTAGTTTGGTGATAAGTATAGATTATTAATTATTTGATTTATGTTTTAACAAAAGAGTTAGCGTTTTTGTATTATGTCGTCTGGAAACATTCCCGGGGAATGAATAGCAGGTGGCGATAGAAACCACACTGCAGTGAGGTTACTCGTCTGTTGGAATAACACTGAGAAGCTAGGTAGGGCTGGCAGTGTTAAAGTAGGGACTATTTTCTGTGTAAAAGTAAGAGTGATTGATAGCAAAGGGTTCGCTAGTGAAACTTTAGGCGTTAGATCACCTAGTAAGGGTAACCCTGAAGGAGTAGCAGGTTCTTCTAAGCTTGATTGACAGCAAAAGGAGTTCGCTGGTGAAACATCGGTCTCAAATTTTCCCTAAACGGGTGACACCGGATGAGTAGCAGGTTCTCTGGAGCTTAGGTGAAGAGTAAGCGGAAGGTTTTACTCGCAGTAAAAGAAATAAACTATCCTTTTGATTTAGTGGAACAGACAGAGTAGCAAATGTTTTACTTTGTTATTAACAAAGAAGTTTAAAGAGAATTTCGAGAAATAAAGTTTCACATTACCTTGTAAAGGGAGGGTCAGTTGCCGGAGTGGTACTGACGTCACAGAGAGCCGCGCTGGGATTGGTAGAAACAGCGGGCGTGTGACGGGAGCAGCCTTGTAAAGGAGGGGTCAGTAGTAAGGAGCAGGACTGACGTCAGGAAAAGGCCGCGTTGGCATTGGTCAGAGTACGAGTGTGAACCTGATTTGATTGGATACCTAGTTAGAAGCCGCGCTAGGATTGGTGAAGAGAGGAATTGTATGCGGGATTTCGATTTGACTGTCACTGCAAGACGTACAGGTAGAAGATTTCAAGGGTTTGCGGAATACAATTTCCTACACCGTTCTTCAAGAATGTATGGAGAGAAAAGAAAGATGTCATTTTTAAAGAAAATAAAGAATTTCTTTGTAAAGGATAAGCCTGTGTTGACTAAAGAGGGAATCCCTATTCCGCCACCGAAGACACCAGCATCTTTTATGATGATGGAAAGAGGATATCATACATGCATGTGGTTGGAAAATTGGGTAGAATATACGAAGGATGATGGTGTGTTAGCGTTTCCTAAGGATGGTACATTTAATGGGAGAATCCTTCAGAATTTGAGATTGAAAATGAATAATTTGGAACCCTGACCTAGGTTGACTCAATATGAGGCTTTGGAAGAATGGGAGACTGAGTCAAATGAAAGAGAGAAATGCAGAGGCGGAAAGTATAGAGGGTTCTTTCCCAGACATTTGCATGAGTCACGAGAAGGGCAAATGAAACAGTGGAGGAGAGCTATGGTATCAGAAGGGTTATATCCAGTGTTGATGGCTGAGGAACAGCTTGGAGGAAAGTGTAAGGAGAAAACGAAACACATGAATTCAGAAGGTTGTGGTGAATCAGACGACGAGTTGTTGGAGGATATTTTAATTAAAAACCCACCACCGTATCAGGAAGCAACTAGTAAGGTTACCCCAAGTGCACCGGTAATGGGAGTGCCATTAACCCCACAGATTTTACCTGAAATGTCATATAACAGAGTGTTGCAGGATCATGAAAGAGAAGCTTTGAATAAAACTAGAGAAAAACTAGTTCAAAAGATAGGACAGTTAAATTTGAATACTGAAGCTTTGACAGTACCAGTGACCATTGGTCCGGTAATCCCATTATATGGAGATAAGATTTGCCAGAAACCACAATCTGTGACAATTCCACTAAATAGTCCTAGAAAAGAAATAATAATTACAGATGATCAGGTTAGCGAAAGTGAGTCAATTATTTCACTAATGGATCTCCCTATTGTGGAATCTCTGACGGAAACTCCAAAGAGAGTTACGCCTATGAATTTGAGAGAAAGAAGACCTTTGGTTCCGGATGGAACGGGTAGCGCTACAGTAGTCACCTCTGAAGAAATAGAAAGGTGGGCTCAGGAAAGAGATAATCAGAACCCAATACCAAAGATTTTAGATATCAGTAGATTGAAAGTGGAATTGGAAGAGATGATGACAGGATGTGTGGGCACAGAAAGATTGAACACTTATAATGATGAGGAATTATTATTGTTGTGTAAGAGTATAACAAGGAGAGCAAGAGTATTTCATGAGAGACTGACTGAAGTTGCTTCAGAGATTGGAATAGATATAGGAAAATCAAAGTTGTTGCAGAAACCATATCGAGTGGACTTTAATGATAAAGATTTGGAAAGTGTAAATGCTTCTGGAAAGAGACTACAGATAAAAGAATTAATGAACATTTTGCGAAAATGGGAAGACATTGATAAATGGAGAATTAGATTGATAAGAAAGAAAGAGGAAGTACAAGCGAGAGAAGCAGCAGCTGCATTCCCAGTAAGAGAATCAAGCAAAACAGAAAAATTGTGCCCGATGAGGGAAGTTCCAGGAGGTGGATATGTTCATGTTCCTTGGAGTAGACAAGATATTTTATCATTTACAAATGATTTTCCAAAACTGAGAGAAAAACCAGTTGAGTGGTACAAACAAGTAGAAAGGTTTGTGAAGGTTTCAAAGGTGTTATTGAAAGACTTGGATGGTCTATTTGACATAGTAGTACCTGCTGATTTATGGACAGAATGTAATATCACAATTGATTGGCCTAATGAGGAGTATCCTAGAGATGCAAAAACAGGAGCACCTTCGGAAGAGGTGATGAAAAAGTACCACCAAGTGATTACGTATTTGAAAGGGAAAATTCCTCCAAAAGAAACAGATTAGGTAAAAATAGATAGAACGACACAGGAACCAAATGAATCTGTACATGCGTATTATGAACGGTTATTGCAGGTGTTTAAGCAGTATAGTGGTTTTGAGAATATCGGTGACAAAGATATGGGACATTTTGTGTATCGGTTTGTATATGGCTTGAAACCAGAAATCAGTCAGATGATACAGCAGCACATGTTGTGTTGGCAAAGTAAGACAGTGGATGAGATTCTAAAGTACGCGAAATATTGCGGAGATGACATTGAGGCCAGGCGTAGGAAGCTAAAAGAGAAAATGATGTGGGCACAAGTTAAATTGGCAGAGCAGCAAGAAGAGAAAGCAAATGATCAAAATAATAATCAAGTGAAAGAACAGAGTCAGAATAATCAAGGAACGAGTGGTAATAAATATAAGGGATGAATGGACAGAGAAGAAGCGAAAAAGAGGTTTCCTTGTCATGCGTGCGGAAAGCTTGGACATTGGAAGAACGAGTGTAAGAGTACTCAGAATAATAGGAATAATAATGGGCCAAATCAAAATTTAATCCCACAGATGCAGAATGAAGTACTTATGAATCAGCAGCAGCAGGTAGTCACTCCACAATATCAGGTGCCACCAGCTCCTATGCCAAATTTTGTGAACCATCAGAGTTTCAGTGCGAACACCGGATTTCAAGGAGAAAGTGGTAAGAATAATAAAACAATTGCACAATATTTTTTTCAGAATGATGAAAAACATTTGGATGCCGCACAATGACGGTGCCTGAGGGGGGAGGAAGAGGAGTGCGTGCTTGGCGCATCCTTGCCGGTAGATCAATCAGGTCCATTTGTTGATGGGAGAGTAGAGGGTAAAGACATTACTTTCCTATTGGATACTGGTGCTACCTGGTCTACTGTGAAAACAGCAGACATCCCAAACCTACCCCTCTCGGGAGAATCTATCCAAGTTGTAGGTGTGTCCAACCAACAGATTAGAACCCCAATCACAAAGCCAATGGAGGTGCACATTGGGAACTTCAAAGAAATGCATCGATTTGTAGTTTGCGATTCCAGTCCAGTAAATCTGTTGGGAAGAGATCTTTTGTGCAAGATGAATTGCACGATCTATTGTACACCGGATGGTGTTGCTTTCCAAACCCCTGATGAAGATGTTGTTTACAAGATGATGCTGGCCAAACAGGGAACAGAAGTAGATGAAATGTT
This sequence comes from Calotriton arnoldi, assembly GCA_963921515.1. NCBI lineage: Eukaryota > Metazoa > Chordata > Amphibia > Caudata > Salamandridae > Calotriton > Calotriton arnoldi. The sequence continues at coordinate 125,754 of CAWUFW010013575.1, read as the reverse complement.
TTCATTAGTAACCGAGAATGAATTGCCAGAAGAATTAAGAACGACAGTCAATCCAGAAGTGTGGGATTTTACAGGAAAAGACATTGGGCTAATGACAAATATAGACCCAGTTAAAGTGACAGTGAAAGAAGGTGCGGTGTATCCAAACACCCAACAGTACAAAATGAGTCCAGAAGTAAAAGCAGGAATTATTCCAGAAATTGAACGAATGGTTAAACAAGGTATTCTAAAGGAAGTGACGGGTAGTCCATGTAATTCGCCAATAATGGGACTGAAAAAGCCTAGCGGAAGATATAGAATAGTGCAAGACCTACGGAAATGAAATAAAATTGCAATTCCCTGTTGTCCATTTGTGCCAAATCCATCCGTAATCCTTTATCAGATACCTTGGAATGCAGGCTGGATCACAGTAATTGATTTATGTCAAGCTTTCTTTTCTATTCCTTTGCACCCAGACAGCCAGTATCTTTTTACGTTTAAGTTTGAAGATTGTATTTACGCATGGTGTTGTGTTCCTCAAGGGTACACAGAGAGTCCTTCAATCTTTAATCAAATTTTGAAAAAGTGGCTAGAATCATTGATCATGCCTGGAAATTCTGTTCTGGTTCAGTACATTGATGACCTATTGGTGGCATCAAAAACACGAGAAGATTGTGTCACAGATACAATTGCATTACTGAACCATTTGGCTGAAGGAGGACACAAGGTGTCTCCAGAAAAGTTACAGTTCTTTCAACGAGAAGTTAGATATTTAGGGCATAAAATAGAAAGAGGAGTTAGAAAAGTGACACCGGAAAGAATAAAAATAATTAAAGAAATGCAATTGCCACAGACTCAGAAAGAAATGAGAATGTTTCTGGGAGTGGTTGGATACTGTAGGCAATGGATTAATGTTTTTTCTATGTTAGCGAAACCATTGATACAGATGATCCGGAAACGAGCAAAAGAGCCGATTGATTGGAATGATGACTGCTTAGAGGCATTTGTGAGACTAAGAAACTGTTTGTGTGAGGCTCCTACTTTGGGTATGCCCGATTATTCAAAAGACTTTGCTTTGTTCTGTTGTGAAAGAGAAAATTGTGCACTTACAGTCTTAACACAGAGACATGTATTGAGTCGACGTCCAGTGGCATATTTTTCAGCCATATTGGACCCAGTGGCTTCAACCTTGCCTGGTTGCTTAAAAGCAGTAGCTGCTACTTGTATGAGTCTGGAGCAAAGTGAGTCGATAGTGATGGGACATCCACTAAAAGTTTTCGTTCCACACTCAGTTGAGATTCTTTTGACAAGAACAAGAACACAGCACCTCACCCCTAATCGTTTGACAAAGTATGAAAGAGTGATTTTGGGAGCTGAGAATGTGACTGTGATAAGGTGTACGATCATGAACCCAGCTACCCTACTGCCAGACCCCTACGATGAAGAAGTGAGAGATGAAAGTGATCATGATTGTTTGGATGTGACTGAGTTATGCACGAAGCCCCGTCCGGACATAAGAGAGACACCTTTGAAAGACGCTGACCATGAGTTATTTGTAGACGGTTCCTGCCTTAGGACACAAGAGGGAGGACTAAGTGCTGCATATGCTGTTTGTAAAGTATCTGGGGTAATTGAAGCATCCTGTTTACCTGGGGTCAAGTCTGCACAAGTAGCTGAATTGGTTGCCTTAACAATGGCATGCAAAAAGGGGAAAAATTGGAGAGTAACCATATTTACGGATAGCCAATATGGTTTCAGAATTGTGCATGACTTTGGCCAGCTTTGGATGCAAAGGGGATTTCTGACTTCTTCAGGATCTCCTAACAGAAACAGCAAAAATGTAAAAGATTTGTTGGAAGCATTACAAATGCCAAAAGAGATAGCAGTTGTAAAATGCGCTGCACATCAGTCAGGAAATGACTATGTGACTGCTGGCAATAATTATGCTGACCAAGTGTCCAAGTACTGAGCTAAAAATGCAGTAGCCATAAACAGGAAAATTGAAACGGGTGAAACCAGATGCCAACTTATGTACTTCTCAGTACCAGAAACATGGGATGAGATTAGACAATTGCAGGAAGAAGTTGAGGAAAAGGAAAAAGAAATCTGGATAAAGGCAGCCTGTACAAAGAGACCACATGATGAGGTATGGGTGTATTTAGATGGAAGACCAGTCATGCCAGATTGTTTGTTTTCAAAAATGGCGAGAGTATATCATGGAGCAACACACATAGGGAGAGATTCAATGATCAGGCTATTCAGACAGAGTTGGTATAATCCGAAGTTCAGGGTAATCGCAGAGAGCCTTTGCCAGAGATGCTTAACCTGTCAACAGCAGAACCCAGGTATCAATCAATCAATCAAAACAGCTTTATTCGATTATTACAAAATAATCATAAAAGCACAGTTAAGAAAAAACATCAAGTTGGCACATATATAAAAATCACATATTAATACACATAAAATTCATCACATCATAATTGATTTCCTACATCTTAAAACATTCTTTAAAAATGATAAAACAGTATCAACTATTTGTATATCCACTAAGGATTGTAACATCAAATAGGCTGGACGACATTGTCTTAAGCCACTATTTCTTAAAATTGGGAAAATCCACCTCTTCCTATGAAAGGAGTAAAATTTACAGAAAAACAGGACATGGATTGTCGTTTGTGAAGACGAGTCGTCACAGGGGCATTTGCACAACATCCTTGCCCAATCGTTCTGCACCGGGAATGTAACTAATCTATGGAATAATCCTAATCTCAGTCGGGTCAATAAAAATCTATTATGATCACTTATCATCAGACCTAAATATGGCTGGAATCTGTCAGTAGACACAGTGAGCTGATGGGCTAATACAGATACTTTCTTCAATTCATCATTGCTTCTAATACCCTCCAAATGATTCAAACATATGGCTCTCAGATCTTTCCTCGATATATCACATAAGCTTGTTGGATTCAGAAAATATTCGGGATGGCCTAAAGTGCACACAAAGTTTTTAATATACATAAGCCATCTTATGTGCGCCACCCCATCGAGACTGCCACAGTCCTGTAATATCTGTCGGTTCAGCCCCAACTGTTCCGTCGTCCAAATCCTATGCCACATAAGTACAGGTTGAGTTTTACAAATATCTGATAAAAAGGTCATCCCCAATTCCATGTGACAAATATAGGTAGAGGTACTCTGTGGAACAAGCAAAAGAAATCTTAAAAACTTATTCTCAATTAGTTGTAATGAGTGAACCTCCTTGTGACCCCAAATGCCCGCCCCATAGGTAGCGATGGAGATGCACTTTGCCTTATATATTTGTAAAAGTGCCTCGGGAGCCCGTTTCCCTAGCTTTCTACTAAAATTCATTAAGGCGGCAACAGCTTTTGAAAACAACAGCTTCGTAGCCTTTATCGCTTAGGTCCAGCTCCCCTTCTATCGAAGAGAATCCCCAGATAGGAGAAAGTTTTACAACTTTCTAATTGATTGGTGCCTAAAATTACATTTCTACATTGTTCGCTACCAACCCCACATTTCATTACAAACGTTTTCGAGATGTTAATATTTAAGCCTAATTTTGCCATAAAATTTGAAAAACTGCAAACCAACCTCTGAATACCCACTGGGGTGCGGGACATAAGAACTGCATCATCGGCATACAACAATGCAGGAATCGAACGCTTACCTACTCGCGGGAGGTCCTGGCATTCCTCCTCCAACGTTTTCCCCAGATCATTTATATATAACGTAAAGAGGAAGGGTGCCAGGACACACCCCTGCCTCACGCCCTTCATCACCTTAAATTGTTTCGTACATTCCCCCCCCAGCCCAAATCGGATCCTTGCATTTGCACCAGCGTATAGTTGTCTTAAAAACACTATTAGAGGAAGATCCACCCCTATATTCTCTAAGATTCTCCATAATTCTTCATGAATTACGGAGTCAAACGCCGCTGTCAAATCGACAAACGTCAAAAACAACCTGCCCTTTTTTGCTTTTGTATATTTGCCAAGCAACATATTTAAGTTTAGGCCTTGGTCCACAGTTCCAAGGCCCTTACGGAATCCATACTGTAAATCACTCAGGATGGAATGATCTTCCGCCCAATCTTGCAATCTGGTTAGCAGGACCCTCCCGATAATTTTAACGGTGGAGTCGAGCAAAGATATCGGCCTATAACAGGCTGGGTTTGACCTGTCACCTTTTTTGAAGATCGGAACCAATACCGACTCAGACCAAGATGTTAAAATACCAGAGGAACTGCAGGCGTTTAAAACTTGAGTCAGTATTGGGCCCCACAACCCGATATTATATTTAAACAAGTCCACCGGGATCCCATCTGGCCCGGGGGCCTTCCCCCCCGCACATGCCTCAATAGCTAAATTGACCTCAAACAAGTCAAAACTTAATTTATTGTCATCACTAGATTGTGCACGTACTGAGGGCACTATAGTCAAGTCCTCCTTGACTAACATTAGTGCATTATGTCTATAAAGCTTGGAAAAATGATTCACCCAATCTGCCTCCGTAATAGCAAGCTCTATAGAGGCCCTATCACTCTCCAGAAGAAAAGGTGCATTAACAGCCTTCCAAAAGGCAGAGGAATCCCTAGTCTTTGTACTGTGATATAAGTCCTGCCAAGCTTCTTCTTTAAGAGCCTTTTTTCTTATTTTTAGTGCCGCATTGTACTTGCTTCTGGCATCCCTTACCTCCTTCAGAATTCTCGGTCTGTTATGTAAGGCCTTTTTAAGTCTAATATGGGCTTTGGTACACTTTGCATCAAACCATCCTAAATTAGGCTGTTTGTTTTTATTCGTCTTCCTGAATAATTCCTGCTTAATGCAGTCTGCAATATTTAAAAACCCATCAATTATATTTTTATTCGGTGAATCCTCATCTAGACAAACCAGAACCGACTTCTTACAATTTAAAATAAGTTTCTTCAAAAACATATCCGGGTCGATTTTATTCCATTTTAACGCATACCCATTCTGCCTAGATAGGGCTATGGTACCCACAGTATTTGTCCTATGATCTCTCTTCCCAGTCAGACTAGATTTCAACTGTATTGAGATGCTCAAAGGAAAATGATCGCTCACGGCTATCTTATGAGTCAAAAAATCTAGTACCCTTGATTTATGTCTACAGGACATTAAAATAAAATCAATTAAAGAGGTTTTGCCACGACCATTATAAGTAGAATTAAATGGTACAGACTTAAAACATAATAAATTGGCAAAACCCAAATCTGCATCAAACATAATTTCATTTAAAATTTCTCCGTGATGATTATGTGCAAAATGTTGGAAAGACTGAGATTTATCGCAAGAAATCCCACAACACCCAGTATCAGCATAATTACAAATGTTACAATTGAAGTCCCCGCCCCATAAAATACATACATCTCTATCGGGTAAAATCTGGATATTTTGTATGATAGTACCAATTGATCTCACTACTCCCTCAAACCTATCATGGGGTAAATTATTATAAAAGTTGACTACTAATAGGCTAAATGATTTATCAATAACTAAACGCACAGCCTGGTAATATGGATCATCACCTATTATATCAATTTTATCAAAATTCAATAAATTTGCAACATATAAACATAGGCCCCCTTTTGCTCTACCTTTGGTAGACGGGACAGCCGGGTGTGAAAGGTTCTAAAACCATTAATATGGATAGGATCCTCAATCCAAGTCTCCTGTAGACTAATAACATCAAAACGATTCACAAAATCACACCAAGTATGATCTGTCACCTTGGATCTCAGGCCTGCGACATTCCAGGATAAAAACTGACAGCAGTTCTTCCTGCTATCTCTACTAGCTTCAACAGTTGAACCAACTTTGGCTACAATAGTAGGAGGTGAAGAGTGCGGGATGATGGAAGGCCAAGAATTGATAGGAGAGGTGGCCACACTTGGGGTAAATTGCACCGCATCTAACAAGTCTACCACGGTTAAATCACCTTTCTTGCATATAGAGCTCCCAGAAACACCATCCAATGACCTTAGTTCCTTACACAATTGTGCATTTACAGTGTTATCCTGCTTCATACCATAATGGCTATCCATCCTCCTCACATGATCTAAATCCAGTCAATCTACCTCCTCTAAATTAGGAAGAATGTCAAACCTATTCTGGACTTGTACATTATACCGATGTTCGTGAACCAATAAGTGGGAGTCAGTGGGTACAGTTGAACAGGTTTCGGTAGTAGGTTTATAAAAATAACCCAGGGGAAAAATATTAATATCGGAATTCAGAAGAACCCGATTACCTACCCTAGAAAGGATCATTTGGACGAACTGAGGATGACAAAATGATAAAACCACACAATCACCACTTAACTTCTTAGGGCCTCTACCCACCCAGCTTATCCTTCTTGCCATCTTAAACTCAGAAAATAACCTTTCAGTCAGGCCTAACTTAGTTCCCAGCCAGCAAAGGCATTTATTTCTGAGTGAGTCCCAGGATTCTTCAACTCCTGGAGATAAACACGGGACGTTCGCTAATACAACTGTGTATGGAGTGACCTCTGGGGGAGGTCCAACGTCGTCTGTGAATAAAAAATCTCCTGGCTGTCACGTACGGGGTATGGGTCCTTGCCTCTCTTCTCACGAGATACTAATGGACGCGGGCCAAGGTTGATCCTCTCATCTAGCATATCCCTGTTATGTGACCTCATAGTGGATGTACTAAGTGAGCTAGATGACAGTTGTAAGCCCGCCAATGTGGGTTTGTTCCGGCCCCCTAACTGAGAAATAATCCTACTCGGAGCCTCAGGACCCTCAGGACCCAAGTCAACCCGCTTTATTTGTTGACTGCATAATCTAAGGTCCTCACCACAGTTAGATTGAGAAGGAATATGCCCGTCCGTGTCTATACAATTATTGTGCGTTCCCACTAAGCTTGGTAAGCACGGTTGATAGAGGACCGGGCGTTTAGACAACGCCGCCTCAATATTGTCTAGTCTAGTGGACAAACCTGCCAAAGTATCTTGGAGAAAAATATCCAGTGACTCTAATCTAAGTTTCAAGAAGTTGGAATCAATTTGGTTATTACGCAGGGCCCCAACTACTGGTCTCTCCTTCTTACTAAGTTTGGGCTTATGATGGTGCTGAGCTTTCTTAAGTGTGTTACTCGGGGCTTTAACGATGGTATTAGTTGAAGCCGGTACAGAGTCCGGACTTAAGATATGTGACAGATCTATATTACGAGGTCTCTTATCCGGGGGTTGAAGGACACTCTCATGGTCACTAATAGAAATTTGTTCCACAATGTTTACTATACACCCGTTACTAACGCCAACCTCGCTAGGTACACATGACTGTTGGGGGCAAAGGAGGGTTGCTCTGCAGGTGTCACCTCCGCTAAAGAGACGGGCTCGGTACTTAATTTCTCCGTATTGATGACTTCCTCAACTGAGATAATCTGTTGTTCTATAGCCCCCATAGCCCCGGTCAAATAATTTAATAGGGTCTGCCGGGGAGCCGCCACCCGACCTGGCCTTGGTGCACTCTGTGTTTTTCTTTTCCCCATAATAAACTAAGAAAGGCACACTAAAACCCAACTTATTATTAAAAATAGAGCTGAGGGTTAAAGGTGAAACAAGGCAGCTACTAGTTCTATGAGTCAAAATAAAATATAGAATATATGACACAGTGACCCCCACTCAGATATAATCCCTCTACATATACTATGCACAACAATGCACAACAACCTGAAAACACAGGCTACAAGCTTACTGGTTGAGAACAGTCCAGCCAAATAAGAAGTAGCCCAGACCAGCCTCTTCTGGACTATGATGGACTAAGACGGGCCCGGGGGCAAGGTGCGGCGTGCGTTGCGGGCTGCAGCGAAAATCCTCCAGGTACGACTATGCTGTGTCTTGAAAGGCTTATCCAGATGGAAATGTTCAAACCAACTTGTTAAGGGGGTGGCCCTACCCTGCCTCTTCCTGACGATGACAGGCAAGGACGAGCCCGCCCTTGGCCCGGGCTTCGCCCGCGCGCGTCCCGCGCCGCGAGGTAAAGTCGGCGCTTTTCAGCCCGGGTGATGGAGGCTCCTCCTCCTCCCCCTCAGTCCGCAATACAGCAGGGCACCTTGGGCCTTGTGGTCTCCCCACCAGGATGCTTCAGCGACCAGCAGCGCGTCCCGCGCCGCGAGGTAAAGTCGGCGCTTTTCAGCGCGGGTGATGGAGGCTCCTCCTCCTCCCCCTCAGTCCGCAATACAGCAGGGCACCTTGGGGCTTGTGGTTTCCCCACCAGGATGCTTCAGCGACCAGCAGCGCGTCCCGCGCCGCGAGGTAAAGTCGGTGCTTTTCAGCGCGGGTGATGGAGGCTCCTCCTCCTCCCCCTCAGTCCACAATACAGCAGGGCACCTTGGGGCTTGTGGTCTCCCCACCAGGATGCTTCAGCGACCAGCAGCGCGTCCCGCGCCGCGAGGTAAAGTCGGCGCTTTTCAGCGCGGGTGATGGAGGCTCCTCCTCCTCCCCCTCAGTCCGCAATACAGCAGGGCACCTTGGGGCTTGTGGTCTCCCCACCAGGATGCTTCAGAGACCAGCAGCGCGTCCCGGAACCCAGGTAGAAAGACAGTGGTAAGCTGGGGAAAGATCGGAAAGGCAGAAGGACCCTTCATCAGATTACAGTTAGATTTTATTGAATTACCCCCATGCAATGGACTAAAATACGTACTTGCCATAGTATGCCTTTTCTCAAGATGGGTGGAAGCCTACCCTACTAGAAGAAATGACAGTCTTACAGTTGCAAAATTGTTGTTGAGGGAGTTAGTGTCACGATTTGGTTTTCCGGTCACTTTGGAATCAGATAGAGGCCCTCATTTTAATAATGAAATAATTTGATTAATCTGTGCTGCGTTTAACATTGAACAAAAACTGCACTGTGCTTATCGTCCAGAGGCTTCTGGAGTTGTTGAGCAAATGAATGGCACAATCAAGTCAAGATTGGGAAAAGTGTGTGCATCCACAAAACTGAAATGGCCAGATGCATTACCTCTTGTACTGATGGGTCTCAGAAGTATTCCAGACAGAAAAACAGGAATGAGCCCACATGAGGTTCTCATGGGAAGAGCCATGAGACAGGCATTTATTCCTGGGAATAAATTAATGAGTATAACTGATGATCTGGTATTGGACTATTGCAAAGGATTGGCTGAAATGATGCGTTCTATCTCTCACCAGGTTGGAGAAGACGCAGTTGAAAGACAGCCAGACCAAGCGCATGATTTGAATCCTGGAGATTGGGTGCTAGTGAAGAAACACGCAAGGAAATCGTGCCTAGCACCAAGGTGGGACAGACCGCGGCAAGTCATACTAGTCACTACCACAGCAGTGAAGTGTGCAGGTTTGCCCAATTGGATTCATGCCAGCCATACCAGAAGAGTTCCGAACCCATCAGAACAACAAGAGCAACCACTGACTGAACAGGCTGAAGCGTCAGGAGTTGTAAACTGTGAAATTGAAGAATTTAGAGTGATAGATTCTGAAAGACAACCACATGACGAACAGCCCGAGATAAGTCAGGAAGATTGGATACCAGTGATTGAAATAATTGATGATGCTATTGAAACGAGAAGAAGAACAGAACTGAAAAGACAGGAAAGTAGTCAGGAAGAGACAAGGGAAGAAGAACACACTCAGGTGGAAAATAAAAAAGACTTTCACGAACCTGAGTAGGGAAAAATAGAAGAACACGTTCAGGCAGAAGAAGAAAGGTTTGAATTAAGACCTGAACAGGAACAGATAGAATTAGAAGAACCGGTTCAGGCAGAAGAAGAAGAGTTCGAAGTAAGACCTGAACAGGGTCAGATAGAATTAGAAGAACAAGCTCAGGAGGAAGAAGAACAAAATACAGTAGAACCTGAGCAGGTGGAAGCAAAAGAAGGTACAAGCACAGAAAACAGAGACACAGAACAGATTGTGCCTCAAATAAATGAAATAAAAAGAATTTTACAAAGAGACAAGGAAGGTGAAAACGCAGTGAAAATCAAAAGAGTCAGGAGAGGAGACAATTGGCCAACTGGAGTAAAGAAACTGAAATATCATTTGAGAAAATCAGAAAAGAGACCAGAACAAGTGAACGAAGTCACTAGTCAAACAAGACCTAAACAAACATTGGCAAATATAACTCGAAGAAGTCCAAGACTGAGAAACTTAAATAGAAGATATAAGGCTCCTGAGTGGACTTACGTCATACTCGAAGAGTTTGAATCCTTAGATCTAACTGATGATACAGAAGAAATTAATATTGTCCATATTGATGAAAGCAAATTGAGGCCTCCTTAAAGCAAAAAGAAAATTCAAACTGCCAAAGAAAAGATAAGAGAAGAGACATTTTCTCAGAATAAAAATGACAGAAACCGAAGTTATCGGGAAACCAAAGTGTGGACTAAAAAGAAAGTGTTTTAGATTTTGTTTTTGTAGTATTTTATTAGCAACATTAGGATGGCTATTCTTAACAGTAGGAGTACCTTTGATAATGAAGACGAGTGACAAGAATAACACAGATACTAATGTTAAGGTGGATAGAATAAGAGAAACTGAAATAGAAATAGGGGTAGAAGATGAAGCAAATTATCATAATGAATCAGACTATAATACGTCCTCTAATGTGTTTATTAAGTTGTTGTTTCAATATGTTAGTACTCTGGAGATTAATAACTGCTATGTGTGTATGAAATTACCCTCATCAGTATCAGAAGGAATGATGTATCACCATATACCTTTAACTTATGGTGTGTCATGTAGTATTTTGTCAAGTTTATTTTATGCTACAGGGAAACTTCAATATTTTTATTCAGATATAGATGTAGTATTTTCTGAATTACCTATTAGAAAGAATATGAATCCAGTAGCTAGTAGTAAAAATGCACAGTTTATGGGTGAATTTTTCATAACGATGAGTTCAATAGATTTAGTTCAGGCACACAAAGATAATCTAACATGTACATTAAGAAAAAAAGAAAAAGACTTTTTGAATTTAGTAGAAGAAAGGAGACAGGATTTGATGAGGAAGGCAATTACACAGAAAACCCATGTACCTCCATGGGTTGGGAAGGAGGGAATCTATGCAAGTGGCAAGGCTCATGCTGCGATGTCCCTGGACTTTGTGAAAAGGGGAAAATTCTGCCTCCATAGATTAAAGACAGATTATAACAATAATTACATTGGTTCCAGTGAATGTGAACATAACTTCCTAATTTTAGGAGGGTGGGGACTAAAAGGGGGAACTGATCCTGTGTTTCCAGGAGTTTATTATGTTTGTGGGAGCAATGCCTATTATAGGTTACCTGCAAGATGGTACGGGAGTTGCTACTTTGGAATAGTAATTCCAAAAATGTATCATGTAGATAAAATCAGTGGAACCAATGGAAATTCTAATGGACTAACACGTAGAAGAAGAGCTAGTTTTTCTGAAATTGTAAGAGACATTTTTAGTGCATTGATACCCTCAGTTGGAGTCATCCTGAATTCACAGAAAATTTGTAAGTTATCAACCATAGTTGATCAACTTTCTACAGACACTGCAGGAGGATTTTTAATGATTAACACAGAGATGGTTGCAATTAGATCTATGGTTTTACAGAACCGTCTTGCTCTTGATATATTGTTAGCGAAAGAAGGTGGAGTCTGTGGCATGTTGAAAATTCAACACTGCTCCACTTATATTCCGGACAAGAGCAGAGAAATTAAAGGATATATTGGAAACATTACGGGAATGCATAAAGATTTGACCCAACTGGAGGTTGACAGTGTATGGGGAAGACTAACTAAAAGTATAACATTAATAGGGAAATGGTTTACTAACTTTGGGAAAGGTTTCTTAGGCCAAATAATAATACCATTAGTCATGATAATAACGGTAGTAATGTTAATAATAATTGCATACAGATGTTGTAGAAAAGGTATGAAAGAAAAAGTACATTTGGAAAGAAAAGGAAAGGGACAGACACGAAAGAGAAAATATGATGAAATACGTTTGGAAGAAATGAAAGGCAGGTTATATAAAAAGATGCAAGATTTAGAAGGAAACGAAATTATTGATGAAAAAAAATGTTGAGAGGAGAAATAGAGATAACTGAGAAGTGTTAAAGTTGGTATCTGGGATGGATGGGTAATTTTGTGATGGCTTGATATGCCATCAGAGAGGGGATTGATGGAGCAAGGACTCGTAAATGAGACTTGCTCGGAAGCAATCCTCTCGTTTAACTCATTAACAAATTATTAACAACGCGTTTTGTGAATAATAATATGCATTCCTTTACACACTGGAAGAAAATGAAGCTTGTCTATGTGGTTACTAATTGCAATAACATGAACGAAGGACTAGGATGCATTCTAACACGGGATCTTTACTGCGCATGTGTCTACTGCATCTATGTAGTATGATGTACTATTGCTTGGAGGAAAATTCTGGCGCCTGCGCAAAGAATCATAAAATGGCCGCTTGAAAAGCTCACATGCATGGCACCTTCTTAGCTGAAATAGAATATAAGTTTTATACTAACGCAAATGCAGAAAGGGAAATAATAAATGGAGCGGTTTAGAGTAGAGGTTGGTGGTATACAGTGAAATCATTTATTTTTGAGAATCACATTTTTCCTTTCCACTTTATTATTAGTGCGTATTTGGGCCTGTTAAAGTTGTCTGAGTCGAGCAGACTGACGTTGCGCGACGCATGCGCCCTGGCTATGAAGTATGAAAAGATGACTAAGGACTTGTCACGTGTCCACGGTCGGCGAAGATGTGCCCTGGGAACATGAGGGTGAAGAGTTGATATGAAGGAACTTTAGTCAAGAGATCGTTACATTTGTATTAATAAAGTTTAAAGATGTATGGGAAAGGAAGGGCGGAATAAAAGTTTGAGGGGAGGAGTTTTGAAACAATGGTTTAAAGAAATAAATGAAGTATAAGCATGGTGTGATGATCATCCCCCCCTCGCCTGTCCAATCAGAAGTTAGTATTTTGTAAAAATGAAACATTTATGGGTGGTACATGGTAATAGAAAGGTATAATTGAGGTAGTTTAGTTAGTTAGAGGGAGCTGAGCGTGAAGAGTTTTTTTGGAGAAGCTAGAGCTTGTTGGGAGCGGAAGCAGCAGAGACAATACAGAGCTCGGGATGCTGTCGGTGCTGGGGGTGGTGCTGATGCTGTGAGACGCTAAAGAAGAATTCGAATGCAGAATCATCTATTTAATTTAATTGGGTTAGAAAGAAGATCGCGGAAGAACCACGAGGAGGAAGAGAGTGTCAGAGAGGGGTGCGATGCATTCGTCGGTAACTAGAGAGGTGAAGTATCCTGTCCTAATTCCTGTCCTGAAGTCTTTGTCTCCTGATCTATCCCGGGGGGCCCTTACCAGCCCTTTGGCCAGAGGGTTTGGTCTTCACACCATTCTTGGTAAAATATATCGTACTTGAATAGATGCTCTTTTCTCTCTGTCCTCTTCTTTCTGAGCATAGTTGTTGTGTGGATCTGAATTATATCTATTGAAATATTGATTGAATTGACATTCTTGTGAATGAGGGTGTTTGTACTGAAACGCTTAAGATGGTTCACATTCAACTGATTTAGATAAAGATTTAAAAACTTCCCGAGTTTGTGATTATTTCATTTTAATCGAGAAATGTTTAATAAAGTTATGCCAATTATCACCATCAACTAGTTCCACCTAAATGGTCCATTGACCAGAGAAAAGAACTATTGATCAATGAAAGGTTTAGTTGTAGAAGAAATAACTAGATCTTAAGGTATGAGAATCATCTAAACTAAAAGTTCCGGCGGTCTACTTGGTGTTTAGAAGAAGCGAGTTGTATGTGCCCAGGTAAGTATATGGTAGTGGAGTATCTGTTGTTAGTACACCGCTGGATCACCACTGTGCTCTTCAACATGTTCTGCTGCCTCATCTAGTTGCCTGGCTTCCTGGGCTTGGTGGATTGGTGAACCTATGAGAGTAATGGAGAGAGTTGTTAGCATTCCTTGCCATTTTTTACTGCTGTATACCACCTCATGCCGCCCTGAACAGATGGTGTCTGCTTTTATTACAGAGCTGGAGGGAAAGACTCATGAGCACAGAGGTGAGTGGTCTCTAACAGCAAGCAGCTGATGCAGGTAGACACTCTGCTGTGCTTGTATGCAATTTGTGGAGTTTTGCTGAACATTCCACTGGCATTGGCACCCTGTTTTGTACGACGAGACCACAACATTTAAGGGTGTCCTCTGGCAGCAGTGGTGCAGTAGTGGCTACCCAGAAAAGTAAAAAACGGTGTATTCAGGGGTGGCTGGTGGTGGAAAGACCTGAAAAATTCTCTCTAATGAAACTAGTGCCACAAAAGATTGCTCTAATAAGGTCAGATCTCGTTAGCGGAGGAGGATGGCAACAGTCCAGTGAGTCCAGAGCTCAACTTCTCTTTCAAGATTTTAGCCTCTCAAAGTATAGACCCGGGGTCAATTTTCCCTGAGCAAAGGTTGACCGAAAAGCTAGTTTACGAACTCAGCCAAATTAGCTGGTAGAAGATCTGAATAGCGACCCAAGACCAAAGGACTATCCATTGTTTACCAAGCCAATAAAAATCGGACTCGATAAAATGGGCACTAAGGAAGTTAAGGAGGTAATGCAAATGTCCAGGCAGGCACCGACAGGTTATATGGAACATTGTAATTCTACTTCAGTTGTTACATCAGACCAGATGATTTCTCCTTTACACATAGAAAGTGGATTGCTGTAGGGCTTAGCCTCATCCTCAGGTGGTTTGGGTCCCACTCTCGAGAGGCTGTGTGAGGAACAATAGTACATGGAGATACTCTACAGCGAGTGGGAGTTGATCAGATCCTACGCCAGGCTCAGTCACTTCGACAATCTGAGTCCTTAAGTCATCTACTGGAGACAATCCTTACTGAAATTAGGGATTTGAAGCCGGCCTAATCACAAGAAATTGTAGCTCTACATGGGGGGGGCGAAGCTTGCCTGGCTCTATGATGGCCGCCAACTAGCGCAGCTCCGCCGATCCCGGCTAATTATCCTGCAGAATCCGGAGTAATTATCCTCATCCTCACCGCAAATTCAGCACTCTGTATCACGCTGCGAGGGGGGAATCCCAAGAAATGGCTGCAGTGTCTTGTGGTGCCCCACGGTGACTGAACCTAGTTGCGGATCGGGGCTTGTGGTTTGCATGCTCAGCGTCATCGGCGTCCTAGCGGCAGAGGGTGGCCTGAGGGAGAGCAGATTCCCCTGCGGAGCGGCTGAGTTGGCTGTGGCTCGTCTGACCGGGGCTGCGGTGGCTGTTTCTGGGCGGATACCACAGACAGCGCCCCCGGCGGAAAGGTCACCTGCTCTCGACCTCTTGGAGCGGTGAGATAGTGGCGTGGCCTATGAGCATGGGGGTAGTGGGGTAGCGGGCCTTCCCGTGGTACTGCAAGACAGGGCGGGTGAGAGCAGTGGAGGGCTTGTGCTCCCGGCGCCCCCCCGGTACCTCCTGACATCCCGGGGACTGGGATCAGGTCCTGTTCATAGACAGTAGCAGCATCAGCTCCCAGCTTTGGCCTACTCCCTGTGGGACCATGTGAGTCCTTTCTTGATTTTTGGACCTAGACGGGGGCACATCATTGGGTTTGCTGGTAGGCCCCGGAGCTGAACACTGTGGTTGCCAGTGGGCCTGGAGAGGGTGGACAGTCATCTGCAGAGCTGTGGATATTGATGCAGCCCACCTGGCCCACAGTCCGTCATACAGGGAGTCACTTTCAGAGTATTCTGTGACTACACCACAATAGACCCTGCACAGGCATTACTAACAAAGGGTGTGGCGTCAGCCAGCTTCCATTTGAACTAATTGTTGCTAGTTGAGGAGCCATTGGTTAATGGTTGTGGTAACACTATCAACAACAGACGGCCGGGGTGGCATTATGGAAGAAACTGAGAAGGTACAATCCAAGCTGCAGTTTGAGTCAAGGAAGTCACAGAGACAAAATGATCTGAAAAAAAATGCATCTGAATCGGGCTCGGAGGCTGATGACATACCCCAGGACTCGGACTTAAAACAAATACTGGTTGCTATGCAGCATTGTCTGAACAAGATAGATGGCAAAATAGATGCCTTGACCTTTCAACTCTGGACTTGATTGGTTTAGATTTGGGTTAGATGATGCCTTTCATGTATGATAATGCACGGTAACTTGCAGATTATAGAGTGTTTAATGCCCATTTTCCACAAGGTATTGCAACATTTCTTCTTGCTATATAGGTCTATCTGAGAGAAACATGGGTTAAAAATTACATTTAATGGCTCTATTTGGCGAGGATATCTCTATGTTAAGTTTTATTACTATTATTGTTAAATTTACTATGCCGGTCGGTAAAAGCAGGGAAGTGAGTCGGGCGACATCTGCCCCACAGTGTGATCCACATGGGGTGCTGTTGGGGTCTTCTTGTTTTTTTGTAAAATTAGTAACTTAGTAGCCTAAGTGCATGGGTATCATCGGGAGGGAAAGGGTGGTTCTCGACTATGCACAGTTGGGGTAGGCATGGCGTGGGTGGGGGGTTGTTAGTTTGGCGAGACATGCAAGAATCTTGGCGACTATGTAATTCCAACTATAGGTTAGATGTAATTAAAATAGGCGCTGCCTTGGCGAGACATCATCGAAAATATCAAACTGCTGGCAACTTTTTCTGTAATGGGTAGCACAGTGCGTTTTTTAACATGGAATGTAAGGGGGTTGAACGACCACAGAAAAGTCAGGAGAGTGATAGCGTACCTAAAGAGGCACTTCGATAGATGTAGCACTACTACAGGAAACTCACCGGACGCCCCAGAGTGGTATGATCTCGTCCAGGCTATTTCAAGGGGGTATTAGTGCAGCGGGCTTCACGACTCATGCTAGAGGAGTGCTGGTGTGGGTGAACCGAAAGTCAGGGATACTAATGCATACTATCCAGACGGACCCTAATGGCAGATATGTCATTGTATGATGCCAGAAAGATGGGTTAACTGTTAGGCTAGCGAATGTATATGGCCCTAACTATGATGACCCACAATTTTATCATAGAATCTGAGTCACTTTGATGCACGATAGGGACACCCCTCTAGTAATTGGCGGAGATTTTAATTGAGTTCTTGACCTGATTAGGGATCGCTCCAAGGGGCCCAATCGCCGTCACTCTGCGTCTGGGGGCGCCATATTAGACCTCATGAAAGGCTTGGATCTGATGGATGTACGGAGGCAGCGTTCCCCCGAAGTTGCAGGATACACACATTACTCTGCTCCTCACGACATACACACTTGAATTGACTCCTAATCGTTAAATTCAGGCGGGCTGGGGTTAGTACCCTCAACGAACAGGGTGGAAGCGACAGAGGGGACAGATGGGATAACATTAATAGAGCCCCCTAAGGTAATGCATGACCGGAACGGATGTGTTCAAAACCTGCCGGACCATATTATTGTCAGTGATCTGGAGTGTGATATCCAGCCACCGGTGAAACGCCCTAGAAACCCTGAGGTTGCTTCTAAAGAGAAAGCAGTGAGTAAAAATACAAAGCATGTTACAGCACCAGCTACTACAACCATTGGGCCTACAGGAAAATCCTGCTGGAAAAAGCAACCTAAAAACCCACAATTAGATGCCACCAAATTACTGACAACAGTAGAAGAACTGGGTAGATTTTTACGGGATGCACTCGACACCTTAATAACCAGAGCAGCTTCGGTTGAGGAGCTATTAAAAAACATCCCTAGAGAATTGGCCAGCCTCGTTACACAGAAAAGTCCGCAAGCACCTCATAAGCAAAAGGGGGCAATCAAGCCTAGCCATATACCGATAGCCACGGACCCTCAGGCAGTCCCCAGGTTAGACACGCACATTAAAGAATCATATATTAAGATGTGCCAAATTAAGGTTACGCCAAGGTCGCAAATAGAAAGCATGATGCCCACTATACATTCCACCCAACCCGACATGACCCGGGGGGGGGGTAGATGGAAATAAGAGGGTAAGCCCGCGACCTTTTAATATCCCATCTCTAAATAATAATACCCAGCCGAAACCTCCTGAGCACCAAAATAGACACCTGCCCATTTAGGAGCGCCTGGATCTTCCTCCAGCAGCTACTCCCTACACTGTTGTGCTTGCAAACGTACCGAGATTAGCGGTTCAGGAAAAAGAATCTTGGGATACCTTAAGAAATAAAGCACTGCACTGGATAGGTATGAAAACAGGCCTAGCCCAGCTACTCTTTACAGATTTTAATATGGTAGGAAGAGTTAGCTGGATCGGCAGAGAACCTAAATCCTTGCAAGGTGACTGTGTGGTATTATCATTCAAATCACCGTCCTTGGTAGAGAACATTCTTAGAAGACTGGGTGGTCAAACAATTACCAGTAATAGAATTAACCTTTTACAGTTGGGCTTTTTCTATCATCCTCAAGTAAATTATAGCACAAGAAACAGAAATAGGTATGGGGAGATAGGTGAAAACATACAGTATGCCTATAACTTTCCTGTCAGTAACCGATTTCACGAACTCCCAGTACTTGACGAAGTAGATTGACTGGATAGGACTGACGCTGGGGGAGTTTTATCCAATGTACATTTGCTAGATACAGGCCTATATCCACAAGAAAGTAGATTTGAGACAGAGATAATTTCACACAAGGGTACAATTCCAGAAATACCATCTAGAATGTCTTCTCCTCATCATATAGTTGCTAACACCTTAAAGTGCAAGCCCGTTGATAGAACAGAGGGAGAAATATATTTAAACTGGAACCCTCGACCTATCACCCCGTTACCCCCTCTAACGATTGCTGGAAATAATTTGAATGGTAGTAACAGTAAAGATGGCCAAGCAAGAGTATTGTTCTGGAATGTCGCCGGGCTACAGAAGAAAATAATAGACCCCATCTGGGTAGGCCTGGTAGAGACATTTAATATTCTATATCTCCAGGGGACTTGGGCTGTGGACCCTATGCATATTAATGGGTATAAGACCTATCATACCGCAGCAATATCATCGGTACATGGAAGAGCAAAAGGAGGATTAATTACGTATGTGTCTAATTATATGAACACGGATAGGATAACTCTGGCAATCTCTAATACCCAGTACCAACTAATTATTAGTGAAACAGGCAAACATCACCGGATAGTTGTGATTAATTTTTATAATAATGCTTTGCCTGACAAATTTTGGGGGTTCTAGGGAAAATGAACGCCAACCTTCAGAATGCAATACATCGATCCATAAAAGATACTTTAGTACTTTGGGGTGGAGATTTTAATATTGGGTTGTGCACCCTTAACGGGGAAAAAAACTGTGGTATAGTATCTGACAATAATGAGCCTTATACCCACTTCCCACACTCACACTATGGGGATTATTTAAATGAGATCCTTTCTAGATTTGACTTAGGTTTTACAAATGAATTATGTACCCCTTTGGTGCCTTTCGATTTTACCTTTAATGGGAGAGGTGCAAAATCAACTATCGATTACATAATCATTTCAAATAGACATCTAACTAGTCTCAAAGGTTTTAAAACTCACAAAAATGCTTTAAGTGATCATTTCCCCCAGAGTGTAGCCATTCAAATGCCAACCAAGGCGATAAGTACAAGGGTCATGACCAAACACCTAGTGCAAGATATAGCGCTCAATAAAATTAACGGTTATGCCTTACGGTGGACGAAGGTGGATCCATTAGAATTCACTAGGAAAATATTGAGTAAACATCGACCAGCCTTTGCAGTCTGTCTTGATGAGGCGTCCGACAATATGGAAATTCTAGAAGCCTTTGCACAAATTACTAGAGGAGTTAAGGAGGGCCTTACAACAAAAATTAAAAAGGACCACAAGAAACCCCAAGGTTGGTTTAACGGTAGATGCACGAAAGCATACACTAAGCTGAAACACGCTTTACATAAGACACCAAGAGACAGTGATGAGATATCAGAATGTAGGCGGGAATATAAACAGGCCTTGAAAGAGTGCAATGAGGATATAAAGAGGGAAGCATGGACAGCATTACACGAAGCAACGACAGTCAGAGATAATAAGGTCTTCTGGAGGGCAGTTAATGCTCCATTCCTGATATCTCAGGATACCCCTACAATAGAAATCGCCATTGGTGAAGATGAATGGGTAAAACATTTTACAGACATGTATAAAGCCACACAAGACAAGCCAGTTGCTGACCAAACCCAGCTAGTGCAGGCTTTAACTGACATAAGGGAGCACTCAATGAACCTCCACATAACTTTAGATG
Organism: Calotriton arnoldi; assembly: GCA_963921515.1. Lineage (NCBI taxonomy): Eukaryota > Metazoa > Chordata > Amphibia > Caudata > Salamandridae > Calotriton > Calotriton arnoldi. The sequence goes on along the minus strand of CAWUFW010013575.1, from coordinate 105,497 downwards.
AGGTAATCACTGCAATTAAGTCTAGTAAGGGAGGTAGGCAGCAAGACCGGATGGTGTGCCTGTAGACCTATTTAAAGCCAATTTGCAGTTATGGGCCCCATTGTTAACTCAAGTGATAAAAGCTTCTTGCTCCGCAGGGTTCATTACAACATGGTCAGAATCAATCCTGGTCCCGATCTTTAAGAAAGGGGATCGACAAAACCCGGCTTGTTACCGGCCAATATCACTTCTTGATTCCCTGGTGAAGGTGGTAGGGCGTATATTGCTAAACAGACTCAAGGTATGGGCTGAGGCCAACAATATAATATCAGAGTTGCAATTTGGTTTCCAGGAAGGCCTGGGTACAGTTGAGCAGGGATTAAATCTAAACCTGCTAATCGGAAAGTTTGTAGTGGTCAAGCAGGGCAAATTATACCTGGCCTTTGTTGACCTAACTGTAGCATTTGACTCCATGGAACACGAACACGAAGGGGGTAAGACAGGGCTGTGTCCTGGCACCATTTTTATTTACGCTCTACACTAATGGATTAGGACAAGCATTGGTGGAACAGTGCCAGTACTTGCCCCAAATTGATAGACGCCCTACACCGGCCCTTCTCTACGCCGATGACGCAGTTTTAATGTCACGCACACAATTGGGGCTACAACGGGTGTTAACTTCCTTCACTGTTTTTATGCAGAAGCTAGGTTAGGAAGCACTAAGTGCAGAGATATATATATAGATAAAAAAATGATAAATCCCACAAAGACATTTCCCTATTTAGGAATTCTTTTTGATCATAGGGACACATGGCCCTAGGCAATTAATGCCAGGAGGCTTGCATTCCTAAAATCAACAGCAGCCCTATCAAACTTTGCACGGAAATTGGGAAAAAGACCCCCCGAGGAATTGATACACATTTATAAAGCAAAATGCGTCACCACCGCTATATACGGGGCAGGTATATGGGGTTATACTAACGCCCAACAACTACAGATGGTGGAACAAACTTTTCTAAGATTCCTCCTAGCAGTCCCGGATAGCTCTTCCACCTACATTTGTCATACAGAATTGGGGTTACCATATATAACTGATTTAATAAAAATCGAACCAGTCCTATTTATGGCACAGAATATGGACAAACACGAAAACCGAGCTCAACAGGGATATTATAACAGATTGTATTAAACTAGATAGGGCCTCCAAAATTCCATGGTTGAAATACATAAAAGAATTTATGCAGGATCTAGGACACCCAGAATATTATGAGAAGCCAAGTTCCACACTCTCTGTCACTAGGAAAGATCTTAAAAAAGAGTGTATGACTCTACTGGAGTCCTGTAGACTCTGTGTAGAAATAGGGAGGCCGACAGTCCTGTTTAATCAACTGTCACTTATACATACGACATGCAACCATACCTAAAATGCGTGGAGGATTCTCAGGATAGATTTGTCCTGACCCGTTTTAGGTTTGGTATCTTCCACCGAATAACATCCTTTCCCACAATGAACGATTGGACAAAAATGCTGACTATCCATGTGACGATGTGTCAGCCCAATCTACAATTCATGTGGTGTTTTTTTTGTAAATTTTACTCAATACAAAGAAAGAGATGGATTTTACCAATTTTAAAAATAGTAGGTTTTAGACAATGTCGACCTGCATTATTGTTTTTACAATTTTTACAGATTGAATTACTCCCAGCTCTACACTTCCCAGTCCTTACCAGGTCTATAGCACGATTTTTAAGGAACATAATCAGATGCAGAAAAACTATGATAACATAAATTTCGCAACTTGATTAGAGCATTGTATTTAATAATCTATAAACACGTGTTTTTATGATATATGAAGTGTGTGTGTGATGATACATGCTGGTTTTTATTGCTTCTGCTTTTATGATTTTTTTGTGAAGAATCGAATAAAGCATATTGAATTGAATTGACTACTGGCTAGCGTCCAGGAGCCTGTTCTTGCAGGTAGAGGAGTGTTCCCTTCACCCCAGCGCTTACTCAGACCATGCGCCTGTTCAGTTGGATTTAAAATGCCCCACTAGACAGACCCCGGCGTTTCTATGAGGGTTCCCTTCTTACTCATTGTTGGACTCGGTATTCACTTCTGAAATTACAGAGGCAATAGAGATTTTTTGAGAAAAATATAGGATCTGTAGACAGCATAGTCACCATTTGGGAGGCATTTAAGGTCTATATTCGGGGGATAGTTATTTCCAAACATGCAGCGGTGCTTAGGTCGCTTAGGGACCGCTTATCAAAATTGGAGAAAGAGATCTCTGCTCTGGAGCAGACTTTCCAAAGAACAGGGGACGCTAAAGTCTTGGGGGGACATAAAAGTAGCATTGGAGGACTTCCATGACATAGCAGATAGGGGAGTTAAACACCTGGGGAAGTATGCCACGGCCAGGATCTATGGGGAAGGGGAGTGACCAGAAGCCACCTTAGTGGCTTTGTTACGTCCCAAGTGAGAAGTTGACACTATTATAGAAGTCCTAGATGAGGAGGGCCGCTCATTACAAGACAAGATATTGCAAATCGATTTCATAGGTACTACTCCCAGCTCTACACTTCCCAGTCCTCCCCAGGCGACAACGATATCCAAGACTACCTGGAAAACATCCAGATGACGTGGGTAACAAATTCACACAGAGAACACCTTTTGGCCCCACTCACTCCTGGTGAGGTCAAAGCAGCGATCAATTCTATGCGTTCTGGCAGTGCCCCGGGCATCGATGGGCTCACAATTCCCTTCTATAAAGCCTTTCAAGACCACTGGTTCCTCACCTAATATCACTGTTTGAATACATGGCTCAAGCCGGATCAATGCCTCTCTCGATGAGAGAGGCATTGATAGTAATGCTGTTGAAAGCAGGGAAGCCGCCTGAGACCTGTTCATCTTACAGACCCTTGTCATTGCTGAACGTCGACACCAAGATATATGCTAAAATACTTGCCACTCGCTTACCTCCGCTGACACCACTTGTGGTCCGTCCGGAGCAGGCAGGCTTTGTACCTGGCCATAACCTCACCTTGAATATACGTACTATATTTGGGACTATCCAAAGAATAGACCCGGGGATCAAGGCTGCGGCGGTTTTCCTTGACGCCGAGAAGGCGTTTGATTCTGTTGAGTGGACCTTCATAAAGGTGGTGTTAAGAAGAATTGGAGTGGGAGACATTTTTATTCAGCTAGTCACAACATTGTACACCCTACCAATGGCTAGGACGTCTGGGTAGGGAGATCACGGCTTCTATATCAACCTCAAGAGGGACTCGTCAGGGCTGCCCGCTGTCCCCTCTTCTATATGCACTGGTTGCTGAGCCTCTGGCGTGTGCTCTGCGGAAATATCACAGCCGCAGGGGGATACGGTTTCCTAGAATACCCATAATAATTTCAGCGTATGCTGATGATGCCCTACTATATGTTCGGGACCCTGAGACACAGGTGAATCCCATATTAACTGAGGTGGTCCAATTTGGCAGGCTTTCTGGGCTCAAGATTAACTGAATGAAATTGTTAATATATCCCTTTACCCCCACGACTGTTCCTGTCGGGATGGACCTCCTGATGCGGTGGACTTCAGACCGGGTCCGGTAACTGGGGATGCAAATTGATACAGGCCCTGCGGTAGTGATAGCAGAAAATTACGGGACTGCTATTTCAAGGTTGGAAGATGACATTAACAGATGGATTAGCCTTCCCCTTTCTTTGATAGGGCGGATTTCCCTATTGAAGATGGTGATCTTGCCCCAACTTTTATTTTTATTCGTTAATGTCCCCGTACTTTTACCACGCAGCGTGTTTGGAAAGTTGCATTCGCTTCTAATTAATCTTGCTTGGGCTGGGACCGAGGGTTAGCTGGGACCCTTTGACGCTCACGTACTCAGCCGGGGCGCTCGGGGCTGCAGACTTAGAATTATATTACACAGCAGAACGGGCCTCACATGCATATACCTGGATACATGGTCCACGAGATTTGCCTCATATGTTTATTGAGCGCGCTGCGGCAGACTCTCTCACACTCCCACAGATGCTATTTAAGCCCCCCGTTCGACGACATGGAGTACTGGACTCCCTGAATTCCACTGTACATGCATGGCATAGGCTGCTGGACGCCCAGGCAGAAGCGCCTCTGTACTCTCCATTAATTCCATTAGATTGGTGCTCCTGGTTCCCAACGGGAAGGCAAAAAGATGTGCGCCGTCAATGACACGTGTAGGCATACTCACTCCAGGTGATTTTTTTCAAGATGGAGTTGTGCGTAACTGGGAGGATTTCACTGCAAGATTGCCGGGGCTTTGACTATTGGACATGTATCAATATCTTAGGGCCCGGCCTGCATGGCAGGAATTGATTGGCGAGGATATGCAGGAGCCTAATCCGTTGCCTGCTCTCACACATGTTATACAAGTGGATACCCCAGCGAAACTTATAACCGCATTGTACTCCTTTGCGCAGGCTACCAGGAAGGCACTTCTCCATGAGGCTAGGCAGGAGTGGCAGAGAGAACTGGACGTTCCTATAGAGGATAAGTGCTGGATATACTGCTGCGAAGCGACAATACGAGTGTCCCTGAATGGTAGACACCGCTTAATTCATTTTAAATACCTTAATAGGGTGTATTATACTCCTTGCAGATTGTTTTGCTATGGCCTATGAGACACTGCGAAATGTGACAGATGTGGAGAGCAGGATGCTGGGTTTCTTCATGTGGCATGATTGTGCTCCGGAGTATTGGCATTCTGGGATAAGGTCTTCTTGACACTAAGTGAAATTACTGGACAGCGCTTGGCCACCCAGTCCACTGGTTGCACTATTGGGGTATGACAGGGAGATAAAGGCTAGCTGCAGAAAATTGGTCGCAATGGGATTGTTGCTTGCCAAGCGCAGAGTAGCTATGCGTTGGGCTCATGGTCCCATACTTCTTGTCACGGAATGGAATGCAGATATGCTTTATTGTAATACTCAATCTGACGCTTATAATGAATTACTTCCACCGCAGAGCCGCCCCAAGGGCTTTTGGGGTCTTTATCAGCAATACCTCTTGGGAAAGAGACGGGGGAACTGGAAGGAGGGAATGCCTGAACTGAACTTCAATAAATATCATGTGTCTTATTGTACATGCTGTAATGACACATAAATACGAGAGTTTGAATATTTGGAGCACTGTAGGTTTTGCTGGTTAAATTTTAGATCCGTCATCACATGACCCAGTACCATGCGTATTGTCTGCAACATGTTTGGTATGGATGATTCTCGACTAAGGGATGTAGAGCCACGCCTGTATAACAAGAATGTCTGTCTCGCCTTGTTACTTTTTGGTATGCTAATGCACCTTTTGTATTTTGCTATAATGGAAATAAATAAATAACTAAATAAATAATAAAAATAATAACAAAAAAACAAATTGTAGTTCTACACCAGATGTTGGGTAAAAGAGAGGAAAGTGTGCTTCAGTTGCTGATAAGACTTCAGGAGGCGGATCAGAGAGCATCAGATCTGGAGGACAAGTTTGTTTCTCAGAATAAAGGGATGTTGGGTGCGCAGAAGAATGTCAGCCTTTCACTGAATAAGATTGAGGCATTAAAAAATTATGCTAGGTGATCTAATTTGTGAATTGTGGGCATCCCTGAAGGAATCAAGAACCAGAGAAACTGTAAAAGCCTCGATCAGGTAGGTGAAACTGTAATCAAATCTCACATTCTGCTAGTCTTTCATTAGGATTTGTCAATCATGAGAGCACATAGTTCCCTTGCAACATGATTCCAATTTGAAATACCTGTGTACTATACTTGTAAACTTCGTTGACTATCGAATTAAGGAACAGATTCTTTCAGCAGCAATTAGGCGAAAGTCATATGCAATTTCTGAGAACCACCAATCCTGAATCTATTTGATATGTTGATTACAGCAGCTCGATGTTGAAAGGAATTCCAAGACTTGGTGGGGCAGTGTAAATCAGTGGGTGTAGGAAAGTGCCCCTTTTTGCATGTCTCCCCCCCTTTTTTGCCTAATGTTGATGTACTTTGACTGAGGGTGCCCTGGGTTCCTGCCAACCAGGTACCCAGGGCCTATGTTCTTTCCCTAAACTGTGCTGTTGCAAAATCCAATTGGCAACTCTCAGGCCACATGTAACTCCCTTGTAAAAGATACCATAGGTACCAAGGGCACTGTGACCAGGAAAGACCTCTAAGGGCTGCAGCACTTATTGTGCCACCCTTAGAGGCCCTGTACCTTTACGCACACACACTGCCATTGCAGGCTGTGTGTTTTGGTGAAGAACAAAATAGTCGACATGGCATACTTCCCTGTGTGGCATGCCTACATCCCACTGCCCTGGCATAGGTAAGCCACCCCTCTAGCTGGGTGCACTATACAAGTGGTGAGGGTACAGGTGCATGAGCCCTATACCCCTACAGTGTATAAGTCAATTCTTAGATATTGTAAGTGCAGTAATGCCATAAAGAGTATATGGTGCTGGGAGTTTGTCATTACAAACTCCACAGCACCATAATGGTTTAACTGAAAACCGGGAAGTTTGGTATCAAACTTCTCAGCACATTAAACCCACACTGATGCCAGTGTGGGATTTAATGAAAAGTGCGCTCAGAGGGCATCTTAGAGATGCCCCCTGAAAAACAACCTAACTCTAGTCTACTGACTGAGTGGCTGCTCGCCAGCTACCACCACCAGACATGTTTCTGGACCCCTGGGTCGAGAGCCTTCCGCTCTTGGGGTCCTGAAACAAAGCACATCCTGGCATAAGGGGCCAAGCCTCCTCCCCCAGGATGGGTAAGGTCCACGAAGGGGAATCTTCAAAGGTTTGCCGCCTTTGTGAGTTACCCAAGCCATGTGCTGCTCCCAGCAACTGGCCCCCACCAGTTCTGACCCCCACTTTGGGCAGGAGAATCGGCGGGAGAACCAAGTTAGGAAGAGAGTTGTGCCCACCTTTCCCAACCCCACCCCTCAGGTGGGGGAGGCGAGGTGAAGCTCAACTCTCAGTCCCTGCCATCTTGAAGATGGAAGACCCAGCCAGCCAGAGTGAGGATTCTGCCCCATCCCACTGGAGGGTGGCATAATAGGGGGTGTATCCACCCCAAGGAAGGGACCCATTGGTCCCGACAGGTACCTACCTGAAACGCCCCTAAATGTAGTATTTAGGGGCACCCCAAACCTTGCCTCCTCAGACCAGAGCCGACAAGAAGAAACAAGAAGAAGGACCAAACAGCCATGCTGAGAGAGGAAGAGGAGGACACCAATTGATTAGGCCCCAGCCCTGCCGGCCTGTCCCGACCTCAGACTCCTCCAGCATAACCTTGATGTGTCCTGCAGCCAGCAGCTCTCAAAAACCCAGAGAACCTGCACTGCCTTCGTAACCACAAAGATATTGTCTCCCTTGAGCACCGGACTTGCTCAAAACCAACCGACTCTCACTCCGGCTGACTTTGTGAGTCCCCACCAATCAGCTCCCGGCACCCAGAGCCCGAGTGGCCCAATACCCTAAGGAGGTCCCTCCAGTGATCCTAGCCTGGATTCCAGTGACCCCTGAACATCCACAAGCTTCTAACCCGAGCCTGCAGCCATTATCTGAGAGGTCCCCTCCAACCGCGACCGACGGTGATTAAATCTGCAAAGAATATGATTTGTTTTGTCTTGTTTTCTGTTTTTCTGATTTGCTGAGCAGGACATGATGATGGGCAGGGAGGTCTGGGCTCAGCTTTGGCTCTAGTGTAGGGGTGGCTTGTGGCTTTTTACATGTTTGTTGCTATTTCATGTTGGGTTTTGGAGTAAAGGGGGCCTTTGGCATCCCAGTGGGGAGGGAGAAGAGCGATGTCAGGTGCAGCAACATGATGATAGGCAAGGTGATATGTGGAATAGGGGGTAAGGCGGGCAATTCCCTCCTTAAGGGCATACATGGAGAGGTGCATTGTAAGAGTGGTGAACAGGGGGCACATGGGGTAGAGAATAGAAGAAAAGAGCAGTGTGGTTGGTGAAAGCAATGCAGATAGTAGACAGGGCATGGGAACAGCAGTAACTACATATTTATACCTAGTCTCGGAAGAGCTACGGGGGTCAGGAAATGTTTTCATCTTACAAAATGATTAGCTTTCTTTCTTTACTGGTTATTCATTACTATGGCACAATTATTTAAGGTAGTAAGGAAATTGGTTATAGTGACTATGGCTAAAGTATGAACTGTCTATTCTCTTTTAAAGTTGAGGTGATTCTTTCTTCAAGAACCACATTTAAAATCTAACAATCCAACTATAGTGATCACTAGAAGATTCTCTCATGCATTTTTCTCATCTTCAGGGGCTGTGATGGGGTGGCAATGTATCTATTAGCAAAATTAATTGGCATATAGTAAACATCAAGAGGCATAGCAAGGGCAGATGATTTGGGTCAAGGTCTTAGTTGAGGGTATTTTTTTAACTTTGTCAATCATTATGGGCCAATAGAGGACACGATAGAGGCCCTAAGGCAGGTGTATGAAGTTTCCTTATATTCTGTCGAACTTCTAATTTTAGAGGAAGATTTTCATTTTATATCAAATGTAAAATTGGATACCTCGTGCAAAAAGACAGCTTAAGCCCAAAACTCCAGCTCTATTTTCAAGGTTAAAGCAGGATTCTGCAGTGGTCAACCTCTTGGCGTTTAGATCACCCTGATTTTTTTAAATGTACTTGTTTTTCACATCAATTTAATGCTGCATCACAGTTAGATTTTGTTTTGTTTTCACACAGATTAGCAGAGGCTCAATGGCTATTCGGGCCAATGCCTTTTTGGATCACCCTATTGTCTCACTAGAAATTAAATTAGATGCTCAGTTCTTTCAAATTAATCAGAGTTTGGCCCCCAGTTTAGAAGTTTGGGAATCTTTTGAAGCTGATTTTAGGGGGTGGGTGATTGCCTATAAATCAAAATTAAATAGCCCATATTCCACGAGCATATGGGAGTTACAGGCAGCTATGGCTATGGCTGCAGTGGCCATTGGGGCTGCGAGTAATTCAGATGAAAAAGTTAGAATTAAAATTTGAGCTCGCTATGGCATCAAAATCTTAGGGATAATTGTTTCGTTGAAGAAATTCAGCAGAAAACATATGAAGAGAGCCAGTAGATTGGTGAACTTCTTGCATGGTCTTCAAAGATTAAGAAAAACAATAATACAATCTAGGAGATTCTCAATCAGATTACTAAGGTTCAGCCATTTAAGATAGATGAAAATGCTGAGATTTTTCTCCATTATAAGGATCTCTATGAGGAAATGGATCATGTTCCTCCTGTGAAACTCAAAAATATTTTAGTTCACTTGAAACACCTAATTTAGTGGAGACTCAAAAAAATAGAGGCATATTTATAAGCCCCTATTGCCACCACATCACTTTTCAGGATGTTGTAGTGGCGATAGGGGCTTCGCCTATTTACAAAGGTAGTGTTAAGCCACTTAACATGAATTTGGGCTGACCTCTGTTGTGCAAGTCTAATAACAGGCTTTAATTTCTTGACTCTCAGGGGTATATGTACAACCCCCTATCGCCACCACGACGTCCCTTTTTTGGACGTTGTGGTGGCGATAGGGCCTTCACCTTATTTACAAGGCAGCGTTAAGCCACTTAATGTGGCTTAACGCTGCCTTGTAAATAAGGCACCCTTTCAAGCTATACTCAGCGTGAAAGGGGAGGGCAATGGGTGTTGCTGCTGGCGTTCCACCGCAACACCCATTGATATTGAAGCTGCCCCATATTTACAAGGGTGGCGTAAAATGAGGCAGCGCCAAACTTAAGACCAGGGAAAACCTGGTCTTACCCTGGCGAAACGAGAAGACATGTTTAATTTCTCCTTGCTTTTGCTGTTTCCATGTGTGCTGTGTTGTACATCACACATGGAAACAGCAAAACGCCTATGATTGTTTACGTGCAGGAAGGTGTCACTTCCTGCACATAAACAATCATTTAAAAAAAATTACGTTTTGCAACTTCTATGTGTGCTGCAAAACGCAGCACACATAGAAGTTACACAACACTATTTAAAGATTGTTTATGTGCAGGATGGTATACTTTCCTTCACATAAGCAATCTTCCCCTGCAACGCAGACACCCTTGCACTATGATGCAAGGGTACCTGAGTTGGCGCTAGGCAGCTAAATTTAGCGCCAGCGCAGGGGGAAACCAGGGCTGCACCATATTCTTGCAAATATGGTACAGCCCTGCGTTTCTAAAGTGATGGAGTGTGTCGTTAGTCTTCTTGGCTTAACGACACGCTTCGCCACTTTAGTAGTAAATATGCCCCATAATCTTATAGCAAAAATAACTATTACAGAAGCCAAGAAGTCTCTAAAAGCAATGGCTAATACAAAAGCATGCAGGAATGATGCTATTCTGACAGAACTATATAAGGAGTTTTCAGATGAATTGTTACAACTTTTAGCAGAATTATTTAATCAAATAGGGACAGGAATCGTTATTCCCCATTCTTTTACATAAGCAACAGTAGTTAGTTTCCTCAAGAAATGTAAAACAATTTATGATTTTTATTCATATTGAGCAATAAGCCTTTTAAACTCTGACTATAAATTATTTTCCAAACTAATCGCAGGAATGACGCCTGTTGTGCAAAAGATCATTCATTTTGTTTTTTGGTCCCGGTTTGCTATTGGGGGATTTTTGTGACTTCTAACTTTTAAGATTTGTTTCATCTTAATTATGTTGCCACACTGAAGAACGTCAAGTATTTGTTGAATAGATGGACCTCACTTTCATTATTGTTGATTGGTCGAATTTCTTTAATCAAAATGTTGATTTTACCATCATTTTTATTTCTTTTTATGATATCCTAATTAAAGTCAATAGCCTATATTTTAAAGAAATTGACTCCTTTTTAGGAAATATATATGGGATAACATCCTCCCAGGATTCAATTTCCAGTTTTGCAATTAAGTAAGGATTGAGTGTTGGCTCTACCCTACCGCCAGCATTACTATCAAGCATCATTATTAGATAACATTGAGCAAGTTACTAATGAAATTGAATTTAATGACATTTCTATTGATTCAGATGATGAAAGAATCAGAAATAGATTTTCTATCTTTCCCAAAAACTCAAAAACTCCTGAAAAAGACTAGATATGAAGTGCTACATAGTATGAAGGCTTGAATTAAAGAGTTCTTCGGGTCATGGAGTATTCTTTTGTGTCATGTATTTTTGTAGATATGGGGCTGGCTATCCCAGAACCTACTTTGGAAAGTTGAAATGACAAGGGATTTTTTACTTGGTGATTTTTATAGTAGCCAAAGGCAGAAAACATTGGCGGAAATGGAACAACATATTCGGGAAGAGGATCAGTCACTTGTTTTTCACTTTATGCAGATATCTAGTTTTTTTGACAGATAATTTTGTAAAGATGAATGAAGGTACCTAAATAATGATTAGTAAGTAAGTAAGAAGTAAATAGCTGGCGGTTGGGAACTGGTATATGACTTTATGCCAGAATCTGAATTCATCATTGATCCGCAAGTTTCTAGATAAAATTTACAGGAATTAAAATTGTAAAATAACGCCAGTAGAATGGCAGATTATCTCTGACATGAGTTATAAAGCCCTCAGGGTAGCAAACCTAAAGAAAATGGCATTCCTTTCAAGGTGTCTAGTTTAGTATTATCCCAGTACTCTTCATAGAATGTATACAGTAATACCAGACCAGTGATTTAGGTGCCAAACGAATGTTTCAGGGAAATCTCTTCATATTTTTTCATGTGCCCAGCACTTTACAGATTTTGGTATAGGATTTTTTAAGAGTTAAGTAAAATTGTTGTGGTTTTAATTCGACCTGAGGCAGTTTTAGCAATATTTGGGTATTCGCGAAAGACCAGCTAACTAGTCAAATTTGTTTAATATTTTATTTGCATAACCATGTCTGTTACCTTATCTTTGATATTACAAAGTTGGAAATTAAAATATTTACCCAGCATGAAACATTGGCTTATAAAGATTAATAGAATTGGAACATCTGATATGTATATGCACAGCGAAATTAGGGTTTATCAAAATGTTTTGCAATTTGAAAGGTTTTTGATTGTTATGAGCACAATGCATTTTGTTACGTGTTTGGATCAGAAACTTTAGAGTCCATGGGGCAGATTTACAAGCCCCTTGCGCCACTTTTGCGTCACTTTTAACATGGGAAAAGTGACGCAAAAGTGGCGCAAGGGCCTTGTAAATCTGCCCCCATGTTTCTACATACTTGAATTGAAATTCCCGCTATTTTATGTATATGAATTTACCAAAGGCACTTTATTGCTGTGTAGCACTTAATATTCAGATTGAAAAATCATGTACTTTGCAAAATGAGTGCCGTATAAAGTTCTAGGGTAAATGGAAGGTTGATGGCTTTCGAATGTCATGAGCGCAATGCACTTTGATTAATTAATTACACAAGGGTGGTTATATTGTGGGTTGGTATATATCTGAATTGGAAGTTTTTCCTCGCTAGGTACTCAAATGTATCAAAGACATCTTATTTGCACATTGCACTTTATATGCTGTGTTTGTTAAGAGCATATCATTCATTCAAATTTATAAAATGTATGGCACTGGCACAATGCACTTTGTCAATTTTTCAAAGAAAGTAAAGGTACTTTATTTGCAGGTTGCACTTCAAACTCTGTCCAGGAGTGTTTTCTGCACTTTAATGTATAATATTGATGTTTGCGGCATGGTCAACATTTCAATTAGGTTGAGGATGGCATTTATGATTATGTATTTATTTTATCGATACAAATTTGAGAATTAGGATGTTTAGTAATGAATGTAATTTACCTGATAATATGTTTGCTTGTTTTACCTTGCACTGCTCAATAAAAAGGTTATATTAAAAAAATATTAATGCTGCTTGAGGGGACTTTCGAATTTGCCCCAGTGAAAAAGTTACCTTTGGAACTAGGTGTTTTTGGGATAATCAGTCTCATCCAACAACGATGTCTCAATGCTGTGTCTGATGATGGCACCATGAAGTTAGGCTGGTTGAATAACAGTTGAGGCAAAGATGGTTTGTGGCAATGCAAAATGTCTAACAGAACATGATACTTGTAAGACAGTGAGGCTCATGTCATACCAATCTTCTCAAGGATATGCAAACAAATCATAAATGTCTTTGGTAGTGAAGCTTTACCACTGCCGATACTGGTTGGAATTCCGACATTGCACACATATTTGAAGAAACCACCCAAAAATCTGAAACTTCCAAGATTGTGATGGAACACAAGAACAAAACTGATCTAGTGTACCAATTTCTGTTTTTCAGACTGATGTAGAGAAAAATCTGCAGTCTTTTTTCACCTTCTATTCTCTTAGGCTTCACATAAAAAATTACTTTACGCTTCCAATCCCTTGAGGCATCAAGAATAGGCTGAATAACCCACCATCCATGGAGGTATATTAGAATGGTGGATTTTACAGATCAAAAAGGCAAATTTGGTCAGAACGACTTGTGGTTTAAGTAGGAACAGTTCTTCAGGCACTGCCAAAAGGAATCCAGCATTTTTAAGTTTTTAGATCCCACAAATCAGAGAAGAATCATCAAGATGGCTGGTTTATGACTAATACGTGTGACAGAGATTGGTTATTGTGTGTCAGCATATGTCACTCATTTTATACCAGAGTTCCAGAGGCTTTGAGCAGAATAACTTTTTTCTTCAAAGAGCTATGTCTACGGTACTTCTGGAATCATCCTTTCCCATATAGTCCACATCCAGCAGCTCTGAAGGCTATCAGCATTTGAGAACCAGCAGCACTTAGCAGAGATTCTAACAATATCTGCACTTCCAGAGGGGTAACTTTTTCAGCTGCCATACACTTCTGCAGTTGAGGGAGATACTGGTGCATGCAGATGCAACAGTCCTTCCATCTTGATTTATTTAAAGCGGCTATGAAATTTGTGGGAACAGTTAGATATTTGCACTAGTGAAAGTCATAATTCTGTTGTTGCTATTCACAAAAGTTTAGGACACAAATGCCAGTTTTTCCATGGACTTAGAAGTGTGGCTTTCCCACAATATCAAGAGATTTTATGTAAGACCTCACTTTCAATGATGAGTCATAGTCTTTCTCCTATATGAAAGGAAAAATATTTGAACATAGGCAGAGTACAGCAGCACATGCCCTGCACAGCAACATAGTCACAGTACTAATTCATACGTCCATTTCGCCCCCTTCATTTTATATAAATGTTTGGGATGCTGGGAGATATTTGGAGGTACTAACAACAGAGTACTGGAATGATGTGGCCCATGACCACTGTCTGTCAGGAAAGAGATAAGAAATCAGTTCCTCTCTCCTCATAACTTAACCTACCCCTAATTAACTTATTTAACTTGTCCATAAGTCCCTAGCACATGGTGCTGTAAATGAATCCAGGGCCTGGAAGTTAAATTCCATCTGTGGGCTTCAGCACATATTGTGCCACCCAGAGAGTGGGCCTGGAATATGTGGCTTAAAGAGTGTCATGTAAAACCTGACTGCAGCAGTTCAAAAACCTGCTATCCCACCTGTCAAAATAACCCTTTTTGACAGATAGGAAGCCCTCCTATTAAACATTTATATGTCACCCCTAAGTACTCCTTGCTGTCCACAAGGTAGGGCACCTGATATTTAAAAGTGTAACATGTGCAAGCTTAAAATTAGCATATTCATTCAGCGACTAGGCCCCAAAAGCTATTTTCACTGGCAGGGCTGAAGCTGAATAGTAGAAAATGTCAAAGTACTGATTTAAAACTTTAATCTGTGACCGGAAACACATATCAAAGTCATTCAAAGCCTATTTTTCACATTTATCAATGGTCCAATTCATATGCAAAGATAGATTTTTAATTTATATTCAGGAAAAGTAACTTTTATAAAGTCATCTTTTTCCTTCCTAAAGCTCCTGAAGTGTAACTAAAATGAACTCTCCAGAAGCTCCCAGCCAGTGCTGGGCCTTAATGAGGTGTGCAAACTGCTACCAGAGCCGGAACAATGGCCTGGGTGTGGGGAGGTGTTTTTCTTCACCTTGCAAGAAAATCAGTAGGGTAGACCCAGTAACTTCATTAACTTGCAAAGGGTCCTATTCTTTCTCAAGTAAGTGTAAAATGAGACCTGAAAAAAGGCAGCCCTTTGCCCCCCAGTCAAGTTGGCACCAAACCCAGTGAGAGGAACCCTCCCTGAAAAGTGGAGATGTTTTGAATTCCAAGACCTAAAGAGCGGTCAGTGGGACTTTCTGCTAAAGGTGCCTAATTTCAGATCACTGATACAATACTGTTGACAAAAATATTGTGTCAAAAATATTGTTTACCACAATATTGTGCTCCTATACTTATAATGGTAAGTACAAAAATATTGAAAAAATATACTATTGACATTAATATTGTCAGAAAATAGATGTAAATATTCTTATATATATATAGAGTTTAAAGTAGTAAATATTAAAAATGTAATATATAAATGTAATATAATGTAAATGAAATATATTATACTAATATTTAATACTATATATAAATATATACTTATATAAACACACAAATATATGTGTGTTCATAATTGCATGAATATATATATATATTCACTGAAAAAACCATAGGTTTCAAGCACGTTATAGTTAGAAATTAGCATTTAAAAAACCTTAGAAATTCACTGAAAAAACCATAGGTTTCAGGGGCGTTATAGAAAGTTGGACATTTCACTCGTACAAAACCATAGAAATTCCCCCGTTATAGTTAGTTCAGCTAACTATAACTCGCGCGCCCGCAATGCACTGCTGATGACGTCACATATTACATCACTCATGACATGGTCAGTGACATCACTCATGACATCTCAAATGATATCACTGATGACATCATCCTTGTGATAGAGTGGCAGACCTCCTCTCACCCTAATATAACCTTTGATACACACACTCAAAAATACAAACTAACATTTTCAAAACAATGGACATACCAATACCAGTTACAACACACCTATTCAGTAATTCCAAGATCTACACACACATCCACTCATTCACCAACAGTCCCTATACAGTCACTCATACATGTACTCACTCATCATATGTACTCATACACCTATACATCCTGTTACACACCGCCACTCATCCATAGAGTTACTCACACACATAGTCACACATGCAAACAAAGTATCAAACATCCATTTACTTGCATATACAGTTATACACACACTACCACACTTACTGCTTCAGAAACTTACACATACTTACTCTCTTAAACAATCACTTATAGAAACACCTACTTATTTGTACAGGAACTCTTCCAATCTCTCACTCTCACATATACTCACTTATATACACCAATACTCACATATACTAGTTTAAAACATATGTAGTTACTCATAAAGACACTATTGAGACAGTCATTCACTCACTAACACACCCATACACATACTCATCCACCTATACAGTCCTGCACACATGCTGTCTTCAACACATACAAACAGGGAGTCACTCATTCATGCATCTATGCACTAAGGGGGTTGTGCTGGGGGTAGTGTTTTAGGGTTTATGTTAGTACAGTGGTGTTTGGGTAGTGTAGGGGGTAGTGCTGGGGTAGTGTTTCAGGGTTTAGGGCAGTGCAGTGGTGTTTGTGTAGTGAAGGGGGTCATGCTGGGGATAGTGTTTTAGGGTTTAGGGTAGTGCAGTGGTGTTTGTGTAGTGTGGGAGGTCATGCTGGGGGTATATTTAGGGTTTAGTGTAGTGCAGTGGTGTTTGGGTAGTGTAGGGAGTTGTGATGGGGTAGTGTTTTAGGGTTTAGGGTAGTGCAGTGGTGTTTGGGTAGTGTAGGGAGTCGTGCTAGTGGTAATGTTTTAGGGTTTAAGGTAGTGCAGTTATGTTTGGGTAGTGTAGGGTGTCGTGCTGGGGGTAGTGTTTTAGGGTTTAGGGTAGTGCAGTGGTGTTTGGGTAGTGGAGGGGGTAGTGTTTTAGGGTTTAGGGTAGTGCGCCCAACCAGCCACAATATCCGTGGACAAAGGGGATCCTGACTCTTTGGAACGCTCCGTCAATTGAATAATTTGGGTCAAGGGCCCTACCACGTCCAAGACCTATCAATTCCTTTCTTGGGATCCCTCATATACTTGGAGAAAAAGGTACATAGTTTCTCATCAATTTCAGGCGTGTGTGCCACCTTCCCCTTCAGTGAGGGCCTGGGGCATTCTCCCCTCATCCTATTCCTGACCTCCCTTTCAAGGGGTTGATGGATTTTCCCCACCATAAACTCTGCCACTTTGGCGTCAGGTGTCCACTCTGCCGACCTAGGATGGTAAATTTGGGTAGGCTCGAACATGTCCGAGTGGACCCCGTCCCCAACCGGGGACTGAGAGGAGTGGGACTCTGGACGCCAGGGACACCCGAGTCCTTATCCTCATCGGAGGAGAAATCGTCCTCCGATACACCCTCTCCCTCTAAGGGAAACCCGCCGTCGGGGTCTACAATAGTGGTGACAGTGTCGCAATTTTCTCCGGGCCCTTCCTCCTCCCGGCAGGGTGCATGTTTTAGCGTTCGTGCACTCTTGAGGAAGGTCTCCGTAAGTTTTTCAAATCCTTCCAAGTGCCCTGCATTATGCTTAACGGCCCTTTTATTCCCTATCTGGGAGCTACTTGGACCCGCCACCACCAGATCTGGGTCACTGAACACCCCAGGGATGCTTTTCGACAGGCTTATCAACCTGATCCCTAAGAGGAGCCAGCGCCCTAGAAATAGCCAGAGAGAGGGCTTGGTCCACTGCTGGAGGGAGAAGTTGGGGGGCCATTCCTCCTCCACTTCCTGGTAGGAGGAGTAAAAATGGTCTTCTGGAGAAGACATGATAGCAGAGGGTGTGAGCACAGAACAAATGCCCTTAAAATCCTTAAGACAGCCCCCTCGCCAGTGCTCCAACAGCTGGGCTTTTCCCGAAGCTGTTATAAGAATAGACTGAGGCACAATACCAATTACCACCACCAGGTGGTGCTGGTCACTAATGTGGCCGTGTGGGGAAATCACCGCGTAGCGGTGTCAAAATTAGGCGAGGGTTGGTCGGGAATCAAGCGGACACTAAAGGAGTGACCGGATTCCCAAACGCGCGTAAAGACCAGCGGGAGCGCTCGACGGAGCTGCCTCGCTCGGACCAGACGCTCCTGTCAGGATCTCACCGCGCGCAGAGCACACAGCGGGAGAAACTGCGTGGGGGAGAACGCGCTCGGGCAAGAGCCTGCTGCGCAGGGAATATGAAACAATACCAAGGCAATAATGCTAATAACGTGCACAAGAAACCGCTATACAAACAGCAACAACGTCAGATTAAGCCAAGAATGTAAGGAATGCACTTAACTGACGAGAAGTGAAGAAAGAGGAAGCGGAAGGGACGTCACGATATTATATACGATGGACTGTGATATGATTGGACTATAGTTGCCTTGGAGACTACCCCCTAATGGTTCATGGGTTGTGTAGTCTTTTGTTTAATGATTGTTGTGTTACGTTTTCTTTGAACTGCTATGCAAATAAAGTGAGGAAAGATATGCATAATCCTCGCCTCCGTCCTGCCATAGAATTCATTAAACTTTATTTGATCTGATTTAGAAACATAGATCATAAAAGTGCACATAAAAACAGTAAATCCTCTTTCCTAATACAATACAGTGAGAATTAATTAAAACCAGTAGGTAAAAACGGGTGTTACAAACCCCGGTTCAGAGCAACTTCAGGTTAACAGAATCGTAAAGTTCAATGTTTCGCAAGATCAATCTCATGTACTTCGTGCAAAATACGCAATAAGGGGTCCAAGTAAGATGTAACGCTCCAATACCTGACCAGTTTGCACTATATAAAACTGCAGAAAAACTAAAAATAAAAAGTGTTTTGCACACTTCTGTCATTGGGCTATATGTGGGCTACATCTGGGTGATATTTGTGCTACATTTGGGCTCTTTTTTCTCTGGTGGCCATCTTGGGAGACTTATTTGTTATGAAGTTTCCTAATTTTGTCATTTACTGCAGTCTCCTCAGTAGGAAATGCTTTCAGTTTTTACTTTGATTCCATCAAGAAGGCATTCAGATGTGTCACACATGTGCCATAAATTCAGAATGTTAGCACTCTAGTTGTTCATTAGATCACTGTAGTAAAGCTACTGCTCACCAGGGAGTTAACTGGAAGTATACTGCTGGTATTGAAAGTGATTGTTTCAGTCTGCATGTCAGAATTTTCTAATGAAATAGAAGAGGATTTGAGATCTCACTTAAAACATGCCCTAAATTTTCTTTCTGCAGCACTAACCATAATTTCTATGGCAAAATGAACCCCCTCATTTTGTTCCTTTTTAAATTAAATGTTTTAAGTGTTACCAGTTTATTCCAATCAAGATGGCTTCAGGTGTGCCATACTTTTGTCATAAGTAAGACTGTTAGCGCACTAGTTGTTCTTTAGAACACTCTGGGAAGCTGCAGTAGAACACAAAGGCATCAACTGACAGGCTGCTCCTGTTGAAATATAACAGGAAGATATTTGAGATCTCACTTAAAACATGTCCTAATTTTTCTTTTTACAGCACTAACCATAATTTCTATGACAAAATGAACCCCCTCATTTTGTTCCTTTTTAAATTAAATGTTTTAAGAGTTACCAGTTTATTCCAATCAAGATGGCTTCAGGTGTGCCATAATTTTGTCATAAGTAAGACTGTTAGCGCTCTAGTTGTTCTTTAGAACACTCTAGGAAGCTGCAGTAGAACACAAAGGCATCAACTGACAGGCTGCTCCTGTTGAAATATAACAGGAAGATATTTGAGATCACACTTGAAACATGTCCGAATTTTTCTTTCTACAGCACTAACCATAATTTCTATGACAAAATGAACCCCATCATTTTGTTCCTTTTTAAATTAAATGTTTTAAGTGTTACCAGTTTATTCCAATCAAGATGGCTTCAGGTGTGCCATACTTTTGTCATAAGTAAGGCTGTTAGCACTCTAGTTGTTCTTTAGAACACTCTGGGAAGCTGCAGTAGAACACAAAGGAATCAACTGACAGTCTCTGCCCTTGTTGGATGTACATGTTTTACTGAGAATGTCAGACTTCATTCTCACATGACTGAGAAAGATAATGTGAATTTACAGAAAATATGCTCTCATTTTAGCTTCTAGATCACCTTCCAAACCTCAATTGGAAAAGTATGAGAAAATAGTTTTCTCTCAAACATGATTCATGATATCCCAGCAGAAGGATTTTTCACAGGGTAAAATCACCTTAGAACACACCACAATTCCTAAAATTAGTATGGTACCATCAACAAATGAATTCTAATGTAACTAAAGTCTGTTATCACCCTTTATAGTTCTCCTTTTGGTAACCCTCAAAATCTTCGATTCACTACAATGCATTTCAATGGGGTACTATCATTTATATTGGTCCCAAGATGGCTGCCAGCAATTCCAGGATGAAGTGCTGACAGCCAATCAGATCTCACGATGACATGTGTGGTTAGGCTCCGCCCAGATATATATGTGTTTTCTTTTTCAAATTTCTCAGGAACTACTGAACGGATTTACACCATTTAAGCAAAAGGCACGACTCTGAACCAAGGGCTACCTTTTTGCCAAATTTGGTGTAATTCCGCTCAGCAGTTCGGGCTGTAGCTGCGATGAAAGGTTCCTATGGAAAATTACATGGGGAAAACACGTTTTGGGACCCCCCTTTTTTTCTCAGCCCCCACTTGATGAATCACCCTGAGACTTTCAGGATAGGAGCGGACCGGAGCTGGCCACGAGTTTTGAACATTTCGCGAAGATTCGTCAACCGACGCCAAAGTTATTTCAAATAGAATGTTGTGAATTTCCTATGGAAAATAGGTCCTAACTATAACTATCTACTGGCGACCGCCAGTAGATAATATATACACACACACACACACACAGATTGTAACCTAATTATTAAAAATATTTATTTCATAACATTCATTTTGTTATAATGTAAATTTATTACTATGAGAATGTACTTCTCTTGCCTCTTTCTGCACCTCTTTTGCCTCTTTCTGCACCTCTCTCGCTTCTTTCTGCACCTCTCTCGCTTTTTTCTGCACCTCTTTTGCTTCTTTCTGCATTTCTCTTGCTTCTTTCTGTACCTTTATTCCTCTTTCTTCACTTCTCTTGCCTCTTTCTGCACTCCTCTTGCTTCTTTCTGCACCTTTCTTCCTCTTTCTGCACTTGTCTTGCCTCTTTGTGCACTTTTCTTCTTCTTTCTGCATTTCTTTTGCCTCTTTCTGCCCTTCTCTTGCTTCTTTCTACACCTCTCTTGCCTCTTTTTGCACATGTCTTCCTCTTTCTGCACCTCTCTTGCTTCTTTCTGCACTTCTCTTGCCGTTTTGCACTTATCTTGCCTCTTTCTGTACCTCTCTTGCTTCTTTCTGCACTTCTCTTGCCTCTTTCTGCATTTCTCTTGCTTCTTTCTGTACCTTTCTTCCTCTTTCTATACTTCTCTTGCCTCTTTCTGCACTTCTCTTGCTTCTTTCTGTACATTTCTTCCTCTTCCTGCACTTCTCTTGCCTCTTTACAGTGACGGTATAGTTAGGAATTAGCATTTAAAAAACCTTAGAAATTAAAAAACCACAGGTCTAAGGAATGTTATAGTTAGGAATCAGCATTTAAAAAAACGTAGAAATTTACTGAAAAAATCACAGGTTTCAGGGACGTTATAGTTACGCTGACATTTCATTCGTACAAAACCAGAGAAATTCAGCTGTTATAATTAGCTGAGCTAACTGTAACTCACGCCCCCTGCAATGCACTGCTGATGACGTCACATATTACATCACTCATGACATGGTCAGTGACATCACTGATGACATCTTAAATGACATCACTGATGACATCACTCATAACATCATACACATAATCTCTGATGCAACTACTCATACCCCATTATAACCTTTCATAAACCCACTTCAAATTTCAGAACACCATTCTTGAAACCATTGACACACCAATGCTAGTACGTACATACACACTCACTGATTTATAGGTCTACATACACATCCACTCACTCACCCATATAGGCGCTCATACAGTCAGTCACTCACCAATACAGCCGTTGATATATCTACTCATACAGCCACTCATACACCGTCAGTCACCCATAGAGCTCCTCACATACCTACTCACTCACACAAACACTCAATCACAAACTTACTCACCCATACAGAAACACACACACTCACTCACTACTCATAGATACTTTTGCTTTGCTGATTTTTTGTTAGTCCTTTATTTATGTTGTTCACGTTTCCACGTTGCACGTAACTATGTAATTATAAGTGTTTCAAAAAACTGTGTTAATCCACATGTGATCAAGGCGTTTACGCCGAAACGCGTTGGGTTTCTCGGTTTGGTACCATCAATAAACTTACCCCAAGCACATTTGGATTGTGCCTTCATTTTTGCGGCTAGGAGTGTGCACATGCAATCTGTTGCACAGTGAGTTGGAGTTTAATACAGGGTTTCCTCGGACCCTGGCGCGCACCGCTGCTGACGTGTCCCGGCTTCTTTCGAGGGAAGTGGAGGAGATATATATATATATATATATATATATATATAATTTCTTAAACTTTTTAGAAACACTCAGTCAGTGGATAATGTCATTAGTGATTTCATCAGTGATGTCATTTGAGATGTCATCAGTGATGTCACTGACCATGTCATGAGTGATGTAATATGTGACGTCATCAGCAGTGCATTGCGGGGGCACGAGTTATAGTTAGCTCAGCTAACAATAACTGCTGAATTTCTCTGGTTTTGTACGAATGAAATGTCAGCCTAACTATAACGTCCCTGAAACCTGTGGTTCTTTCAGTGAATTTCTAATGTTTTTTAAATGCTAATTCCTAAATATAACGTCCCTGAAACCGGTGTATTTTTCACTGAAAAAAAACATTTCAAGGACGTTATAGTTAGACTCAGATTTCACTCGCCCAAAACCAGTGAAATTCAGCTGTTATAGTTACCTGAGCTAACTATAACTTCTGCCCCTGCAATGCACTGCTTTTGACCTCACATATTACATCACTGATGACATCTCAGTTGATATCACGGATGACATCATCCAGTGAGAATAAGTGTTTTTGAGTGTTTATGAGTGTTAAATAAATTATTATTAACCTATGACAAAAGTTAAATTAGTGCACTACTACTGAGTCATACTACTTTGAACATATATTATGTGAGCGACTGTATGATTGTATATGTGTGTGTATGGGTGTGTAAGTGGCTGTATGGGTGTTTAGGTGGGTAAGAGTAGGTGTGTTGGTGAGTGAGATGTCTGAGAGGCGTTATTGGTGAGTGAGTGAGTGTGACTGGCTGTAAGGGGGAGTGAATGGTGGTGTAAATGGCTGTATGGGTGGGTAAGTGGGTGTGTTGTGACAAATGGGTGAGTGAGTAGGTCTCTGAATGGCTGATTACGTGGGTTACTCGGTGTGTAAGTAGTTATTTGGGTGAGTCAGTAGCTGTTTCACTGGGTTTTTGGTTAACTAATTTGGTGTATTAATGACTGTATTGGAGAGTGTATGTGTGAATGGCTGTATGTGTGAGTGAGCAGATGGTTGAATGCTCGTATGGATGTGCGAATGGTTATGTAAGTAGTTGTGTGGGTGTGTGAGTGAGTCTGTGAGTGTTATAATGGGTAAGTGAGGAGCTGTGTTAGAGGCTGTATTGGTGAGTGAGTGGGTGTGTTAATGGCTTTATGGGTGGGTGAGTGGAGGTATGAGTAGCTGTATGGGTGGGTAAGTGGGTGTGTTGCAACCATATGGGTGAATGATTGAGTGTCTAAATGGCTGTATGAGTGAGTGACTGGATGTTTAACTGGCTGTATGGGTAAGTAAGTGGCTAATTAAATGGGTGTTGTTTAAAAAAATGGAGTTGTGTGCCAGTCGCGGTTCTCTGCATTAGGTGTGTGAACCCATTATATGTTTAGAAGTGTAAAATACATGTTAAGAAAAAGTTCATGTTTATTTTCAGGTAGGAGGATTAGTACTGGAATATAAAAAAAAACTATTAGTATAGCTGTAAAATATTTTTGAAAGGTTTATAGCAGGTTTTCCAAGACGAGGCTCTGTCGCGCACCTGCCGCGATGCAGTCACGACCTAGCGTATTTTCAATAGTGTTGAATACAGTCAAAAGGCTTTTTAATGTACATTTTAAGGGTAGTGATTTACTGCTAGAATACTGGAACAAATAGGAAGACATGTTATAGTTCATTTTAAAACAGTTTCTAGCTATTTTACGGGACCGCAACGCTGTTGCATACCATGCTGGCAAGTATTTCTGGGTCCCCGCAGGGAACGCGACTTCAGCGTGATTTCTAAAACTTTTAAATATTCTAGTGCATAATTTAAATGTGTTTACTAGTTTAATAGTATGGTATAAAATATGTCAAAAATTAATTTACTTATAGAAATTCATACTTTTAAATCAAATTTAATATATTTGACAGATACGCGATGTGAACACTTTGACGCAACCCAGTCGCGACGTCATGTGACATGAAAAGAAAGCTTTTGATTGGTTAAAAAGGTTTTTTCTTCTTTTGGGTGTGTCTGTAAAGCTTGACACCTTTTTGTATTGTGTCCAACTGTTTTCTGAATTTCTTTGGTGTTTTCCGGAACTTTTCTTCGAAAAGAAGATGGCATCTGCTGATCTACAGGACAAAGAGCAGTTGGAAGAGGTTGAAGAGCAGGAAGAACCCCAGAAAAAAAGGAAAGAAAGTATTGTGTGGGCCTTCTTTACCATACCTGAAGGTGAGAAAAGGTGAATGCGAGGCTGGTCACCTCCTCCCTATGCGGCAAAGTATTGTCAAGAGGGTCAGAGAGAAAATGTTCCTGTGTGACATCCTTCATGAAAAAACACCTGGAGACGATTTCCAGTCAGCATGCAAAAGAAATCACTGCAAAGGAAAGAAGAGAGCAAGCTGCACATGCAGAATTAGATCAGTCAAGCCCATCTTCTGCAGCTCTACTGACATCTCCACAGCCTCAGACATTTCCTGAGTTGGCAGATGCTGGTATCCATTGCAGCAAGTGTCAATTTCTGCCATTATTACTTTAATCAAAACACACAACTGTTATTTTTGTATTATGTTTCCCTGAATCAAGGTTGTTGTTCCATTGGAAGGCCCCGTGTTCTGAAGGTTTTGTTTGAAATATTTTTTCCCAAAAATTAAAAACACCCCAAAAAAATCCCAGATAGATAAAAAAAAAAACCCAAAGGATAAAAAATAAAGATTTGTCAAGAACCACCTTCTTTGGTTGAAAAAATGAAGATTATATGTTGTGTAAGTGATTGGATGGATTAGTGTGTGTATGAGTGAGTGGTTTATGGAATAGTGAATGTATGGGTGAGTTAATTGGTGCATCACTGCATGTATGAGTATTTATCAGTGTGAATGATTGTATGAATACATTTATGGGTTAATGATTGGGTGCATCAGTCCATGTATGGATGAGTGCAGGTATGGTTTTGTGAATGGGCACATGATTGCGTGTATGTGTGAGTGAGTGGGTAAATAAGGGCATTTATGTGTGCATGAATGGACGCATGAATTCATGTATGTGTATGAATGGGTGCATGACTGTGTTTATGTCTGTGTGAATGGCTGCATAAGAGGATGTATGGGAGACTGAATGGGTGGATAATTGCATATCTGTGTGTTTCAATGGGTGGATTATTGTGTGATGTGTGAGTGAATATGTGCATGTGTGTATACATGGGTGACTGAATGGCTACATGAGTACATGTATGACTGAGTGCATAGGTGCTTGATTGTGTGTATATGTGTTTGAATGGGTGGATAATTCCATGTATGCGTGAGTGAATGGGTGCGTCAGTGTATATTTGGGTGCATGAATGGATGCAGGAGTGTATGTATAGGTGAGTATATAGTGCTTGAGTGATTAGAAGAGTGTTTAGTTAGTGCCTAGGAAATTGGATGAGAGCCTGAGTAGTATCTGGTTTATTGTATGAGTGCATGAGTAGTACCTGGGTAATTAGATTAGTGAATGGGTAGTGCCTGGGTGATTGGATGAGTATATAAGTAGTATATGGGTGATGGAATAAGTGTGTGAGTAGTGCATGGGTGTTTGGATGAGTGTCTGGGAGATTAGCTGAGTGCATGAGTAGCGTCTATGTGGTTGGATGAGTGCAGGAGTAGTGCCTGGGTGATTGGATGAGTATATAAGTAGTGCCTGGGTGATTGGATAAGTGCATGAGTAGTGCCTGAGGGTTTAGTTGAGTGGATGAGCAGTCTCTAGGTAGTTGGATGAGTGCATGAGTAGTGGCTGTGTGATTCAATAAGTGCCTGAATAGTAGCTGGGTGATTGGATGAGTGCAGGAGTAGCACCTGGTTGATTGGATGAGTGCATGAGTAGTGCCTGGGTGATGGAATGAGTGCCTGAGTAGTGTCTAGGTGATTGGATGAGTGCAGGAGTAGCACCTGGTTGATTGGATCAGTGCATGAGTAGTGCCTGGGTGATTGGATGAGTGTATGTGTAATGCCTGGGCAATTAGATGAGTGCATGGGTAGTGCCTGGGTGATTGCATGAGTGCATGGGTAATGCCCGAGTGTTTGGATGAGTGCCTGAGTAGTGACTTGGTGACAATATGGCAATTGTATTGTAGAGTATTTTTGAAGGACATCACCCCCAATAGGCCGAATGAGATCTCCTTAGAACCTTGGTGTAAGAAAGAAGAGGTAAGGGGGGGCGTGGCTAGCAGCCAACAGGAATGGCCACGCACTAGCGAGGCTCCGGAGCCCTCGCCGTCTATCCTGTAACTATCCTGACGTCCAAGTTGCAAATCATCCCTAAATGAGGTGGACCCCGGCCCCTGACTCGACGGGTGGCGATAAGTGAGCAGTACCTTTCCGAAGAACGGCGAAAAGAAGAGGGGAAGTTGCGGCGCGACCGGAGCTCCGGAAAACATGGCAGCTGCCTGAGGCTGTGGAAGAGGCGATGCGCTGCATCTAACAGTCCTCTGGCTCCCTCAACTCATCGGCGGAGCTTGGACACAGTGGGAGGGCCGCTGCGCAGACCGAGCAAGGGCACCTTATATTTCCGGCACCGGGGAGACGAGCCCGCAACGATGGGCGGGTGAGAGGTGAGCCGACTGGTGAGCAATTGAGGCCCCAGCTTCAGAGGCCTACAGGGTCCTTCTTGCTGGCGCTCCGGACACAGTGTCCCCCGGACGCACGCCTGCAGCAGTGAATACCGCATACACATCCCCCGCTCCGAGCGGGATCTGAAGGCACCCCCTTGCCTGATCACCTCGGGCAGCGGAGGCAGTAGCGGGCTGCAACGGCCAGATTGGCGAAAGAACTCTCCCAAAGTTGCAGCGGGCCTGGCCACAGCGCGAGTGAGACGTGCCCACAATGCGAGACGAACGAGCAACAAGCCGGTTGGAGCCAAGATAGAGATCCTGGCTTCGGGGGCCTGGCGGGTCCTCTTCGCCGGCTCCCTGGGAACAGTGCCCCCTTGGCACATAAAGAAGGCAGTGAGCACCACGAGTGACCCTCACAATCCGAGTAGGAGTTCTGAAAAGCCTCAGAGCTCCAATCAAGTGGCCTAATTGGGAGCGTTGAGAGAGATAAGGGCCCGGTCAGTAGTCGGTGAGGGGTCATACCCCAGGAGGCCTGCAACCAGAAGTGTAGACCGGGATCGGCGAAGAGGCTGGTGCTACCAGGGGTCAGGAACCCAGGAAACCCGACAGGCCGCTAGAGGGACAGACACCCCCGCCCCTGGGCAGGTGGCGGAGACTACTGGGACCGATCTCTGGGAGTCTGAGCACACCTTCACAGTGCTGCTTGGAAATGGTGAGCGGGAGAGGGACCAAACCAACGGCTCAGAATAAATTGGCAAAATTCGCCTGGACGAAAGCGGGAGAGGGGCAGGACACAGCACACCTGGAGGTCCCAGATAAGCAGCAAAACCCCCAAGCGCAGCAGGACTTAATGCTCCACGATATTATGGAGGCAATAACAGGCGTGCGTACATCCCTGGAATCTCGCATCGACACAGTAAACATACAGGTCTCCCTCATCAGAGCAGATCTTCGAAAGATGGATGCTAAAGTGAAAGACCTGGAAGACACCACTACTGAAATTTATAAAGACACTGCCCTGCTCCAACAGCAAGTGAGCAAACTACAAGAACAGCAAATCACAATGGAGAGACAACTTGATGACTATGAAGGTAGAGCGCGCAGAAACAATATACGCATTCTAGGGGTTCTGGAACGCCTGGAGGGCCCTGCGACGGACCTATTTGTGGAGGACCTAATCCTGAAACATCTGCAGCCTAAGAGACTTTCGAGCTACTTTTCTATTGAACGTGCCCATCGAGTCCCCGGAGGGTGGCCTAAACCGGGGGCGCCCCCACGGCCGATTATAGCTCGAGTCTTTAACTATAGAGACCGCGACATCATACTTCAAACTGCGCGGCCCAACCCTCCGCTCAAACTTGAGAACAACGTGGTCACGTTCTTCCCCGACTTCACCACGACAGTTCAACACCAACGTCGCAGCTTTCTTGCGGTCAAACGAGCGCTGCGAGACAAGGACGTGAAATATGCCATGCTTTTTCCTGCAAAACTTCGAGTAGAATCAGAGGGCAAGACTTGGTTCTTCTCCTCACCTGAAGATGCATGGGACTGGCTGGAGGGTTGGCACCGAGTTGAGAAACCGCACAAGGAGAGAAATGGTGGCCTCCGAACTAATAGACTTGAACATGGTACCGAACAACGCGGCGATCCCTCCCGGGTGGAGACAGACTCAACGTCACGCAGCTGAAACAACGACGCACCTGGCTTTGAAATGGACATACTTGTGTCATAAGGTTTCTGCACATACACAGAGCTATGCACAGGAAAATGGGACCCCGGAATACAGTGGTTTGCCACCATATACCGTAGCACCCAAAAACCCCAACCCAACTAGCTTAGCATCCCATTAGCACCCAAGTACTAATGTTTGGACAACCCAGAACACGGTATCTTTATCTCAGGACTCGCAGAAGCAAGAACACTCTTTCGTCACTCACTCGTACTTGTCCACAAGGTGCGTAGTAAGAGACACTGGATAGGTTAAAATGTTTATTCCAACTTACGTGCTCTAATGTACAGTACACGTGTCAGTACTAATAGCATAATGCATATGACTAATATAAGCAGCATGGTTACAATTCCATAGAATACAAACGGGGAAAGCATCTCAGAGCTCAGTGGATAAACGTATAAATAACATTACCACCCTCCCCTTGCAGTAAGATAGTTTATTATAATAATAGAAGACCTCTGGGCTTTGACTAGCGAACCCCCATACCTCAGTCTCTAGATGCAGAATTACATCAGCAGGACATCATAGCTCTTCTCACCGAAAGGGATTTCTCCAAGTGTCTTAAGCGCTAGTAAACCACAGTATTAAAAGCATATCAAATTCTTCATGGCAATTGCACATAATGTTATGTCTGGGTGCGCGAGACTGGCCATATCAGGAAGAACCGAAATACATTGTTATGCGACCTTGTACATGTTTGTGCAGACTGAGCCCAAAAAGGTGAACAACAGAAAATGCAGACAGTGCAAAAGAATTTGGCACGAGCAAAGGGCGAGGAAGGCCCGGCTCAGTGTAACGTGCGCAAAGAAAAGCAGCATGGCAGCCAGGCCTAGGCCAACATAACAAGGCAGGTAACAATCCACAAGACACCCTCCCCTGGACAGTCCGGCGGCCAGGACAGAGGCCCATCAGAGGAGAAAAATAGACGTCGGAGCACAGGGAGCGCCCAAATGGCGAAGGGCAGGTCAATCCATGAAAGTGAAAGTGCAGAAAAAAGCCATACCCTCCAAGAGTTCATCATTGGAATCGTCAAAAAACATAGATGCCATCCAATCCATGAGTTCAAAAGAGCAGGAATGCTCCTCAGCAAAGGGAGCATCCAGAAGCAATGCGGGACAGCTTGCGTGATAATTGAAACAGCTACGTTGTAGGAGATCCTGGGCAGCCGCCCAGATATCCCATTGCGCCAAAATCCCCAGTGCAGCCGCACGCGCCATACAGCCAGCGACGGAACAGTCCTGCTCATGGGCCTCTAAGGGACCCATCAACTGAACAAAATCCGGAACAGACAATGACGAATTGGAGAGGCAATAATCCAGAGTCCAGGTGAAAGGACAGCGGACACAAGTCATCACAGGTTGCACGCAAGTGAAATACGCAAAGCGAAATGAAAGAGTATATGACACACTCAGTGTCGCCAATGGCAAGACGCCAAAACCGGCCAAAAGGCGCTCACGGAGCAGCTGGAGGCGTTCTGGATCGAGCAGGTCCCATCGGGGAGCAGCCATTGCGCAGAAAGCAAATTAAGAGCAAGACACCAGCCGCTAAAGCGAGGATCAATGGGAAACCGCCAAAGACACTGGAAAATATAGAATGTATGAAAGCCGGGATGACACCAAAAATAGTTTGGAAGGAGGACACCAAGCCCGACCCAACGACCTTAAAAAAGTGTACTAGGCCTTCAGTGTTAGATGCGTTAAAAATACGATGTATTAACTCCCCAAAATGTTGGGGGAGATTAGTGTTTAAAAGGGCCTGTATTTCACTGTGGGTACTCGCCACCTGGAGAATGAATGTCTCCCGGGCGGACGTGAGCATAACTTCCTCGTTTAATAATAGTGCCTTTATTCTGCTCAGTCTATTGAAATCTGCTTCCATGGTAGGGATGGAAGGCCAAATAGAGATATCAACCTTGCCATGAGGGGGAGGAAAAAGCACATTTTTGCAGCAGACAACCCTGTGCGAAACTGTTACAATGTAAGGAATGCCAGCCTGCAGGCCACAACAGTTTTCGTTATTTAAAAGTAAATAACTACCATTGGAAAGGAGAGTGAAAGTAGGTGAAATAACAGGAGCAGGAATACCTTTCAGCACACAAGCAAGATTAGGAGAGGAAACGCTACATGAGCCATGCAATTTAATGTGTTTACAAATAAGCGAATGACCTATAGTCGAGTCGCAGTACTCCCCGTGAGAAAGACTTCCTTGCCGTCCCGAAGGCATTTATACATGAAAGGCAAGGACCAGAGTTCATGCAGGAAAGCACTGCCCAATGGCCGGTAACGGCCCACAGGATAATGTTTCATGCACGAGTCAAATTCAAACAAGGAAAAAGGTAAAACGATAACCCCATGAACTAGCCACACAGCAGAATCGAGTTCTGCAACAGAGAACGGTAAAGGTTCCACCTTTTCGATATGTAATAGAGTGTACGTTGCATCTTTCATGGACATAAATTGCTGTTTATCAGTTAAGTTAAAAGGTAGAAATAAGGCAGAGGTGTTCAAGAAATGCCAAGGCACTTTACCTAACTTAAGTGTTTGCAAAGTCCATGCAAACTGCATAACTGAGCGCAATTGATTCTGACCATGATACAACACAGAAACATCATCTTGTACAATATCAACAACAGAGGACACAATATTCTCTAAAGTGTAAATGCGAGAAGACAGGGTATTAATACTATTGTCAACAACAGCAAGCACCTTTTCCATATTTGCTTGATCTATTTCCCGAAGACGGGAAGCAGCTTCCATTTGTGATAGCTTCCAGAGTTCATTATACGTTTCATAAATGAATCTCTTAGGTCGGGGACCACGAGGTCCCAAAACAAAGTCGGACAGATCAATATTGCCTGTAAGGAGGGACAAATGTTGTTTAACAGAATCAAGGGACGAATGTTGCAGCCATTGTTTGCATAATTTACCAACAGAGTATGTAGTGACAGTACGAGCATCAGTAAACCTCGGATCAGGCCTATTCTGTGTGTAGCTAGCACCAGTATCATGAAAACGCATTTGACATGCATTAGATGATATAGGCCATACTAACCAGGGTGACTGAACCAGCTCAGAAACATTAAACGAATTATTTTGTAACATTGCCTGCAGGGACACGAGGGACATATTGAATCGTGAGCTTTCATTTGGAAAACTCGACAGGGATGGTATTGATGGCGTATTCAATTGTTTAGTGGTTGCTAAGCCCCAACATGTAGTCTGATAGATGGAAACATTTAGGAACATAATTTGGGTAGGGATGAGGCAAGCACGATGCAACGCCTCGGTTCCCTGTACCTGCCATGGCTTGGAGCCCCAAATAGATTTTAAATCCACTGTATTATCCCAGTACTCATAACCACCCACAGCTAGGGTACTCAGAAAGGAACCTGAATAAAGCAATTTGGTGTGTGTCAACATAATTTTCTGAGTTGATGTGTTATTAAGTCTAAAATAATAGGATGCAGGGTTCGACCGATTAAAATCAGTAAAATAATTAAACTTATTTCGAAGAGTTTGAGAGCTACCTGGCAAGGGGTTTGGACAATGTTCCCATTGGGTATAGTTAACAGAACTACGCAGGGCACTGGGCTTATGGAGAAAATGATTACCCCAATGTTGGTAACAATACAAATCGGCATAATTAGCAGAATTCATATATAGATCTTCAGCATTAAAAGATGCATAATATTTTAAATCGGCAAACAATGCTTCAACGGCATGCACATCCCAATCATCAGAATGAATATTATTTTGTACTACATCACCCATTGAAACACGAAGGACATTAGGTACATTAATAATTTCCGTCGGACCATGGATTTGATAGTTCACTGCATCCCATACGATGCCATCAGCAACTGGGAAGGCTGAAATGTTCACAAATGTGTGGTCACGCTTCATGATGTGAGACGAGGAATGAGGAGCCAAAGTTCCAGAAACATAGTCTACAGCAGAGCGTTCAGGTAAATAGTGACCATTGATTAGTAGAAAAAACACTGTGACAAAGCCAATGGACATGAACAAAAATATCAAGAAAAGTACCAACCAGATGTATGTCCAGGGGGAATCAAAAAATTGTCTCTAAACCAGGATATAAAAATACTGAACTTGGATGGAACTTTTGAAGATGTGGAATCCGAATCAAAGGAATAACGAGTCGGGCTTAGTGGCGTTGTTGGTTGATGTGCCACCGATTCTGATGCAGGATAAGTATACTCGTCCTCGTTGATATTGGTGGAGAGTTGGGGATCAATCATAGTTTCAGGCAAATCAACCATCTCAATTACAGCATCAGCGATAGTTCGTGCAGATGGACTATGAACATATGTCCGATAAATGGCAGGACAAGAGACCGCTGGTGTGACACTATTCAGGATCGGCCAGGCGCTGTAGCTTGACATTTTCAACTGAGATGTATCTGTTCTCTTTGCGACCAGGAAGCGGTGGTAAAATGACTGTACGTGTTCCCTTCAGGCCAAGAACTGGAACCGGTGCACGAAAAGAGGGGCCAAATTCCTTTTTGTTTTCAACCTTCTCTCGAACCAGTTCTCCAATTTTCGGAAGCCAGCCGGCTACCGGAATCTGCAACGCAGGGTCTGTGGCTGAAGGTAAATGTGTAGTTGCAAGTTTGTCTCGGGCTTCTTGTAAGTCCTGTAACATAGCAGAATGGTTATCTACATCAAACTTGGCGGATTGCGCCGCGATGTCTGGACCCTCAAGGTCAGGCACAAACATTCTTATGCCAAAGAGCATTTCGTATGGGGTCCGCCCACCCAGAGGTCTTCTAGGGAGATTATTAAGTGCACGCTGAACGGTATACAAATGGGCCAGCCAGTTCCTGCCAGTACCTATAACCCTAGCTGTTAAGGATTGCTTTAAGTCACGGTTCATTCGTTCAACGATAGAGTTGCCCTCAGGCCTATACGGAGACGAAAATTTCACCCGCACCCCAAGCGAAGCCATTGCATCCTTGTAAGCCCTAGAGGCAAACGCTGGACCTTGGTCCGAATGGAAGGTGCCGCATGCGAAAATTCCCACAAAGACACGCAAATCCCTGATTACATTTCGGGCGTCAGCACTCCGTTGTGGCCAGACCCAGAGAAACCGTGTGCACGAGTCCACTGCCACTAAGATGTATTTATAAGCAGTGTCTGATGAGAATGGACCGCAGTGATCCAAGTAAACACACCCAAAGGGTCTGTTAGCAATGCAGAGAGGTGTTTGTGGTGGACGTGTTACCGTGGAAGGCTTAATCTGTTGACAAACGTCGCAAGAAAGCACAAAAGCACGGGTGTCTTTATATAACCCACGCCACCAATAACGCTGCTGCAAGATGGAAACCGTAGCTGACACACCTGCATGTGCCGAAGCCATGCCTTCGTGTGCAGCTGATATCAAGGCACTCCTGCGGTCCGCGTTGGGGATCAGCCGATCTCCAACGTCAGGTATAGTTACATAAGGAACCTGATCGGGACTTAATGTGTAAGAATACTTGGAAGGAAAACCTGTAGGGTAATTATTACCTTCCTTGGTTGCAGCAATAGCTGCTAATATAACAGGGTCTATTTTAGACATGGACCTGGTAACCGCTGCTACTGAACACGTGACTACTGCTGAACGGGCAGCTTCATCTGCCAGATCGTTACCAATAGCGTGTGCGCCCACCCGCTGATGGCCTAAGGTGTGAACCACCTGTGTGAGGGGCAGACGTTGTTGCAATTCTGCCACTCGAACCCAAAGCATTTTATGCTTAATTGTGCTCCCTTTTGCGTCCTTGTAGTCGTTTTTCGACCAGAAAAACAGATTGTCATTGTAAGATTGTACACAGTAAAAAGAATCACATACAATAAGAGTGGTCTCATCTTGTGAAGCGAACTCAAGCGCAAGTAGCAATGCATGCAGCTCGGCCAATTGTGCGGTACTATCTCCAAGTGTGCGAGTGTGCACTACAGTGGATTTGAACTTTCCATCCACAAAGGATCCCGCAACAATAGCACATGCAGCAGAATAAGCGTGCTTGGACCCAGTGGCCGGTTGCGCCGAACCATCGGTGTAGATCACACAATTGTAATCCTCAAGCGGTAGTAAAAACAAAGGAGGAGGATGAACGAATTCATACTGCAAATACTCCTGAGTCTGAAGAGAAGAATCAAAGACAAAAGTGACGTCCGAAGACGTCAAGGATGTAGCCCATTGTATCCAACGGGGATGCATTGCTTTTGAGTTCGGTACACTTGCCTTTGTTACTGCCTCTAGGGCAGGACAGGGTGTTACCACTAGAATCCGCTTTCCCTGTGCCAGTGCGCGTTCTTTTAGAATCGCCATTTGCACTGCAGTTAGAACTTTTTCGACAGATGTAAAGCGCAATTCAGCGGAAGTGTACAGATGTGACTTGTATGCGATGGGTACTGTATCACCTTCATTAAAGGTTAAATAGGTGAATCCCACCGCCCCCGGAATAATTCTAATCACCAGGTTTGTGTGGTTATCACGAGTCAAAAGATATTTAGACTCCAAAAGGTCTGTCTGCAAAGACTGCAGAATTGAGGTATGCTCAGGCAGCCAGCAAGACCTTGAATAAGTAGGTTGTATCAAAGCATACAAAGGCTTGATACGCTGGGCATAGTCGGGAATGTAAGTACGCCCGAAGTTCAGGAAACCCAGCAAAGACTGAAGCTTCTTCAGAGTATTTGGGGGCACAAATGTGCACATTTTTCCAAGAAATGGGGGGCTAAGCCCTTACCTTCGTTATTGAGCTCATAGCCCAAGAACAGAACGGTAAATTCAGCAATGTGTGACTTAGCAAAGTTAAATTTGTAACCCTGCTCCGCAAATTCAAGAATAATGCGGTCCACACGGGACAGATGCTGATATAACTCGTCGTCTGTCAGATAGATGTCATCAACGTACGAACATGCGTCTTGATCAATGTCATTTAACAAAGAAACAACACGGGCGGCGAATATACCCGGACTATTTTTATAGCCCATGGGTAATCGCCGGAACTGGAATAATTTACCACCGGATGTGAATGCGGTCCATTGACCACTCTCCGGGGCTAGGTTGTGCGTGTAGAAACCGTTTGAAAGGTCAAGTGTCGTTTTGTATTTTTTACGAACAAGACTGTCTACAAGCGCAGAACTGTGTGTATTTTGCACCGCAAAGTTCCGACAATGAGTATTTAAATGCCGGTAATCCAAAACTAAGCGGTACGATCCATCGGGTTTAGAAACCACGAAAAGGGGATTGTTCATAGGTGATACGCATGGTTCAATTACTCCCTGATATTCCAACTGTGTCAGAATTTCGGAGACGGGGCCTTTTGCCTGCCGTTTGATGGGATATTGGGGTTGTGGCTGCGGTAGTGACCGCAAAGGTATTGCATGAGGAGGTGATTCTTCATCCCATCCCACATGGTTGCGGTATAACGCTGGTGCCAGGTACACAGCCCACTCAGCTGCAAGTGCTTCAGCTTTGTCTTTTGGGACATGCTTTGAAAAGCTTGGAAGGATTACCTCCTCTCCTTTATGTGCAGCTAAAACGAATGGGGGTGGCCAATCCACCTCTGCTAACAAAATGTCATATGAAGAGGTTAGATTTTCCCAAAAATCCCTTTTATTTCACGCGGTATGTCACCTTCAATTTGTATAACTATATTATATAGTCTGTCAGGGGGTGCCACTCTCGTGTCAGCTGTCTCTACAGTAACGAATGTTTCAGTTGCTGTCGCCTCCATATGAGGACGTAGCGCCTCCCGCACTATGGTAACTTCCGCGGCGCTGTCTAGGAGGGTCACTGCCCACGTCCAATTCTGGAGTCTCGTTCTCACGGTCTGAGGCATATTTCGCTGTAACAGCGGCAACCTTTTCTTCTGAAATTGCGGTCGAGGAAGATGAAAGTCTTCTGCTTTACCTCTGACTTGTTGTCGAGGTTGGTCTCGCTCCTGGGGAGCCTCTCGGCCCCTTCCTCTATCTTGCCGTCCTCCTCCACCAGCCTGTGACGACGTCTGGGCCTGTGAAGAACGAGGAGAACGCGTATCAGAGCTCTGAAACCTTTCTGGTGATTTAATCCTCGACCTATCACGTAAATCATAAGTACGTTCAGAAGAAACCGAAACTGGGGAAGCGCCTCTCGACCCCGGCTTCTTTTGTTGCTTACCCTGTTTTTTCTGTCTCCAACTCTTTTTAGTGAAGACTGGTTTATCATCTTTCTCAGATGCACTTTTTGTTTGTATAACTTGTGTTTGCGATTGAGTTTGCATTTTTACAAAAGGCTTGTTGCCTAGGCTATTTCTTCCAATTGTTTTATAAGCCCGGGCTATTATTTTCGGTAATTCGCGAGGCCTGTCCAACTCTGGGACCAAAGCCAAAGCATTCGCTACTTGAAAGTTCATAGCATCGCCCTTGACATTTCCAAGGATCAGCTCAGCTACTACATCAAACACTCCCACTAGTCTCATCCCTAATTCCACAGCCGCTTCAGGGCCATGTTCATCCTGTACTTTTTTAATTACAGAGGGTAGAACCGTCATGGAAGGAGTTCCAAAACATTTTGAATAAACTGCTGCGAATACCTTACCCCAGTTTTCACATGATGTCAAATCGGGGATTATGTCTTTTGGCAAACTTATCGTGAGGATGCGATGTTTATCTACTGGGGATGTATGTGGAAACACTGCTTCTATCTGATCGAACTTTTCTGCAAGCCAGTAAGGATAGTCGTCCTTATTTTGTGGACGTTTGCCCATCACAGAATTTACCATGACAGGACTTATAGTCACTCCAGCTGCAATAGCTGGTTGGCCTGCGACTACAGGAGCAGCTCCATGGAGGCTACCTGTAACGTATGTCACCAAGGCTCGATGCACTCGCACCAATTCGGTATGCATAGTGCGCAGTTCCGCAAGCGGTAACGCCAGATAATTTGGATGCGGGGTATACCCGGCCAATACAGGCCAAGTGGCCCCCTGAATTGACAAGGGGCCTAAACGAACTGCGGTAGTTGGTTGTGGTAGGGCGCCATTGAACCAAACACGGTGCTGCCAAGCCGTGAGAGGCACTTCAAGAGCAGTATAGGGTCGATAGGCAGCAGGAATAGCGGTGGGTTTATATTCATGAAACAGCTTATCACCTGCATCCACCGCCTCAAAAGTGATCCAAGTGTAAAACACTTCAAAGTGATAAGCCGCATCGGCTTGAACCACAAAGACCAACTCGACCCCTGTATCGGGCACTCCATACACAGCTAAGTGGTCTCGGAGTGCTCCTCGACTATGTGCAGCTATCGCCACACCAGCCATGACTAAACAATTATATTCGACAACCTAACAGGGAGCACAAAAATGGGTCTGTTAACTAACCTTTTTAATAATATCAAGCTTGAAAGAACCTATAAAACATTCAATATAGGAGGTATCACCGTCACATACGCCTCCGGAAGCGTACGCGAGGGGTTTGTGGACAAGCACAAGCACTACTCAAGCGTCTCGCAGATAAGCAGCCCCACGTTGGGCGCCATGTCATAAGGTTTCTGCACATACACAGAGCTATGCACAGGAAAATGGGACCCCGGAATACAGTGGTTTGCCACCATATACCGTAGCACCCAAAAACCCCAACCCAACTAGCTTAGCATCCCATTAGCACCCAAGTACTAATGTTTGGACAACCCAGAACACGGTATCTTTATCTCAGGACTCGCAGAAGCAAGAACACTCTTTCGTCACTCACTCGTACTTGTCCACAAGGTGCGTAGTAAGAGACACTGGATAGGTTAAAATGTTTATTCCAACTTACGTGCTCTAATGTACAGTACACGTGTCAGTACTAATAGCATAATGCATATGACTAATATAAGCAGCATGGTTACAATTCCATAGAATACAAACGGGGAAAGCATCTCAGAGCTCAGTGGATAAACGTATAAATAACATTACCACCCTCCCCTTGCAGTAAGATAGTTTATTATAATAATAGAAGACCTCTGGGCTTTGACTAGCGAACCCCCATACCTCAGTCTCTAGATGCAGAATTACATCAGCAGGACATCATAGCTCTTCTCACCGAAAGGGATTTCTCCAAGTGTCTTAAGCGCTAGTAAACCACAGTATTAAAAGCATATCAAATTCTTCATGGCAATTGCACATAATGTTATGTCTGGGTGCGCGAGACTGGCCATATCAGGAAGAACCGAAATACATTGTTATGCGACCTTGTACATGTTTGTGCAGACTGAGCCCAAAAAGGTGAACAACAGAAAATGCAGACAGTGCAAAAGAATTTGGCACGAGCAAAGGGCGAGGAAGGCCCGGCTCAGTGTAACGTGCGCAAAGAAAAGCAGCATGGCAGCCAGGCCTAGGCCAACATAACAAGGCAGGTAACAATCCACAAGACACTTGCCACAGATAAGTGACTTTGACGTAGTGAAGTAATGCATGGGGGACACCTTGAGATTCCCCCCCTTTATGGGTTTTTACATACAGAACTTCGGTGTCTATGCCTTGTACCTGAGAATTGCCACATGACACAGGGGCAGGTAAAGCTGCGAGTGGGGGCCAGGTACTACCCCCCGGTCATTGGTTAAATAATGGCATTTTCAGCTTATGGCAGGGGGGGCGGGCTGTAAGCCAAGCACCTATTAGTATTTGGGGTGGGGGCGATAGGCATTCTGCCTTGTTGGGGTGTGGGTAGTTTGAAATCCACTGGCAGGGGGCAGGGAGGGGGTGTTGCAGGAGTTGTGGGAGTTGCGGGAGGGGGGAAGGGGGGTAAAGTTATATATGTGTTCACGATTCACAAAGTGTGGAAAGTCATACCCAGCTACAGCTATTCTCATTATCTACATAGGTAATACAGTCACGTTGTTCTTTAATGATTGTGCGCCCAACTGTTCGGCTATGTGTATACATTTTCTGAAGAGACTGCAAGATACAGTGGTTGGTCCTCGGGGTCAGTCTCAACACTCCTGTTTTCTCTACCCACTACAACTATGGCTGGGACTAAGGTAGAAACATCACTCTCTGTTTTGACATTGAATGTAAACGGGATGGGGTATAAAATTAAACGAGGCATAGTGCAGCACTATCTTTAGAGACAAGCCCCCGATCTGGTCTTGTTACAGGAGACGCACCTAGTGGGCAATAAATGTAAGGCCCTTACACGATGGGGATACAAACTCCTGGGCATGCAGGCTATTCCTCAGGATCTCGGGGAACTGGTATCCTAGTTAAAAAAAAACCTTACACTCACGCCAACACGTACGTGGGCGGATCCCCAAGGAAGATATGCAGTTTTGGAGGCGCGATGGGAAGGAAAAGCACTTAATGTGGTCTCGGTGTACCTCCCTCCGGCGCTAGGTAGGGAGGCACTTATACACATGGGGAAAATTATAGTAGACCTCCCCGTGGGCACCCTTGTTTTGGGGAGATATTTCAATATGACAATGTATAATCAAAGGGACAGACATCCAGAGCGCCCCCAGACACGACCCAATACACACATGGACGAGTTCACGAAGGCCATGGGTCTAACTGATATATGGCGCTCTCTACAGCCAGATGTGACCCAATACACTTACTATTCCAACGCACATAAGAGCATGTCCGGCATAGACTATTTTTTGACACACTCAGCAGATATCGGACATTTTCGAAACCCTCATGCCCTGCCGAGAGGCATCTCAGCTCATCCCCCGGTGTGAGTCGAACTTACATACTACAATCAACGTCCATGGGGCACCATAGTCCTTAACCCATGGTTGCTTAAAATCCCAGATATAAAAACTAATCTACTTACGCAGACTGACAATTATTTTAGGGAAAATGTCGGATCAGTGGACTCAGCACAAACTATATTGGAGGCCTTTAAGGCAGTACTGAAAGGGCAGGCACTGGCGCTAAAAGTGGGCTATATTAAAAAACAAAAACACCAAATCCTACAACTGGAGAGTGAACTCCAGCAGCTAGAGGCGGAAAGTGTTAGATCACCCACGGAAACAGCCATACATCGACTAACTATCAAACAGTTCGAATAAAGGACCTTAGCTGGGGAACAGATGAGGGCCAGGCTATTACATACACAACATAAGCTGTATGAAATGGGGGACAAAAGGGAGCAAGGAGAGCGATGGGTACCTAGGCTGACCCTCCATGGAACAAAGCAGATCTCAGACCCACAAGAAATAGCAAACGCATTTGAAGATCACCTAGAGAAGGGATATACCTCTTCAACAACATACACGGCAGAAGACTCTCGTCAATTGCTAGCAGATATCCATTTGCCTACACTATCAGAGGGTGACAGGGATACGCTAGACGAGGAGCTTACAGATGACGAAATCCGGAAGGCAATTAATAGTATTCAATCAGGGAAGGCAATGGGACCCAATGGGATCCCTATTGACTTTCTCAAAATGGTAGCTTCTCATGCCGCGCCGCACTTAAGGAACATGTATGATGAAAGCTATGATAAAGGAGTCCTGCCGGAAGACCAACGTCTGGCTTCTATTGTAGTTATCCGTAAGCCGGGGAAACCCGCTGAGAACTGCGGCTCTTACAGGCCGATTTCTTTAATCAATGTCGAAGCAAAAATCCTTGCGAAACTTCTCGCCTCCCGCTTGGTCTCTGTAATTCCATCTCTGGTCCATCCCGACCAATCTGGCTTTATGCCGGGGAGGAATACGGCGTTGAATATCCGTCGCCTTCACAATGTCCTAGGGCAACAGAAATATATAGAGGAAGATGCAGTTGTGTTATCCCTAAACGCCTCAATGGCATTCGACTCTATAGAATGGCCATATCTCTTTGAAGTACTGAGACGCCTGGGATTTGGCCCGACATTTTTGGGTTGGGTGAAACTGCTTTATACAGAACTGCAGGGCCAAGTACGGGTTAATAATCACACGTCCAGAACATTCCAGCTAAGGAGAGGCACCAGACAAGGCTGCCCCCTATCCCCCCTGATTTTCTCCTTAATGCTGGAGCCACTTGCTTAAATGGGCGGAACGGCATGATGACAGGATATCGCTATATGCTGACGATATCCTGCTATATCTTGCGTCCCCTTACACGTCGATACATAGAATCTTAAATATCTTTACGAACTTTGGGAAATACTCCGGCTACGCGATCAATTGGAGCAAGTCTGTACTATTCGTCCTCCGGGGCCCGGTTCCTAAACTCCCCCTGGGACTGTCCGCTCATACGACCCATATGGGAAGGGGCTACAAGACATATACAGGAAATTGCACTTGACGGATTTCGTTACCTAGGGGTCTTTATAACCCCAGATCCCCAACTCTTTCACGATCGAAACTTAGTGGCTCCCTTGGACAGGTTGCGCAACGACGTCAAACACTGGAG
This sequence comes from Calotriton arnoldi, assembly GCA_963921515.1. Lineage (NCBI taxonomy): Eukaryota > Metazoa > Chordata > Amphibia > Caudata > Salamandridae > Calotriton > Calotriton arnoldi. The sequence continues at coordinate 63,266 of CAWUFW010013575.1, read as the reverse complement.
ATCCCTGCCTCTTTCCTTATTAGACCGTGCTGCCCTATTTAAGATGTTAGCGCTTCCGCGCTTTTTATATATCCTTCAAAATTGTCCGAATAAGGTTCCCGACGCCTATTTTAGAAGTGTGGAAAGTGAAGCTAGGACGCTACTGTGGAATGGCGGACCGCCTCGCATCGCGTTGCGTAAGCTGACTAAGGGGTGGTACGATGGGGGGATTGCCCTCCATGATGTAAGACTTTACTACTGGGCCTCGCAACTAGTGGCTGTAAACCACTGGATGTATCGCTCCCCGATAGACCCGGCTTACATGCTAGACAGATACCAGATGGGTAGAGAAGGGTGCCTGGGGGCTCTGTATATGAAAGTCCGGAAAGGAAGATATCTTGGCCCAACGGCCCATACAGTAGATATTTGGCACCAGGCGACTAGACGTCTAGGATGGACAAATGTAATGACCCAGGCCACACCATTATGGTCTACCCAAAAACTAGGACTGTTATGTAATCAGCCTGGGTTTGATAAGTGGGATACCATTGGAATTTCCACAATAGGTCACCTAGTGAAAAAGGGCAAAATCCTTACGTTTGGAGATCTGAGGGAGAAATATGAGCTAGCTCAAGGGAGGTCTTTCGATATCTACAGATCCGCCATGCCCTTACCACAGCACTCCCAGATATGAGCAATTTACCGGAGTCGTCCCCTCTGGAGGATCGGCTGCTTTCTGAACCAATTTTAAATAAAGCTACATCATTAACATACCAAAAACTGTGTAATAATCTGCCAGACCCGTTCCATACGCTTCGAGAAAAATGGAAACTGATCTAGGGCCCATTGAAGATGAGGACTGGCAGACGGCGCTGATGTCCCAGAGGGAGGCGGCTATTGCTCTCCATTTCCGTTTGATCCAACTTAAAATCCTACACAGAACGTGTCTCACAGGGGTCACGTTAGCGAAAACAGGATCAAGACAAGACACGCTATGCTTGCGCGGCTGTCACCAAGACGCAACCTTTTTTCACACTATTTGGGACTGTCCGCTCATACGACCCATATGGGAAGGGGCTACAAGACATATACAGGACACATTAGGGAAGACACTAACCCTTACACCATCACTCGGGCTCCTTAATATATGGGAGGCGACTGACCTTACAGAAGTGGAGCAACAACTGGCCACTTTAGGATATACCTTAGTGAAACGTGAAATAGCAAAAAAGTGGGGCGTGGTGGAAAGACCATCGTATCGGATATGGGCAACCGAACTAGACAAGTGCATGATCGCTGAAAAAGAGGTTTTAGATCTAGAGGATGCCCCAAGAAATGGGATAAAAAATGGGGCAAGTGGAATATATATCGAGGAGACCTTTGTGTTTCCCCAACTGTAGAAATGGAACTGCTACAGAATAGGGAGCAATCTTTTGAAACAAGTGGCTGACAAACTGTACAATGTCCTGTATTATAAACATGCTCTATTAATGGCTGTAATGTATAATTATCAATGTCTGTGACTTTTCAAAGTTTGAAATCAATAAAAAATTATTTTAAAAAAAAGAAAGAAGAGGTAAGAATTCAGCAGTTTGAATGGTAGTTTAGCTTTTAATTTAAGGTTGCTGTCATTGCAATGTGTCCATCCAATCTCACTCTTTAAATAGACCGTGTAGTGTCCAGAAGTTATATTAGGTCCTTCATGACAAATTATAGCGTTGTATAGGTTCTTCCAGATATTGATATTTGACTTGCTTTCAAGTTTGTAATTCCAGTTTCAAACTTAGATCTATCTGGTGTACATCGTTGCTACACGATTATAAGGTATTTCCCACTTCTTTGTATTTTGCAACATAGACATCATGTCTGATCTACAATTTGAGCATATTTTGATTTTCTGTTTTCATCAATTTGTCAAAAGGCATGGTTTTGCAATCTGGTAGTGTTAATTATAGTAATCGCTCAGTATTTATTTTTGTACTAGATGTAAATAAACAATCTTCGCAGTCATGGTCCCATTTGTAACTTAGTCCAAATAAATCTTCTTCTTCTAAAACTCTAAGCATGACCTTTATAAATTCTTGTGCATCTTGTTGCATGTCAAGAGTAAATGTTACTGATCTGCTATATATATCCAAAATATTACAAATCCCTGAGGCAGAATATTATACTTCTGTCAGTTGAAGTAAATGGTACAGTGCAGAACAGAACCTTTTTTCATGGTTTTGTTTAATTTAATTAACAAGACGGGGTAAATGAAAAACTACATTGAAAATCACATTTGCATAGCAGTTGATTCCTGATGAATTTTCAAACGGGTGTCCAACAATAGGTTCCTCAGTTTCTGTTTCTTTCTTTTTAGCATGTTGTACATTGATCTTGTTTCCTTTGTTTTCTTGCACTTCAGTAGAGTGTTTTGTATGTTTCCGTTTTAGGAATATCATTTGTTTTTCATAAATAGGATATTGACCTAAGTGTGGAGTATATAGTCTTCTTAATCAATTATATTCTTTTACACAGCTTCCATCAGCACTATTTTTTTTTCATCAAAATTCATCAAATACAAACCGGACAATGTTCTTATTCAAGGCAAAGCAACATATGCCATTCCTTCTTCAAACACAGTTTTTCCGATGTTCACAATAGCTCTGTCTACACTTAAACCTTGAGATTTGTGGATAGTTACAGCATAAGGTAGGGGCACTGGAAACTGCTTTCGTAGGACATACAAATCTTTTACAAGCAAAAACCTTACAACATATTGTCCAATTTGCTTTAAGTTATCAATCTGATCAAATTTTACAGCCAAGAATTCTATCTGATCCCTGTTTGGAAAACTAATAAAATCAATTACTTTTCCCATTGCACCATTCACTAACCCTTGTTCAACAATCAAATTACATCGCAAAATAACTCTACAGTTACAGATTACAATCGTAAACAGTTTTCTAAACCTGCTGTCTTTGATACAGAGTTCTCCAAAGAATCCAGGGGCATATTAGCAAGACCGGCGATAAAATTATCGCCGTTTTAGCGGCAGGAAACTGCCGCTAAAACGGCGATAATGGGCTTGCTAATATGCGTTATAGAATTCAATAGAAGCCCAGGTTAGATGTCCTGCACATCTAACCTGGGCTTCTATTGAATTCTATAACGCATATTAGCAAGCCCATTATCGCCGTTTTAGCGGCAGTTTCCTGCCGCTAAAACGGCGATAATTTTATCGCCGGTCTTGCTAATATGCCCCCCAATTTTACTTGTAGTGTTTCTGTTAGTACAATTGTTACTCCTTGGTTTTCCATTTTATTGATAACTTTAATTTCCACATTTTGCTGGTTTTCCAAATTTAGTAGTTCATCATTAAAATGTGAGCACTCTTGCGGTGTAGGCATTAAACAAACTATGGACTTGTCTTCTACAATTAAATTATACACGAGTTTAGCTTGTGTGTTTTGAGATGTATACAATTTCTCAATTAGTCGTCTTTCCAAAGCTTGGTTACCTTCTTTTGTCAAAACTCTTATTTTTACGTCCTTTAGAATGTCAGATGCTTGTCGCATATTCTTCACTAGTTCCTTATAATGAAAGTTTAACCAAATATTTAGTTTTCCGATGCTTCCCAATGAATTCTTTGATTCATTATGGAGAAGTGTCTTGAAAACAGGTTGACCTTTAACTAGAGTAAGTTGCATAGTACGTCATGTTCTGTTTTTAAAACCTCTTGCATTCTCAAATGTACAATGGCAAGCATTACGTTTGAGACCATGCTCACCTCATTGATGATTAAAAGCTTCAGTTTATTCAGGACTCTTGAGACTTTGTGACAACCTTCACCAGATAACTTCTGATATTGTAGTTTATTATCGTGTTCCACAGGTAGCATAAGTAGTCGATATAAAGTAATCCCTTTGATGTTGTGTGCAGCTAATCCAGTAGGTGCAGTTACTACACATGATAGATTTGATTCTGTATTCCTGTGTAGATAACTGGTGAGAACTTTTATTAGGAACCTTTTTCCTATTACAGCTTGACCACTGATGTGCAATAGAATCAGTTTAAATGATGAGCATTGGCATTCTTTTTTTTTCATGCAGGAAGCCATGTTATATATTCTCTTTTACTTCTTCAAAGATTTCTTCCTGCTCACTGGTTAATTGTCCTTCTAAATGTTCAAAATTAATAGTCTCTTGTCCTGCTTGTTCCACTGCAGTTTCCACTTCATTCATTGCTATTGCTGCTTCATTCTGAATAATTGGTTTTTCAAGTGGATCTTGACTCACTGGGCCAGAACTTTGACTACTCTGTGCACAATCTCCTGCTATTGCCGCTACAATAGTTTCTTCTTGTTCAATCTTATCATTTAACATTTTCAAATACAGAGGAAAGACTGAACACTGAATACTTTCTTTTACAACATTAAAAGAATCTTCATTGGAATCATAATCTCCAAGCAATTCTGTTTCATCATCCCAAGGTTTGAATAGCTGTAGAAGAGCCAAATAGAAAAATTCTTTGTTTTCTTGAATTTGACAACTGAGTTTTCGATGGCTGATTAGATTTCCTTTTGCATGTTTGACCAAACATCCATCACATTCAACTACTGCACATTTGTCTTCTTCTATGTTTTCGGTTACATTCTTTTTAAAACCTGTAATATTGAAGTACTTCATAAAGGCTTAAGTTTTCCATATGTTGACTTTTTCTAGGATAGTATGTATCCAACATACTTGTTTTGACAATATAAGTACCTTGTGGCTGAAACTCTGCTAAGTATCGGATTTCTGGTAAAGACTTCAATACTCCGTTTCGTATGTTGGCAAGCGCTAGGCTTACCCAAATGATTGCTCTTGACTTTCAAAATAAGCTGGCTGAACTTAACTGATCTAAGCACTCATAGGATTCTATCTCTCTATGAGAAAGCATCTTCAAACTAAAGCTGTACAATTTCTTGCTCAGACTCTGATCCGCAGAAATCATCTCCCACATCTTTCATCTCTGATTTCGTACTGTATTATGTTACATACCGAGCAACAGCAATTGAGTTGTCAGCAACGAACTGTATATCCATTTTTGCAGTCCACATTTTAAGTATGACTGGATTTTACTAATCATTAATATACTTTGAGGCTTCTGTTCTTTTTAACTTATACGTGTTTTTTGGTGATTTACGAGTGAGTGTATGTCTTACTGTTGACAGAAAGCTGTTTACTCTTCCGTCGAAGGTCGCGGAAATCCAAAACGACATTTTGTATAATTTTGGCTCTCTATTTATGACAGCAATATTTTCCACATCTGTGGCTTTGAAACCATAAAACCTGTTGTCTCATGGAGTTTTCTCCACCATCTTTTGGGATGGCACATTTTACACACTGTTCTGTAAAACTCAGGACAGCCTCATCACTATCTGTCCCAAATTATGGTGCATCTATAAGAGCATGTGTATAAACTCTCCGCCAACCTGAAGGCAGCAACGCAGACCGGAGGTGGGGGCCCATGGATGACATGGAGGAGCTGGTGTCGACAGTCATCAGTGTGGAGACTGTGGCCGGAGTCGGGGGACCGGACACTGCTCGACAGGACACAACACAACCGCAACAGGGTGAGTGACCACCAGGTACTGGGGGGACGGGGGGAGATGGCCACAATGACACACATGCACAAGCAAGCAGGGCACAGTGCACACCCACAATCACTCTGGGTCCTCGCCCAGACCCACAGACTGTCACAATGTACAATGCCATGCTGTCTGAATGTCAACCAGTACCATGCGGCTACATACATGTGGACACATTGTAATACACCATCTCCCCTTCACATCGCAGGGGCATCTTCAACACCTCCTGCAGAGCAGTCACTGCCACTCTTAACTGATGACGAGGAGGAGGACAACTCCTGCATCGACATCCAAACCATCCAAGACCTCATTGACCACCTCCGCAACTCACCTCCAGGATCAGGGCAGCCCAGCTACATCCATGAGACCCCACCCACCAGCCAAACCACCCAGCAGGAGGCACCAACAGCCCCAGCACCCTCCCAAGACCCCCAGGAACAACAAATGGCCTTCCAATGCCGTGTGCTGGAGGGCCAGAGGGAGACGGCCGAGCAGGTGCGGGTGGGGTTCGAGCTCATGGCCAACAAACTGGACGCCATCCTTGGGTGTCTATGTCCGCCCCATGGTCTCCAGCGAGCCCTGACTGACATCTCTGGAGTCATGACGCGGAGGGAAGAATACCTGTCCGCTCACAGTGGCCCCAGCGATGCCAGCCTTGAGCTGGCACACATGCGGAGGCTCATGGAGGACATGGTGCGGATGGAGGCGGAAAGGATGGCAGCCTCCGCTGCACATCAGCGAAATGTAGCTGGGATCTACCGTGTCCTGCATGTCCTCATCATGGCATTGCTGCCACAAGGCGTGGCGATGATGAATGCTGCTGCCCCCACACCATCCACATCTCCACCCCCTGGTGTGTCAGTGCCTCCCAGTGTGGCAGGCATATCCACTCCGGCACCTGATGTGTCACTGCCACACAGTGCAGCCGACAATCCTCCTCCGGCCCCTGATGAGTCAGTGGCACACAGTGCCGCAGCCGGCACTGCAACACCCACAGGTGGGGCAGTGCACACACCCGGGGACGAGGACGTGGATGGGACTGTGGTCAGGAGGACCAGGCACTAGCATCCATTACCGCCACCTTGCCTGTTTCTGCTTGGTGCCGCACATGGCCTCAAGACCTACCATTGACCCCCGATACACTCCGAGGCACTCACCTTGGACAGCGACATGGACTGCCACATGCTGTTTGACGACCAATGACACAGCGGACAGACTGCGGACTGTACCCTTCCTCTTCCGCAGTACAGGTCATCCCGGGATGGACACTGGCTGGCCCTCCACGGGCCCATATTGTGTGGTGAGCTCGGCATTGCCCTGTACCGCTCCAGCTGCATGACTGCACTGGATGTGCAAATAAACATCCAGTGACGCACTGCTGTGTAATGTCTTACGTCATTCCTGTGTGGATGTGTGGATGAATGTGGGGACAGTGCCTTCCCTTGCGTCAATGATGTTCATCCTGTGGGATGCCAGTAAGGGGTGCGACATTGCATCTTGTGTAGTGGGTTCCGTGAACACTGCAGCAGGGACACACGCATCAGTCACTTCCTTGTCCGGACATGGACTGGACCACGCCCAGAGCCCACGAGTCATTGTTGCAAGCCCTGCGCTGGTCGGGCGTACGGCAGGCCAGTCCACTCTGCTTACGCCCCGAGGGGGGGCCCTCATTGCTACCCGTCGCAGCCGTACTCGCTGGTGGTGTGCAGGTCACTGGTCTAGTCGACAGCATGTCACAGTCACTCCCTGAGGGCAGGTTTTCACACACACCACACCCATCCGGCACAGGCGTCACAGGCCATGTGACTCCGCCAACATAAGGGTCCGATGACGTCACATTCCCCTTTTCCGGTGGTGACTGGATGACAGATGCCCCACTGTTCGCACTCATATAGGGCCCATGAGTTGCTGCGTACAGGGTTAGTGGCATCCAAGGCCTTGAGTACGGCACGGGCCTACCACCACGTGGCGCAGACTGGGGTTGCACAGGGTTAGTGGCACCAGAGGTCTTGCGGACGGCACAGGCACCCCGCCACGGGACGGTGACTTTGGGTGCACTGAGTCAGTGTCACCTTGAGCTGCTGAGCGGGTGTGCAGCCTGCGATGATGCCCCGTCCCGGCGGTCCGGACAGCTCAGGTTTTGTGTGCCCTGCTGGACCGCAGTGTAGGCCAGAGCCAGCGGGCCTCGCGGGCCTACCGCCCGTGGCGTCGCTTCCGGGATGCCAGAGTTGGTGGCACCCATTGGGCTGAGCGGGTGTGCAGCCTGCAATGGTGCCGGGTGCACTGGTATGTCCTCTGCCATGGAGTAATCAAGACCCAGCACCAAACGTGAGACCTGGTGGCCTGCGGAGCGGGCTGCATGATGTGGAGGGTGCCATGTCCACGGGCTTGCAGCGGCACGTGGTGGGACCTCCTGTCTACGCGCCGGTGGCGGAAGGTGAGCATTGAGGCCTGGGTGTTCATGGGCGGGCATGCTCCGATGGGCGGCGGGAGAGGTTGGGGTGCCTCTGCCTGGGTGTGCATGGGCAGGCAGGCGATGTTGTCTTGTGCAAGTGTGTGTACTGTGCCAGTCATGTATCTGGGCTCTGTTTCAGCTGACGGCTCTGAATCAGATGTGTGACCTGGTGAACTGCCCTACATACCGGCACGTGGTTGGAGACACACCGGTGGCAGCAGGTGAGCAGTGTGGCCTGGGTGCGCAAGGGTGGCACTCTCTCGCTCTCTCTCCCTCTCTTCCTCTCTCTCTCCTCTTCTCTCTCTCCCTCCCTCTCTTCCTCTCTCTCTCCTCTTCTCTCTCTCTCTCTCTCTCCCTCTCTCTCTCTCTCCCTCCCTCTCTTCCTCTCGCTCTCTCCTCCTCTCTCTCTGTCTCTCCCTCTCTCTCTCTGTCTCTCCCTCTCTCTCCTCTTCTCTCTCTCTCTCTCTCTCCCTCTCTTCCTCTCTCTCTCCTTCGCTCTCTCTCTGTCCTCTGATGTGCGCAGGACAGACCTTCTCATCATGTTTTTTGTCTTACAGGCTGTGACCTACGTATTGTCCGGAGGGGAGCGGCCATGTGTCTTCATTTCATTTCGTTGTTCATTTTAATAAAGTTTAATTTGTTGCTTCGAAAGTGAATGTGTGCTGGTCATTTCTGTGACGACACATCCATGTCACCAGTTGTGATTTTGCGGCATCAAGCAGAATATTTTGTACATGTTTAGGTGTGGCTGATGTGGCATGTCTTTGGTCGGGGGGGTGCCAGGGAGGGGTGGTCCTGGGGTGGTGGCGGTGGGTTTTGTGGCCCTTTTGGGTGTCCGGGCCGCATGATGGGTGGCTCCATGGCATCTGTTGCCCTTCGGATGTGGCCCTGGGCTGTGCTCCCTTTTGTGGTGCTGGCTGCCGTCCGAGTTTACACCAGGTCAGAGCAGGTGTAGATTTCCTGGTGCTAACGCGCCTTATCGCCTGTTTTGTGTTTTTATCGCGGATGTGGCTGGTCCTTGTGAATGTTGAGGTGTGCTGTTGTCTCGGCTTTAGTCACGGGAACGCCTACTCTGCATCTCATTAACGATATTTGCGAGGGTCCTCTGTGGCGATGTTTTTTGCGGCTGCTATCGCGGGTAAACTGGTGCTGTGGGCTGTTAACACCGGTTTGTGAATGGGGGGTAAATTAATCACGACTTTGGCTGCGATAAAGTGCCGTTAATTCGGCGATAGCTCCTTGTGAATATGCCCCATACTGTGTATCATTCCATAAAACAACTGATGAAAGTCTTATGAGTAGAGTGCGTTAGGGATGCCAACAAGCATGCCCAATACATGCAAGGTGACATACAACTAATTGCACCCTCAAAGTCAAATACAATGTGGTTTGAAATTCCCAAAAGCAAACGGTACCACAATGAAGAGGAATCACCTAGATCGAACATGCAACACAACCAATTGAAACATTGATAGGTTAATGGATGTAATCCAGGCACTTGTTAGCACTACACCTGTAAACATATCTATATATTTTCCTGCATAGCTAAACACAAATAAGAGCATGAACTCCTTGGAAATAGTCATGTCACATACTGTCATGTGTCATTAGGAATATGCACAACACACAAACACACAGAAATTTCATATGGGTGTCACATTATCCTATGCTGCCATCTCCTCACACATCCATGCACATATGGACCCAAAATCATAGTGGGACATAAGCAACTATTGCAACAGCATGCAGGATACAAATCTACATATTTTCCAATGTAAAAGGACATGTCTAATCTGTGGAAACTACTTAGGGCCATATTTACTAAGGGATACCGCCAACAGAACAGCACTTTTAGTGGCGTCTGGTGGTGAACTACCATTCTCCTGATTTACAAAGTGGTGTTAAGCTACTTACCATGGCTGAATGCTGCATTGAAAGTTAGGCACATGTACATGCTCCAGTTAGCATGAAAAAGAGGTGAAATTGGTGTTGCAGTGGGTCTTCGCTGTAACATACTTAGCCACAGGATGCTGCCCCAGATTTACAAATAAATTTGAGGCTGTGCCAAAATATGTAACAGCTCTGAAAAGGAGGCGTAAGAAGGGTAATACGAGGATGGATCATTGCATTTTCCTCATACTTTGATCTTCCAATGTGTGATGCATGCTGCTGGACACATTGAAACAGCAAATTGCCATTCAGAATTGTTAGGGGTAATCTATGAAGACAGGTTTGAGGGTAGTGTTGTGAAAAAATTGGTAACACTGCACTCTGTCTTGTCTTAACACACAGGGATGAGCCATATGTACCATATTTACGGAGCTGCCCTGTGCGTACCCTTGTCGTGGCGCAAACATTTCTAGGCAGTGCCAGCACAGGCACACTTGTGCAATGTAGCAAGGGTGACTGCGCTGCATGGGTGGGTTTTTTTGTGCTTGAAGGGACACCTTTCAGCACAATAATAACCTAGAAAGGGGAATTGTCTTATCCATGAGTGCTGCAGATTGCAGCACACATGGACTGAGCAGAAACACAGAAGAACTTAACACATTACTCCTAGTTTTGCCTGTCTAACGTCTCCTTTTCAGAGGTGTCAAAGTTGCCACAGCCCCAGATTTGTAAATCTGGGGCCACGTCAAAAGCTACGGATGTTGTGGTGGAATCCCTTTGCTGTAGCGGACTGCTGTGGTAAGGGTAATATGAACAAGATGGTGTTAATCCATGGTAAGTGGCTTAGCGTCACCCTGTAAATATACAACATACAATGTACATTTGCATAAACAAAAGTGACGCTCAATTGGTGTTGGTGCCTTGCATGCATGCCCCCAAATTTTGGCACATGGAGTAAATGCTTGGTTGTCACTAATGTGTGTGTCTCCACCTCATGACAGTGGTACACACCTTACCGGAATGGGGTAAGTACTTGCCACATATATAGGCACACATACAGCATATGGAATACAGTATAACGTGTACAATTGCATGAATTGCCAATCAAACATTCTGATGTATGATGCAGCATGAATCTGTGAAGGATGTTATGTTGAGAACCTAGTCACATAATAAACCAATGACATTTGACCAAGGTAAGCCACATACACAACATATGTCGCATGCCATAGCCATAGGCTGTTGCCAGGCATGCATCAGCTTCAAAAATGGTACAAATACAGGTCAAATTCCATTTAGCGTCTAAACATTTTACCACACTACACGTTAGCGTGAAGTTTTCATAGCCAAAATACAAAAAACTCACAAAGTTCATGAGTTGTCAATGGAAAATCGACTCTAGGCTGGTAGTGGCAAAAAAATTCACGGAAACTCAAAAAAACATGCCCAAACACACAGGAAGTGTACCCAGGAATTGTGCTGTACACTTTCATTTTCACTTTTCCTCACACTGTTAGTGTCCTTTGAGATTTGTGGTTATGTCTGGAGGTGTTTGCTGATTTTGTGTGGTTCAAGTGCAGTTTGGTGTCTAGTCTGCTGTCCCAGCTGTCAAGTACTGTGTCGCATAATTGTTGTGTTTTTTGCATTTGTGCTCTTGTATTGTCGAGTGTCTGTCTACTGGGTGTATAGGTAAATATAAGTTAGTGTAAGTTTTGGGTGGGTTTTAATTTCTTAGAGTGCATAGGGCTGTTGGGGAAGATGTTGGGGGAAGGAAGGGCGGTGCAGATGTCGGAGGATGCATTTGGGGCATTCCACTGGCTGGTCAACTTTTACCTCCCCTGGATGGTTGAGAGTGGGGGATGTGTGAGGGAAGGTTACCCTGTCAAAGTCCAGAAAGTGCACTGGGACCATATCAGGAGGCATATGCTGCACATCTTTGGTCTAGGCAGGACGGTCCAGCAACTCAAACATTGCTGGCAGGATTGCTTTGGCTGGGAGGGCGACCTCCTGGACAACCTGGGCCTCATCATTGGCAGACAAGGCGGTAAATATAGAAAAACTGTGTCTGCCATAACACTGTATGCCTCATGTATACAACTTATTACAATGTTGATATGTTGATATGTCAGGTCGGAAACAGCCTGAAGACTCCAGGTCTACTATGGCTAATAGATATGTGCAACATGTTGTCATGTCATACTGAACATAGGGGCATGTGTTCCCAAAATCCACAGACTGGGGAGCTTTCCCCAATTTGCCAGTGCCTCAGTCCGACATCTTTATCGCACAGGAATGCACTGTATGGATATGAGTGAAGATGCACCCATGTGCATCCCATAGGGCTTGTGTTAAGTTACCTGCCTAGCACCTGTGCAGGCATACTGCTGCCATGTTCAGAGGGTGCCTACGCTGCAGGCGTGATTGTTTTTGCGCATGAAGGGACATCTTCCTGCACAAAAACAATATCTCACTGTGATTTCATGCTTGTATGTGTGCTGCAGTATGAAGTATGCATAGGTAGAGCACAATATGTGGAGAAAAGTCAACATTAGCCCTTGTATGACCACTCTAACGCCTCCTTCTTGTAGTTGTTAGATTTAGGGTTGCCACAGACTTGCTAATCTGGAGCAGCGTCAATAGGATTGCCCACCCCAACACCTATTGCCTGCCACTTTGCTGTAGCGAACCTCAGTAGTAAGGGTCATATTTACAAGGTGGCCCAAGCCACACTTAATGGCACTGCGCTACCTTGCAAATATTGAACATGACACATCGCCACCCGACCATCCAAAAAGTGTTCCTCCGTTGGCAATATGAGGATTATTTTTGTGCACCAAAGTATGTGAGTACAATGGTAGACTGATGTCTCAGAGTCTGATGTGCTGGTAAGATGGAAAACAGCAACACCTTGCAGTGATTGAAATACAAGTGATGTAGGTTAGGTGTCTTCTGACACTCAGCTGGCAATAAGAGATACATCGATTAATGATGTGACTACCACTCTCAAATTGTAGTCTCAGGAGAAGCATATATTGTCTCAGGATTGCCATGTACAACACAACCTGCATTTAACATGTGTTGTGTGTGAGTCTGACATTTCTCACCCCTTCCTCTATGCAAAATGAACCAATACATGTTTTAAATTACTAGATGTTGTAGTAAGCTAATTTGTGATGACGCATTATACAACTGCCAAATGATGACTGATCATTACTCCTATTTCCTGTTTTGCAGCTGGATAAGCATTGTTCACTCAAGGGGACATAGATGCCTTCAAGGACCCCCATGCCATTGGTGAGGGCCTTAGTCCATGTATGTTTGATCCCCAAATGTGTGTTTGTGATGACTGTTCCTGGTGAGTGTTGATCCCACACTGTCTGTGCATACACATGGATATTACCTCACCCACAATGAGGCATATTCATGAGACGACGCGTTTCGTCCAATAATGGACTTCTTCAGGGCTGTAAATTTAACAAACATATATATGTACATAAATATATATATATATATATATATATATATAAAAAAGACATCACCAACATCAATATTCACATTCAGACAATATATATATGTACAACTTATGTACAGAAAAATAATAACCATGAAGACAGGACAAAAAATCACATAAATATTATACTTAACGTATAACAATTTCACAACATGTATCGACTAACAAAACTTCTATCTTTAAGACAAACACCTAATTTTTACATATCAAGAATATTTCGAAAAATAAAAGAAGAAAATATATGGAAAATATTATGGACACGGATCTGATGATTTGTGATGTGTCTGTTGTTTCTTGTTACGAAGTGGTGCACCTTTGCGCTTTAGTTTGTTTGTTATAATCCTGTTTTGGATTGCACCGCGGCAGTGGGTGTGTTAACGGTGTGCACACACTATCATTGGAGAAATCCTATTACACTAATTAGGGATAGTGGGTCAGGTGCTAGGTCTTTACGGGGTACACTGCCAAACTTGTGTGTTTTTCATATTCATGAGACGATGTTGCATCGTGGAGCTGCAGCAAAATCTGCTGTGCTGCACTCCAATATTTTCTGAACGCAGCGATGCCCCATATGTACTATGCTACGGGGCACCCCTGCGTTTTCCCAAGCACCGGTGCCATATTTAGCTGCCTATGGTGCAAGGGTGCCTGCATTGGTGCTAGGTAGCTAAATATGGCACCGGTGCTTGGTAAAACGCAGCTGTGCCCCGTATTATTGTAAATTCCTTTCTTCCATGCATTTTCCGAATGTTGGAGCACATCATCATCAATGTTAACATGACACTGTGCTCCACCATTCTGCTGAAAAGATGCCCCTGTATTTGTTTGCACACAGATATTCAGTACTATATAACCCATTGGCCCCATCCTTCAACATTACAAATGCTGTTACCTGATGGTGCAGCTACAGATCTGGATTCTGTGTTTACTTGTTGCACCATGTACCTTCAACGGGTGTAGTGTTGTGAAGTGAACAGCAACATCCATTGCTAACCCCTAGGCAAATAAGTCTGCTTGGTAGTGTAGCATGTGTACATGGCAGCATTTATCCACAGTGGATGGCTAGACATTATTTACTACACATGGTGTAGGCCATTGTGACTCAGGGAAAATGGTAACCTTGTGAAGTTCCTGTAGCACTATCACCTTGTATGTATGTGCCACAGGTCTATCTGATATCTACCTCTGCATCTGTGTTTCACAGTGTAGACACAGTCAACAAAATACAAATAGGGATGTTGGTGATGTCCATGACCGGACCGGGGTACCATGTACACACTGGCAGGATAAAGCGATGACTGAGGATCTGAGCATTAACAGCTACACTTGTCAGTGACAGTGATTGATACAATGAGCATGTCTCATAAACATGTTAGAACCCGTGGTATATCTGATGGTTGGATGACTGGTCCATGCCAGACCTAAAACAGGCTGGAATTGAGATTTGTATTGTTGAACATTGTGATGTGTCTTATTTATTTAATGAGTTTTATATAGCGCTGGCTAGACCCGAAGGTATCCGAGCGCTGTACATGAGGTTCCACAAAGTTACAAAATTACATCAGGAAACAGGTTACATCAGTTACTAGTAAAACATTTAAAGAGTATAGAAAATGAGATAAATGGAGCGTAGAAGGGAAAGGGGGTAGGGTGAAGGGGTAGGAGGGAGATACGGCGGCGAGACGAAGGAAAGTCTGCCCCAAGTCCGGCTGGGTAGGTGACAGCCTAGGGGGAAGTCCACGGCCCATCTCCTCTTTAGCTATCAGGTAGCTCCACCGGGCATCGGCCAAATAGCAAGGTCTCGGCTGAAAAACATTTAAAGAGCATAGGAAGGCGAGATAAATGGAGCGTAGAAGGGTAGGGGGGAAGGGTAAAGGGGTAGGGGGGAGATACGACGGAGAGACGAAGGAAAATCTGCCCAAAGTCCGGCTGGGTAGGTGACGGCCGCGGGGAAAGTCCACAACCCATCTCCTCTTTAGCTAACAGGTTGCTCCACTGGGCATCGGTCAGCTAGCTAGGTCTCAACGGTCGGAGGAAGATCACGTAGTTTATGTCATGATGGGAGAGCCGGGTGGGGGAGGATGGTGGGGGAGCACCCCTAGCCTCGCTGGTGTAAGTCCATGGAGTCCTGTGTGGTTGGAGGAGCTTCTCTATTTGCTGCAGACCGGTGGAGAGAGAAGGGGGTGGGTGGTGTAAGGGCTTTGAGAGTGAGGAATAGTAGGTAGGAGCCTAGTTGTTTAGTCCGTTTGTGTGGTGGCCATGACGAGGTCAGGCAGATGTGTCCAACTACACTTTCCACCATTGCACTCTGTCTACCTTCCCATGCGCACATTTTTTTCGCAATGTGGGACGGCAAGCTACCTTGTGACATACAAGTACTCACATGCTTCAAGTAGATGAATACATGGTTGAACCCTGGATTTGTAGCTGTGGAGACAAATCAGACTATGTAGTGCATTGTAGTTGACAGATGAGTGAATATCTGCCCCTACAACATCCAGTGCGTCCTATGAGTATGGGTAAATGTTATGCCCCTGGGGGCGGAAGGAGCCTGTTAATCAGTCTCCTTGTGTACGTTCCCCTAGTAGACTCAGTCTGAGTATATGTTAATGTCAGTATTTCACTTAGGAGACCATCCACTGGTGCTGTAGAGCTCTGCCATTACTATATGCTATTCCATTCAGTACCCTAAAGGTCTGATTTTGATGTTGTGAGTTGACATACACTACACATGCGAGTGGTCCCACCAAGCTTAAAGTTGTAAAAAGTTGTAACAGACTGTGACCTTGCTGTTGGTGTAAACTTGAGATGTGATAGACCCGTTACCCATTGTTGTTTGTCCAGTTTCTTACATCTTGTCATGTGATGTTTTTTTCTTACAGACAACATGACACCTGATGTGGCCAAAGCCTTCAAGCTCCATAAGGACAGGTATCACCATGTCGGGAGGGTGGCCAAGGGGTACTGGGTAATGCAGCAATGATATGAGGAGGATAAGGCAGCTGGCAGATGGAATATTTTACCCCAAGGTGCACCAAGAGCTGCTACAGCCAGAGCAACGGAGTTAGCGACTGCAAGCCAGCACTCCATTACCGATCCTGTGCCCTGCACCTCTGGTGTCCAACACCCTGCCACACCTGCTGCAGCTGCCCACCTGCTGCACCTGCCACACCTGCTGCACCTGACACAGCTGCCCCACCTGCTGCACTGCCCCACCTGCTGCACCTGCCCTACCAGCCCCACCTGCCGCTTAGATTAGTGTTAGGTGTAGATAGTGTTTTAATGTAGGCTAGATTGTTGATAGTGATATGGGTTAAGTTTCCTTTTTGTTTGGGTGTGGGGTTGATATTTAAAAAAAAAGAAAATCATATAAAAAAATATTTTTGTTTGGAATACATGTGTAAGTCTTATATGTTTAGGTATTGTTGTCTTTGTCCTGTCTTCATCTTTCTTAAGGGGAGGTAGGGGGTTGATATTTAATACTTGTTGTTAAATGTGTAGGCTAGGATAAGGTTTGCAAGGTAGTGTTATGTCTAATTAGGATATGGTATTGTAGGTTAGGTTAGGTTAGGACATTAGCATAGGATAGTTTGGCTTAAATCTAGTTAGTTTCTTGTTAAAACAAACTTATACTTTTTCCACATTGTGGTGTCAGTAATGTTTTATGTGTATCAGAGATGTATTGAGCTAGGATTTTTCTACTTTTCATATGTTTTCCCAGCCTGATTAGTTGCACAACATGTGTGAGTGGCTTCATTATCTAGGGGCAGGGTACTGTCATACAGCCTATTGATTGACATGATCAGACATGCATACAATGTAGGATTCAATATGTGCCTTTCCTCTTTGCATGGTGATAGGGTGCTAAATAAGTTGTCCTATAGAAGAAATTGGGTGTTACAAAAGCATAGGTCTTGGAGGAATGGGGCGCCCTCTGACTTCTTTACGTAATGTTGTTATGTTGAGTGGTACTCAGTTTGCTGTCTCGTGACCTATGGCAATCACTACATTTGCTTGTCACCCTAATGAGGTGTTTCTACTGGTTACCATGTTTGGACATGATACTTGTAGATAGACTGTTTTTTTTCCATACACTTTGAGGGCACTTTACCAGTTTAATATTTTTGTGGCTAACTTGATTTAGCACTCAATGTATATCAGACATTATGTCCTTCACACATGCTCTGACATCTCACTGCCTATCAAGGTCCCAGAGTCTGCAGACACCAACCTTTCACCTTCACTCTGTATTTGATGTAGTGGCTACACAGATTAGCCATTGCTGACACCTATCCTGTTTCATGGTGACAACACACATCTGGTAATTGAAGGTGCATTTATTTACATGTGCAAAACACACTTGATCACACTGGGCCAGTTCTTTTGACAACAACCCCAAAGGATGTATATAGCTAGTGGATGTCCAGGCAGAATCCTTGTCGGGTCAATGTCAAGAGAAATGAAGATTGATTTGAAAATATCAGTCAGGAGGATAACCACTGTGTCATTGGGGAGGAATGGCCAAATTGGCAGTCCACAAATGTCCAAGGTGAACATGACAAAGTCAAGATGAGGACAGTGATAGATGATGTTCCCAGGCATGATGGTTAGCACAGGGCTAAGCAGAAACTGGACATTTGACACAGATGAATGCTACAGCAGGCTTTTCCTTTGGAAAGATGTACCGTCCACATCTTCCTCCTCTGATGTGTGCGATGTCTCCCGTGAGGGTGGTGTGGCACATGTGGCAGACGAGGGAGACACAGACACATCAGGGGCAGAAGATGTGAATGCCATGGCTGCAGCAGCATTCATGTGTGCCAACACATGAGGCATCGCTGCAGCGAGGAGGATCTGCTGGTTTTGCAACACAACAGCAATGTCGCAGTGGTAGGCAGCCATGGCAGCCTTGTGGGAATACTACTTCCGCTCCATGGTCTCCAAAATTGTTTAGATTACCCCCAGCTTTTTGGCCACATCGCTGGTGCCACTTTGACAGGGCAGTTGTTGATGCCTGTGCCGCATAACACCAGCAATGTCAAGTAGGGACTGCTGGAGGCCACAGAGTGGAGGGTAGGTGCCTCTGATGGCAACAGAGCTGTCCCTATTGGGACTGAGGCACCCATGGACCCCCTCTACTGTGGCTGCGAGGGTCTCCAACCCTGCCCACACCTGATCTGCCAACTCCCGCTGGACTCCTACCGCACTCCATTGGAAAGTGATCTGTGGGTCCTCTGAATCCAGGGGTGTGGCTGTGGTGGGAGGTGGTGCCTGTTTGTTGTTTGGTGGGGTATGTGGAGACACTATGACACTGCTGACCCTCCCAGGGTCCCGAGATGTTGTCCCTATGGTGTCCAGGAGCTCTTGGAGGGTGTCATGGTTGATGGCTGGAAGTTTTAAATCATCATCACCATCCTCGCTGATATGTGGGACAGGGTGCTGACCAGGAGGTAAGGTTTCATTCTCTGCAATGGAAAGGGTAAATACTATTGTTGCTGTCTGATACATGTTGACATGGTGTTAAGCATTTGACATTCAAAGTGCATGACACTTTACAATCTCCTGTGATACATGGTACACTTGTTACACTAAGCTGTGGATGGCAGTTTACACTGTCCATGAATTTAACATGTCAGGAGTTCAGGATTTTGACATTAGCACTGTGTGCCAACACTAAGTGGCTACGGCCTATCCTAGTCGTCATATAGGAATCACTGACAACCATTATATTTCATCATGTGCAGAGTAGGTGTTTTACAGGGTGTGAGACATCTTATGTATTTCTTCCACACACTTGTATGTGTGCATTGATCCCTCTGTGCGTTAAAGACAAAGGCCCAGACAAGCAACTTAATGCCACACAGTTATGTGACCATGATAATGAGTGGCTTTTCCTGTACCAACTACACTTGCATCATTTGTGGCTATCCACAACATACTGATATTACAAGCTGTTACGAGGTGACAGGTATCATGCAGCACCCCAGATGATGGTCTTTTTTGGGATGGTGAGATGTACCTATGGAGGGTCCTTTAGATAAGATTTTGACTAGACATGGTGCAACAAGAACTTTATCTATGCAGCCCAGCATATTTCCAGATACACAGGACAGCACCATATTGAGAATGAGTGTGCCTTTCCCTTGTGTTTTCCCCTGCTGTGGCAATGATGACAACAGGCAAGCAGTAAGACAGACAACTTTAAGGCAGGGTTCAAGGATGGCTGCCTTGCTGCACAGCTGACCTTTTTACAGCAGCACAGGGGTCTGCACAGGGATGAGACATACTCATGGCCCTTCCGTGCATTTGTGAAAGGATGCACGTTGACACAAACCTATCTGTATGCATTTGCAACCAGCCACGTTTGACTTTACCTAGGGCCCTTGTTACGCGTATGTACATAGGTGTCATTCACCACCAATCCAGGGGCATAAATACAATGTGATATTGCCAACAGAACATCACTTTTAGCGATGTTCTGGTGGATAAAACCCCTTCTCCTTGTTTGCAATACAGCATGAAGTCACTCAACATTGACCTTGTGAATGAGGCCCCTTCCCACGCTTCACTTACCATGAAAGGGACGTGCAATGTGTGTTTCAGTGAGCATTCCACCACAACAGCCATGTCCTGTTTCAACTATCCCATACATACAAGGCTGGGGCAGAACCAACAACAAACAACAGGAAAACACTAGGGCCTTATTTACAAGCCCCTTGCACCGCCAGTATGTCACTTTTTCTCATCTTTAAAATGAAGCAGCGCAAGGAGCTTGTAACTTAGGGCCCTGCTCTTGGGATAGCGAAATCTGGAAAACTCAATTATACATTTCTCCTCATATTTTGCGCTTTCTATGTGTGCTGCAATCATAGAAACAGCAAATCACCTTTAAGGATTGTTTATGTGCAGGAAGGTCTCCCTTCCTGCACATCAACATTTGCCACTGCAGCGCTGACACCCTAGCAACATGGCACAAGGGTGGCTGCTCTGGCGTAAGTAAATTTTGAAAGCAACAACACTAAGGGAAATTCAGGGGCGTGTCGTATTTTTGTGCACACAGCATATCCCTGCATTTCTATAATGTCAGAGCACCGTGCTACCAATTGTGGGGCAACACCGCGCTCTGCTAGATTATGGTACATATGCTCCGTAGTTAGTACAGGAAAGCACCATATCTTGACAACATTGCACATGACTTCTATTACAATATGTGTTAATATAGGCTGACTGTAAGACTTGCCACACTGCCTAATGCAAACATTTGAAAAAAGACATGACTGTTCACTTTTCATTGATTCTACGCATGAAGGGCTGAGTTACAACCCCCTTGCGCAGCCGGTATGTCACTTTTTATTAAAATAAAAGTGAAGTACTGCCAGCGCAAAGGGCTTGTGAGTAAGCCCCAGAGTACCTAGGTGGCTACAGTTTACAATGCACACAGTGCGGGAGAGTGCTGAAGCATAGGTGCCTGGACTGTACGACATGACATTTTTCCCCTTGTTGGTACTTACCCTGTTGTTGATGTAGTTGGTCATAGTCAGCACTGTCCTGTCCCTCTACTCCAACCACCGACTTCTCACAGATGACTGCAGACATCTGCTCCTCCAAGGGATCAAGCTCCTTCTAGGGCGCTGGACTCCCACCTCCGGTCTACAATGCTGCGTGTTGATTGCTTGCCAGTTTCTGCTTAGTTTTGCGCTTGGCATCATGCCAGTGCTTCTTGAAGTCCGTCACTGTCCTCTTGACTTCTGCTATGGAGTTCACCTTGTTGACTATGGACTGCCATATAACGTTCTTGGTCCCCAATGACACCTTGGAGCTGATGAAGAGCTGGTGTTAATGCTCTGTCACCTTCGCAATCAGGATCTCAATCTCCTCCAAACTGAGGGGCAGATTTACAAGCCCCTTGCGCCACCGGTGCGTCACTTTTTGTGACGTACCGGAGGCGCATTTTACTGCTCCATATTTACAAGGACAGGAAAAGCCACCCTGCGTGACTTTTCCTGTCCTTGTAAATATGGCCCCTTTACACGCAGCACTTTGCGTGAAAGGGGCGTTCCATGGGTGTTGCTGTGGGTGTTCCCACGCAACACACATGGAACCAGACACATTTCCAGATTTATGAGGATTTGTAAACCTGGAAATGCGTCAGTATGCTACGCCACCCTAGGGGTGGCGTAGTGAGGTGCAACGAGGAGAAATGTTTTCATTTCTCCTTGTTTTTTTCCTCTTTCAATGCATGCTGCATTCTACAGCACGCATTGAAAGAGGAAAATGCCTGTAGTGATTGTTTTTGTGCAAGGAGGTGCCCCTTCCTGCACAAATCAATCTCCCCATGACGCAGGCATCCTTGCACCATGGTGCAAGGGTGCCTGCGCCGGCGCATGGCAGCTGGGGAGCGCACAGGAATGCGACATATCATTGTAAATATGTCACATTTCTGTGCTCTGAAAGTGCTGCAGCGTGGCGCAGCCAAGGGGCTTGCGGTGCCACGCTGCGGCACCTTCTTGTAAATCTGCCCCTAAATCTGCATTTCCTCTTCCTCTTCCCCTCGGACTCTGGCTGGTCATCCTCGCTGTTGGGGGGGTGTGGGCGGGTTGTTGCCCTGTGTTGAACTTGGTCCTGGCTGCTCCATTCGGTAGTAAGGTTTTTTTTTTCCTAGCAGTCTATTTGTATGTTTTTTTCCCGCTCGACACTGAAAAGTGACGCTAGGCCGACTAGCGCCATGTCTATTGCCGCTAATTGGCCGGCCATCACTTTTTTCACGCTAACGTGTAGTTTCCTTATGCCGTGACGCTAGCATTGGCGTCATTTTTCCCGGCTGCCAGCTGATCCTAATGCCACGTAGCGCTGTATTGTAAATATGTCACTAACATGGCGTTAGGATTTGGCGAACGGCAGCCGTAAAAATGGTGAAG
Organism: Calotriton arnoldi; assembly: GCA_963921515.1. Lineage (NCBI taxonomy): Eukaryota > Metazoa > Chordata > Amphibia > Caudata > Salamandridae > Calotriton > Calotriton arnoldi. The sequence continues at coordinate 40,899 of CAWUFW010013575.1, read as the reverse complement.
CTAAGCGGCGTGAAAACTGCTTAGCGTCAATCCTTGTAAATATGCCCCTAAGTCCTCCTGAATCTGTGTAGGAGCCCTAAAGCCCTAGGCACTCCTTCCCAGCCAAAAAGTATTGTTAAGAATCTGGGAGTGTTGATGGACAGCGCCCTGTCATTCGAACCGCAAGCTAAGGCTGTGGCAGGTACCTGCTTTGGTCTCCTACGCGGCTTAAAACCCATCCTGGGGCTATTTGATGCACCCACGCGACAGACAATTGTTCAATCCACCGTGCTGTCTCGCTTGGACTATTGCAATGGACTACAACTGGGTGCTAATAAAGCCGTGACGAGAAGGCTTCAACGGGCACAGAATGCGACTGCCCGCACGCTCTTTGCACTACCTAAACACTGTCATGCCGCCGACCTCCTCAGACGGCTCCATTGGTTACCTATAGAACAGAGAGCTCATTTCAAGTCTTTATGTACCACACATAAGATCCTGCATGGCCTGGGTCTGCAAATTCTTACCGATCTTTGCTCGGTGTACACTCTGGCCCGGGTCCTGTGCTCATCGGACCTACACCTGTCCTATGTCCCGCGGGTGCGCAGGTCCAGAGCCGGGGGGCGCTGATTCAGGGCACTGGCCCCCGCTCTCTGGAATACCATCCCTTGTGCTGCCCGTGGAATGCAGGACCTCTGGACGTTCAGGAAGCTGATCAAGACATGACTTTTCTCCAATCTCTAGTCTACTCCCTCTCTGCCCTCCTCTGTTCAGGCTTAGCGCTGGGACGCCCCAATGTGGGGGCAGCCATGCGCTCTACAAATACTAATAACATAACATAGGAGATGAACATTGATTGTGTGCCCGTGTTAGGAGAAAAACATTGGCAAGAACTCCTGCACCATCTATCAGTGCAGTATTAATTAGAAATAGGTTTGTAGGTTTTATTGTAACGCGTCATGAAGGCAAAGGGATTTATTGGGAGTTGGAGGAATTTCTAAATCTGAAGGGGAATACATTTCTCTTACTGCTATCCCAACTGTGGAGACCATTGCACGGAAGTTTTATCTCCTAATTTTAACATTTCCTCCAGAAATCATCCAGTACCGCACGTTGCAAATGCAGTCCCACAGCCTCCTGAAACGATCACCAACATGTGCCAGATGTGGTTGAATCCAACCTAGAAAACCTACTGTAAAAAAGGAAAATGTATCTAACTATTTAGTGATTCAAAATGCTTCTGCAAAAAATAATGAATGTTCCAAATAAACGAGAAAATAAATATATAACAGTTCAAATCGAATGGCTAATTTTGCAAATCTTTACGGGAAACTTTATAAAAACAGAAAGACTTTTCTCATTCTGGCATTATTCATGCTTTATGCTTCATGGTTTCCAGCATTTGCATTTTAAACACATTAAAGCTGGCTGATTTTAAATGCAGGGGAGCGAGCCTTTTGTTCTCTGCTTCTGTGAAGAGGATTAAAGTATGCGCAGAAAAGTAAACACGAAGCTTACTTGTGATGATTTTTCTTTGACACAGAAATGAATATTTTTCCTTTGCCACCCACGGAAATGTTATTTATAGCTGGTATTTATTATGCACACAGAAGGGTGCATTAATACAGACCTATGCTCAAAAGCATTGCGACATCGGTTTCGCTCCTTCAGGCTGCCTCAGTCTCTGGCAGCAACCATTTCCAAGAGTTTAATGAAACAGAAAGGACCCTTGTTTACACACAGTTATATGTCGCATCTCGGACACCTAAACAGAAATGTGTGCAGAGTGGAGGCATAAAGTAAACTGTGTCTTCTCAAATCTCCCTTGAATGAATGGCCAAACACGAGCATATTTTAGGAATTGTCCAATGAAGAGGCAAATATTGATTTATTAGTCAACTTCATCATTATTATGTAACTATGTGAGGATTGCGACTTACCAGAAATGTAACGTAAAAGGCAAATACCAATGGCAACCTAATAAAGAAAATAAAAAACAAACGTTCACAGGCTTTGATAGTTTCGATGTAGTTAATAATAAATAAACAGATGAGCATGTTAAAAAACGTGCTTTATCTGTCACCTGCAATTATCTGACCATGAAGATTCCTATTTATTGAGGCCTGTTTTTCCAAAAGACAGCGTCACTTCTGGCTACCCGAGGTCTTAAGATCCATAAGAACTGGGCCAGCTAACACCAAACCATCACTAAATAAGGTGGTGTTTATATAGATACTTTTTCAGTTTTATCATGAACTTGATGCGCAAAAGCCTAAACTGTTTCATGTACTTTGCCTTTAAAAAAAATCTTTGATCAACAATAATCCCCGCTATAATGGCTTTTACCATGTAAAGATATCACTGTATGTACCACAAGGTGTCTATCTTTACCACATCCGGCCATATTTAGAATTTGGAAGATGAGACTGACACACTATCACAAACATGGTGGCTATCCTGTCTACCATATTACAACTGCCTCAGGATTTAATGCACTACTAATTTGGTGGATGGGATATCGATCACTGTTGTGACCAAGTGCCCCATACACCAAACTCTAAATGAGTCTCTTAGAGCCTTATTACGATGCGGGTCTGACCTACTTTTGCAGTGCTTTCGGAGGCGGGCAGACCCCCGCGGTCTCGTCAGAAGCCGCCGGTCGACCGCCCGATTACGATGCATGTATCCTGTACTCCGACCGACTGCTGAAAGACCGCCAGCCTTTCTCTGACTGCCAAGACAGCGGTCGGAGAAAAACATAATCCATAAGGCAGTACAGGGATCTCTGACCGCCGTCCGGATTACGATGTGGGTTTCCGATGACCCGACCGTGTCAGTCAGACCGACTGCCTCGAGTCATCAGAAACAATGGATTTGGGCTTCATACTTGTTGGAAAGTGGGTTATTCGTAGTGGTAAATATGCATCTAACACAGTCTAGGGTCCAATATAGGTCTCAATAAATTATTTCTATGCTATACTCTTGGTAGCTTGGCTGCGAACAGCCAGACTTAACTTAGGAGACAGGTATGTAAAGCATTTAAAAACACCACTTCAGTAAATAATTAAGACACAACACACCATAAAAATCCTGCACCAATTTATAACAATAGGAAATATATTTTTATCTTTAAAATAACACCAAAACAACAAAACAACAAAAATCCAATGTAGGGAACCGGAGATATGAATTTGTAAAGATTAAACACATTCTAGCATTTAGAAACCTATAGCGCCCCTTGGGACAGCTGGTCCCGCTTGACCAGAACAAGTTCAAAGTTTCAGGCCAAAACTGCGATGGAGCCCTGCTCGGATACACTAAGCGGGAGGCCCCAGTCAAAATTTTACCTTCACACTCAGAAACCTTTCAGGAGCTTTTCTTCCGAGGGCTCTAGCTGCACTTCACCAGTACGGATTCGGAGACGGTTTGCTTAAAAATTGGGCAGAATATGACAAGTCCATTCATGTTTTGAATTCATGACTGGTATAATGTAATTGTGTTTATAGTACTGTATTTTTTTATTAATTGGATGTATGATATATAATTTAGGTACTTTGGGCCAGATGTACGACCAATTTTAGCATTCGCAAACGGGTTAGCGACCCGTTTCCGCATGCTAAAATTGGAATGGCCATGCACCAACACAATTTTACGAGTCGCAAATGAATTGCGATTCGCAAAAAAGTGTTTAGAGACACGCTATTTGGAAGGGGTGCAATTGCGGTCGCAAAACACTCGCAAATTACCACCCTCTTCAAGAGGGTGGTAATGGAGTCGCAAATGGGAAGGGGTCCACAGGGGACCCCTTCCCCTTTGTGACAGGCTCTGAAAATATTTTTTAAGGGCAGGAAGTGGGGACAAAACTCAACCCTCTGCTCAAAACTGCCATCTGGCGTCAGAGTGTGCCCGGATAAATTAAAGATAGATGCCTCAACGTTGTTATCCCTAGTGGGTCTACTGCTCACCATTTGTATTTCTATCTCCTTGTTTGTCTCTTTCTTTCTGGGAGTTGTACGGATAGTAGCTGTGCCCGTGGCTCCTTCCTCAACCTCTGCCCCAGCCTCTCTGGCCTTGGTATCCCCAGTTTGAATCCCTTCCTGGTGGCCATGGTCCCTTCCTTCCGTCTCGAAAAAAGTCTGATTCTCAGAGTTGGAGTTCCTAGACGTGTGAGGTGCTGTGCTTGTGCTTGGTTCAGAATCCTAGCAGTCTGATGCAGAAATATCGGAGAAAGTGATGAACCTTTTCCGTATGTCAGGAAAAATGTAGCCATCCTAGGACTGGCCTTTTTATACGGCACACCGACCCTCTGTGTCCATTTTCCTAGATCTAGATTAAAGGACATTTACCTAAATAAAGCGATTCGGGATAGGTGAGAAGGTCATGGAGAGAAATACTCGGTAAAAGTTTATGATAATATACCGCAGATATTAAATCATTCTCTCTTATTTAGAGTTTGTTGAGAACAACCAGCATCGTTTTATTTTGTCAAGATTTCGACTGAATTTAATTTGGTTAATGCTGGGTCACCCTAATAATACATTTTCTGTAAGCAATTTACTGCCTTGTCTGTGTAACAACATGGCGCCCCAATCAACCTTTCACTTCTTATTCTTCTGCCCCCTGTACGCTCTAGAGAGGAAGATTTTTATTATCCCACTTTAAAAGAAATTCTCACTGCGCACGTCAGGCTTAGCCCTGTCCACATTTTATCGATTAGAAATGCCATTAGTTTGTTACGTTCTTGCTTCCTTTTTTCTGGCCGCCCTGAGAACCCGTAAGGTGCATAGTACAACATCTGCCACTTCTTAAGTCTGCTGTTTTATCGATGTACCTGCTTGAACACGAGATTGCTGTTATATCCTTGTCTTAATCCGATATTTTTTAACCCACTGGCTCTTGTACTCTATTCATCATTTTATTGGATCTTTCTAAATAGATTTTAAATGTAATTTTAATTGCAATGAAATGCTTTTTTTTATTGTATACTTTTATGCATTGTCTCAATGTGAAATAAAGTCGGTTGATGATGATGATGAACCTTTTCAGGTGTTGAAGTCGCCTATTGGTAAATCTCCCTCTAGAGCCTTTCTGAAAGATATGGGCAAGCGGCACATTTGTTGTAATTCTTGCTGTCCTTTTCCAATTTATCTAGCGAAACTCAAAAGGACAATATGAGGAATGCAGGTGCTCCAAGCAATGATGCAGTGCAGGTGCAAAAAGGTTTGAATGATTTGTGTAATATACACCTATCCCATGATGATGTCACACACAGGTTTTGCAATGTATTTACGTAATTATCCCATGTGTGGCTGCTGACTTCGAAAACCAATGGCTTTTCACAGGAGCTCTTAATCTGCCTTCTTTTACTTGCTTAAATTGGAAACAGAACAAGATGATCAAGATGAGAACAGGTAGCCATCTTTGATCACACTGAAATTAATGAGGATAAAGCTTTTACCTCTCCCTCGCCACCGTCCCCCGCATTCGAAGAACAACCACCGGCGGCAGATCCTTCTCACACCTCGCCGCCAAGACCTGGAACACCCTTCCACTAAGCCTACGAAAGACCCAAGACCTGCTGACCTTCAGGAGGCTACTCAAGACCTGGCTGTTCGACCAGTAGCAGCATCCCCCCCCTTCCCTCTCCCCAGCGCCTTGAGACCCTCGCGGGTAAGTAGTGCACTCTACAAATTCTGTGATTGATTGATTGATTGATCTGTAGGCAAAAGCCTCTTGTGGACCATTCCAAAAACCTACAGTGCCCATTGCTCACCATTGGTTGGTTTTCTTGTCATTCTCATTTTTTTGCTTGTTCTTTGATGACTTTCCTTCTTCGTGTATTTGTCCCTCCCTTGAAGCCTAGTTTCTTACCCTCCTTTTGACTGACTGATTGGTACTCTTCCACTGCTTCCATTCAGGGACCTCCTTTTTTCTTTTTCTTTCACCACTCCATGGAGTGCACATATTTTCTAGTTCTCTCCTCCTGTACTGCTTCTTCTCAAAAACACTGATCCCCCCACCCAACTCTATGGTGCACCCTCATCTTTCTGCCCAAGCTCATCTGTTGCTTCACCCAGCCCTGCCTGACATTTTTTTTTTTTTAAAGCTTTCATTGGCCCAGCCTCAATTGCCTCTTTTGCTCCCTTGCTGGCCACCCACTCCTCATTGCTTACCCCCCACAAACTCCCCGTACCCGCTTCTTCATTGGTCCCCAAACTCCTTGAGGTCTTCTTTACAATTTTATGTATATTTATTTTGTGGAACTAAAATTATATTCTTTTTATTTACTGGTCCAAGTGGCATCCACATCAATCCTTAGGTGCATGCATGGTGATGCATGCATGTGCATATGTCATCGTGCATGCACACACCAAGAGAATCATGCGGCCACCAGCAGGTGCTGCATCAGTGTGCCTTTTTTTCCTTTTTCGCGCTGCTGCTACACAGCATCAGCAATAAGTATTTTGCTCTCTGACGATGCTGCACAGCATCAGAATAAAACATTGTTAAAGCCAATAGGTCAATAGGTCGAGACCTATTGAGTTTACCAATGCTTGTTACTTCTATTTTTTCTTAACACACATTGTAACCACAATGGCAGGCATTTAAAGAACAGCAGGATTTCCACCATCATCCACCCCTTAATCATTATTAATCCACCCAGGACCTGTTTTATTAGCCCCATGCCTTCTGATAGAATACAAACTAATATCCAATAATCTGAACTCATTACCTCCTTCTTCCAATCTGCTAGACTTTGAACTCTAGCTCCTAACCAAAATAATAATTATATAAATTTGAGAACCCACAAAATCAATCTGCAGCAGGCTACTGTGTCTACAGGGCTTACTACTGCAACTTGGGAAGCGCTTCACAGACACGTGATTCAATCCATGTTCAGTCTGCCTGTTTTTTTCACGGCACAGCATAGGGGATCCAGTGTCAGTGAATCTTTCAGCACTTGACCATGTTGTGTCTTGAAGAGGCCATAAGATATTGGCTGAAACGTGTCGGCCCTGTATTTCAGGAGCACGAAAACGCATTTTCAAGAATGTAAAGGACAATGAGTCTGGAGGATATGTTAGGCAACCGTTGGGATTTCTCTGTACATTTATGACCGTTTGCCGTGCTACGTGGAGGCGGACCACTGAGCAACATTGTATAGTGGACATTTTTTGTATAAAACACTGCATGATGATGAAAATGGCTGCCTCGACAAGTCTTATTTTTATGAAACATTGACTAAAAAAATGTTTGTGATAATTTCATAACTTTCAAAGACAACGTTTGTAGCATGCTGAATTTACATGCATACGTGTAATACGAGTGAGTTCGAATGTGTGCATCATGAAGAAATGAAACATAACATTTTAGTGCCAAAGAATATGGCATGTCCAGTGAGATTATATTATTGTTGACTGAATATTGTGTACTATCACATAGATTTCATATCCAGGATCTGCTAGGGTTAACAGCTTCCACCTTTGCTACCCTGGAGAACTGATAAGAACCAGAGCCACTTTTGAAGCCACAGCCGTCACTGTTAAATCGGCGGTCGGCTCAGCTTGTCCTGCTGAAGGATATCGGAATCCCGGCAAAGTTTCTAAGTCCGAATGTAGAGTGCTTCATCGGGACAGATGACAAGCAGCATACCATCAACATCGAGGCCTTCCAGCACATGGACTTTGGACTTCGCCTGCTGAGAGCTTTCTCGCGTTCATCGACGACTGCACCAGAACCCTGCTCTCCAGCAACCCGCTATCATCGAGCCCGGCTTTAGAGCCAGCTTGCAACTTGCCCTGCTGATGACTTGTTGATGACCACTTTTTCTACATGAAAATTTCTAAGTCAGAAGGTAAACTTTCCACCGGGATGAACTTGGTCTCTGATTCTGATCCGCGGTCTATCACGGTCGGCTTAAACTTTTGACTTTGACACCGTCTTCTACGACCAGATAACTGCAATTAGCGCTTTGTGCTTCTTGGATTTTTGACGATTTGGTGCCATTTTTTAATTAAAATATTCTCTATTTTTCTAAATTGTTTTGGGATTTTTCCTGTGTTGGGTTTTCACTTTTTCACAGTTTGAATACTGCACAAATGATTTAGACATTGCCTCTAAATTTAGCCTGACTGCTTTGTGCCAAGCAATGAGAAGGTTAAGCACAGGTTTATTTAGTGACTTTAGTGGTTCACCCTGACAAGGATTGTGATTATTATTTGAGGTGAGTTCTCACTAAATCAACTAATGTTTCAATTTTTTACAAGCACGTTCCATCTTTGACTTGCTAATCCTGATCTACCAGGTGCAAGACAGACACTGACTACTTCAGGCAACCCAATAGACTGAAACTGTGCAATTAGTGAGAGCTTAAATGGGCTAAGAGTTGTAAGGGCACTCACAGAGCTGACTAATTTATGCATCCATGGGCATTTTAACGGGAAGTATCCGAAGCATTTTTTTTGCATCACTTTTTGCTCCTTTGGGCCATGTGAGCGTCATTGCAAATAGTTAATAAATAACCACGCAAAAATTATAATGATGTGCGCTGTCAGGCATAAATGGAGACATTTTCGGCTATAAGCATAAGTTTACGGTTGTAATTGGCTTCGTGAATCCGGCCCAATGTATTTCATGAAAAATGTTAAAAGAAACAGACATATGAACACACCACGTGGCACGTTTAATGTTTCGAATAGCAATTTTGGGAATGATTCACATTATTTTGCGTTACTGAACACAATCAGTGTTGACGTTAGCGATCATAATTTTACATTCTCTGATGACTGTTTTTCTGGAGAAACATTAAGCATTTTCTAAAGACATGTAGGGGCATATTTACAAGTCCCTATCGCCACCACAACGTCACTTTTTCAGATGTTGTGGTGGCGATAGGGGCTTCGCCTTATTTACAAAGCAGCCATAAGCCACTTAACGTGGCTTAATGATGCCTTGTAAATAAGGCACCCTTTTACGCCACAGTTAGCGTGAAAGGGGAGGGCAATTGGTGTTGCAGGGGGCGTTCCACCACAGCACCCATTGATTTTGACACTGCCCCCTATTTACAATGGTGGCGAAAATAGGAGGCAGTGCCAAAATTAAGACCAGGGAAAACCTGGTCTTAAACAGGCAAAACGAGGAGAATTTTTTTTTCTCCTAGTTTTTTCTGTTTTTGTGTGTGCTGCATTGTGCAGCACACAAAGAAACAGCAAAATGCCATTGATTGTTTATATGTAGGAAGGTGACCCTTTCTGCATATAAACAATCATTTAAAAAGCGCAATTACTGATTGTTTATGTGCAGGAAGGGACACCTTCCTGCACATAAACAGTAAATACGGTGCAGCCCTGCCTTTCAGAAGTGGCGTAGCTTGGTGTTAAGCCAAGGAGGCTAACGTCCCACTCCCCCATTTCTCTTGTAAATAGGCCCCTAAGTTCAAAATCAGGCTTAATTGACCACAGATCTATTCACTGCTGACAACCAATTGCACAGCATCCACCGGCATGATGCTGCTGAGAATACAAGTAACATCTGAGCTACCTCATATCCTTGCAAAAGAGTTGTATTTGCTGGCAATATTTAAGCATCTTATTTAAAATAAAGCAGGCATGCGAGTTAGCAGAGTTAGGTATAAGGACGTGTAAAACTTTACCCCCATTAGTGTAAATTTAAATATAGTCCACCTCGCCCAACAAAAACTGCCCTTCTCACTCACGTTGCTAATGCCCCACAGTTGAAAAACCACTACTCTTCTTTCTCCATATACATAGCAATGCAAGCTTGGGCATCTGAATGCATGCATATCTCTACTGCCACTGAGTTACACCAAATCCAACATGTCATCAGTTGGCATCTGCTGGTCGGGTTCCATTGATATTGGAAACATGAGGTGAACTACAACTGCCATGATGCCAATCACTGTATTTTGCCTACAAGCACCTCAGTATGATGTCACATACGTTCTCCTCTGTGTTCGGCTTCTTTGTGTGGTGCCTCTTCATAACTCACATCACTGATATGTTCACAAAGTGCAGTGACGATTGGAAGATTTGGGGATTATTACTGATAGGTCGTGAGCTGTGGAGGGGGGGTAGCACGTGCCAGATAGTTACATCACATACCATGCCCAGGAGCAAGACTTTGTGAAGCAATTGACACACGCATGTCTGGACAAAGTGATTGCTTCTCTAGAAGGCTGGTACCATCCTCACCTATGTCAGTTAGTGCTTCTTCCATTTTGATGTCATGCATTGGGAGCTATTATATGGAGTAGGCTTCTCAGCTAATGTGTCAATTACATGACATCAGCATTGTATGCAATAGGACTGTTGTTTATGTTGCAATGTTTTCCACCATTATTAAATGCAGTTCTAGACAGCTGTCCTCATGATTGACGTTCATCTGTGTGGGGTGATGTTGTCATTGACTCTCCATTTTTATCTTTTAATTAATATATTACTAGACTCTTTTTTTTAAAGAAAATTTGGGGTCTCCAACTCTCATTCAATTAAATTTTGTGAGTGATACACATATTTACAAGACTGTGAGATTGCTCAGTCAGTTGAATTCTCGCTTGTAAGTACTCTAATTGGTAAATTGAGCATTATTCACTATCATTATATTGACACTGTTTCTGTACAGTACTCTTACATGGGGAAACTGGTGGAAATTCCCATCAAAAGCAATCTGTCATACAGTTTATGTAGCCTTTTTAATCCCTTTGATCTTTTCTCAGACCACTTTTTGGAAAGACTTGATATTATGGAGAACACAGTGACCTCCTTGTGTCACCTTGGTAACAACATAGTCATTTTTTTAAATTTATTTCAATTATCATAGATTAAAGAGGCAGTTACAGACAGAAAAAAGAAGTACTGTCAGAAATTTCAAAACCTGTTTCTCAGAATCATGATTTGTACAATTTTACATTGGTAACTGCACTTACATCACTGGAAATTGGGATGGCATCTTTTTCTAACAGAGTAAACATAAGGTTATGGACAAAGTGAGGAACCCTGCAGAAACAGATGTGAATCCACAAACATTTAGGGCTTTATTATGACTATGGCGGTTCATTGGACTGCAGTAGTCGTTGTGGCGGTCCGTGGACTGCCAGAATGGCGGTCCACCTGCCATGTTCTGACTATGGCAGTCGGACCACGACTGGACCACTGCTACCGGTGGGTTCCACAATCCCTCAGCAGTGGCACAGCGGTCTAAGGCCGCAATATGCTTGGCGGTGCCATTGCAGTACCGCCAAGCATATTGCAAGTTTCCTCACTGAAAAGATTTCATGCCGGTGAGGCCACCATAAAAAGTGCGGCAGTGAAGAAACTAAGAGGGTCCTACAGGGCCTCCTGTTGCCTCTGCACCACAGGATGCATGCAGGGGGGGCACATGGTGTGCCCCCCGGTCTGAATGCACCCCTAGTTCCAGCCATGCAGGAACAAGCAATGGCGTTCCCATTGCAGTGCCTTGCTAAGGCTCACATATGAGCCTTTGGAAGGCACCACCATGGGCCAGCTGCTGCAGAACCACTTCACCTGGATTCCATTGGAATCCGGTGGGGGTCGTCATTATGGGTTTGGCAGTCTTGGAGCGGGGCGCTGGTGTGGCGGCCCGCTGCAAGGGCGTGAAAGTCATAATAAGGCCTTAGGCTTATGTGTATTCTCTTAACTCTTGAATGTAGTTTTCCACCCTGGAAATGCACACAGATTACTCCTGTCCTGTGAAGGGTGATGTTTAATAAGGCTTCCTGGGATGGGCTCGACAAAGGGACAAAATAAATAATTGTGTAAATGCAAAACTTTGCATAAATAACTTAGGAAGAATTTCACTAACAATAAAATACACAAGAGTAAATTTAGAGATTTGGAGTGCACCAAGAAATCTACAACTCTCATATAGATGAACGACAATCATAGAGTTGCAAGAGTTTCTGAGAGTTCTCCTGGAAATCTATGACGTTTATAGATTTGCAAGAGGTTCTTTTGAACCGTTCTGATTCTAGCGAAACTTCGAAATGTATTTCGATCTAGGATTACTCTTCCAGGAGGAGCTTTGTTAGTCTTTGAAGGGTGCCTGCCTTTATGAATGTGGCTCAACGCTTTTCAAAATGAGATCCCGAATAAAGTTGCAAAAAGACTATACATTATTTTACTGTAATTATGCCACTTCTTCTTGCCTCCAGTCTCTTAAAGAATGAAGATAGTGGAGTTAAAAAGCAGTGTGCATCTGCTTCGCTTAAGCATTGCTCACTGAACTGCCAGGTAAATTGGCAGATATAATAATGGTACTTAATGACGAGCGCTGTTAAAGGAGAATAAATAATAAAAGCTATTTAATTAGATATGTATTTTGTGTGAAGAAAAATTGCTTTACCTAGCTGCAAGAATGCAAAGCCCACAGCGACAAAGTCAGACCTCAGATTTCCAGTCAAACAAAGGAACTGAAAATCAGTAGGCGTATAACGATGCGACCTCATGACTCAGACATTTGTACTTAAAGTGAAAATATCTCCCACGCATTGATGCAAATCTAAACTGCATAGTGTGTTTTGGACATTATGTTCACTCTCTTATTACCTGCTGTTATGAGCTATTTCAGCAGAGAACATATCCAAGAGATTTGGAAAAATAAAATAATTTCACAAGTTTAGAAAAGGAGGGGGTGTTCTGACATATTTATACCAAGTGATAATAAAGGTGAATCAATTAGATTTTGTCTTTGTGACACGGCAGACAATATAATGACCTCAGTGTTATCCATGAAAGATGACGTGATTGAAAGACGTAGGGCCTCATTTATGGGTTTTTTGCCATAGGAAAAGTGACGTAGTGAAATCTACAAGATTTCACGCAGTCACTTTTCCGACGCTGGTGCGTCAAATCCTTACGCCTGCTTCAAGCAGGCGTAAGGATTGACGCACCATGTTAGGGATAGGGAAGGTTGGAACAGTGCTGGAGTTGCGTTGCGCTTGTGACACAACTTCAGCACTGCGCCAACCTTCCGCCGGCAGATGCGTCACGCATCTGCTTATCCTTGCGCCACGATGCGCCGCATTGTAAATGCGGCGCATCGGACGTGGCGCAAGGGTAAACTTGCGTGACGCATTTTCCCTGGCGCATCCCTGCTGATATGCAGGGATGCGCCAGGGAACGTAAATATGCCCCGCTGTGTCTATTAGATACAGCGCATCCCTGTTCTTTTCCCCTGTGCTCGCGCACAATGGGCTGCCGTGCACCAACGCAGGCACCTTTGCACCATGGTGCAAGGGTGTCTGCATTGCAGGGATGATTATTTTTCTGCAGGAAGGAAAATCTTCCTGCAAAAAACAATAACAAGAAGCTTTTTCCTCTTTCTATGTGTGCTGCAGAATGCAGCACACTTAAAAAGAGGAAAAACGAGAAGAAATAAAGATAGTTCTCCTCGTTGTGCCTCCCTTACGCCTCCCTTACGCCTCCCCTTATAAATACACCAGTGGCACATTGTGCCACCGAAACGTCAAAAAAGTGACGTTTTGGCGGCGCAAAAGTGCCAGTAGGGCCTTATAAATGAGGCCTTGAATTTTTCAGTGAGCTCAAGGAATCTATGCATGGTATGTTGGAAGCTGGTTAAATAGGAGGTGGGCAAAACTGTTTCAAAAGTGATTGACTGTGGTTATACACTGTGATAGATGGGGTATGAGAAAATGAACATCAGGGAATCTTGGCACAAAATAAAAGAAACAGAAATATGGAATCAAGAAGGTTGAAAAATCAAGGAACATTGACTGAACCAATAGTTCAGAAGGTGCCCCTTCCTGCACAAAAAGAATCCTGCCTACAGCACAGGCACCCTTGCAACATGGTGCTAGGGTGCCTGTTTTGGCGCTAGGCTGCCGAAACGACACCAGTGCAGGGAGAAAGGGCAGCAATGCACCATATTGGATAAATAGGGTGCATTCATGCCCTTTCACTTTGATGTAGAACAGCACAGCAAGGTGACTTGCTGTACTGCCCTATGCCAAAACCTCATAAATGAGGCTGTAAAAACCTCCTTTATATTCTACACGGTCTCCACTAAGCTCCTTCAAGCTATTAGGTTATTGAACTTTGATACATGACTTATTGTGTTTTTGATCCAAAAAATAACACTATGATAGAAAGAAGTCTTAAAAAGATCCTATCCACGGTTGATTGCTAAGGTTACATTTCAGTTTTTTACTCACTGCCCCGTGAGCCATAAGATAATCCGTCTTGGTCCTGCTCTTGTAGGATCAGTCCAGCCTAACAGCCAAGCTAGGTCTGCTCCATGTGGTAACACAAGTAAACCATGAATGGTTTCAGCCTACGAGAACCTCACTAGTGCAGCATGAGTGCAATGGCACAGCGAGAACTATATTTGAATCTGTAACTGTTTTTTTTATACTGCGTTTGCAAAGGATATTTAAGGCGTCCATAAGCATGCAGAATATTTTTTATTGACATGTGGATGCACTGGCACCCTCTGCCACACTCAGGTTTATTTATCATTGTTTATATAATTTGGTATAGATGCCTTGTTCAGTATTTGAAATATTTTTCAATTGTACGGATGTGGATTTGCTGTCAGGAGAATCTAAGACAATGGTTTTTATTTTGTGTCCGTATTTTAATAATAAAAGCAATTTTAAAGTATAAAAAGCTCCAGATAGCAAAATAAATATTGAATAATGAGCCAAACCTTCACTTGAGAGAAGGTAAGTGACTGGTAGTTATGTAAGATATCAGAGGACGCTTAAATGAGTGCTAAATGTAGGCTTAACATTCTGAAGTGTTATAAAACATTCTTAACAGATACCTGATGTGCGTGTATTATTCTATACGATAAAAAAAATAGCATTCAAAGTATACCTTGGAAACAGCTAAGTATCATGGTATTAAAGAAGGCAGGGGCATATTTATAAGCCCCCATCACCAACACAACGTCACTTCTTTGAACGTTGTGGTGGCGATAGGGGCTTCACCTTATTTACAAGGCAGCGTTTAGCCACTTAAAGTGGCTTAACGCTGCCTTGTAAATAAGGCACCCTTTCACGCTATACTTAGCGTGAAAGGGGCGGGCAATGAGTGTTGTGGTGGGCGTTCCACCGCAGCACCCATTGATTTTGACGCTGTCCCATATTAATAAGGGTGGCGTAAATATGGGGCAGCACCAAAATTAAGACCAGGGAATACCTGGTCGTACCCCTGTGAAACGAGAAATGTTTAATTTCTCCTCGTTTTTGCTTTTTCCATGTGTGCTGCATTAAGCAGAACACATAGAAGTTACAAAACGCCATTTAAAGATTGTATATGTGCAGGAAGGGACACCTTCCTGCACATAAACAATCTTCCCCTGCAACACAGACACCCTTGCACCAGGTGCAAGGGTGCCTGCATTGGTGCTAGGCAGCTAAATTTAGCACCAGCGCAGGGGAAAATGCAGGGCTGCACCATATTGTTGTAAATATGGTGCAGCCATTCGTTTTAGAAGTGGCAGAGCGCGGTATTAAGCCAAGAAGGCTAACGCTGCGCTCCATCACTTTCACTGTAAATATGCCCCAAAGTCTTTTGCAAAGTGCACTTGTGTATGAACGTTGTTAAGTTTGTTACACCACGGTTTTTGCTTCAAATGTATTCTTGAATTTCATTTTATTTGAAGGACAGAGAGGCATTGCAGTTCTCTGGTAGAATTGTCTACCTGGGACAGGGTGATGTTGTGGAAAGCTCTTGTGAGCCCTTGTAAAACACACTATGCGATGCAATGATACTTGCAAGAGAAAAGACACATCTGGTGCTTTTTTGGTCCTGAAAATTATGGTTGAATTGGGAATGTATGAATTGTGGGGGACAGCAACCCTGTATCACTAGAACGTCCTTGTACAATTTTAGAATCCTAGTGTTTTATGTTCAGTGATTTATAGGTGTACAATTCAACAATTGGTGTCATACTTTTATTACTTTTATTTTGAGCAATGTTGCATAATAAACAATAATATGCCTCAAAGCGCCGGAGGATTGGAACACTTGGCCCATTTTCGAGACCAACCATATTTTTTTTCAGTGTGTATTGTTTTATTTTTATTTTTTGTGCACAATTGATTAAACCGTATAAAGTCAATTAATAAATATGACACAAATAACTGTCTACTAAAAAACCTTCACAATACTGATGTGTAACACACACACCCCCATTGACAATTTAAAAAATGCAAGGATCATTGGCCCAGATTTACTAAGGACTTGCATTGTTGTTGCATCACGCAAGCCGACGCAGGGCAAGGCAAATTCTTAAGGGGTATTTAGTAAGCCACACAAGGGGCGATTTGCACCATCTTGGGTGAATTTGTAAAGAAGTGTATTGTTACATTTCATAGTGGCAGGCATTTCATAGGTGGAGCATGGGCGTTCCTGTGCATCCACCCACTGAATTTGATGTAATCCCTTAGGGGTGGCCCTCTCTGCAGGGTCACCCCAAACTTCTTGCCTTTTACCCCCTCTTTCTGCTGAATTTGTTTTGTTGGCCTCATGACTCTGTGCACTTTACCACTGCTTATCAGTGCTAAAATGCTCGTGCTCACTTTCCTAAACATAGTTTGATTGGAAAGTTCTTTTTCGTTAGGATTCATTGATTAATACCACCATTGGTGTACTAAAAGTACAAAGACACGTTTGATGTTATAGAGTGGCCACTCTTGGAAAGTATGTACTGGCTAGTATCTTTGAATATTTTCAAGTGCATCCATACTCCGGCTGAATACTTTGTATCATTAGTACACCAATGGTGGTATTAATCACTGAATCCTAACGGAAAAGAACTCTCCACAAAACTCTATGGGCTTAGACCAAGTTTCGCATTCTTATGCCCTGAAGAAGTCCCTATGTTTTGGGACGAAACTCCTTGGCTGTGTCCTTGTTCCTTTTTGAAAATTGGAGCAAATAATTACAGAAAGAAAATTGAGGGTATATGTCTTGATAGGTTTTTGGGACTGAATAACTAATTTTACCTATTTGTAATTCTGCATGTTGTTGCCACTTTAGGTTATTAGGCCCAGTGTGAAATGTCTTCTGTAGACTCATAATCTAACTATGTGTGCTCCTTCTGCCTGTTGTGCTATTATTTTGAGCGTTTCTTTCCTGGCAAGGGCAAAGACCATTGGTGGAGTCCACTCCCTACCTTGCCGCACACTCACCTCGCCTCCTAGCCTCATGACAGGAGGCTGAGCACAGGGGTGTGGAGCCAAACCACCACCATGCATCATTCAGCAACCAGAGCCCAGAGTGTGCCTACCATGAGGACACAAGCACGGCTGAGCGACTTCACAGGTGAGGAGGAGTGAGGAGCACATCACTCTGATAGCCAATCATTCCACAGCAAGCTTGTGATATTACTGCAGCAGATAATTTTGCATCATTACTGCAAATGGCGGGTAACATGCAAAGCACTGAGCCCACCTTTTCCCTCATTTAACAGCCTTTTGCTGCTGCTAATGTGTATGGATTTCCCAGGCAGCGAAATGTAGTTAATGTACTTTGAGACGCATTTGTACTGTTTTTCTAACAATTCTGATAAATGAAAATGTAGCATGATTTTGCGACCTCCAGATCAAAGCTAAAAGAAGAACAGAGAAGTACCATCAACTTGTTTTTCCTAGCATAAGAAGAGGTAAATTGTAAGCTGTTTTAAACAATGTAAAAGGTTCCCTATGCAAACACTGGAACTTCGTGCCATACGGGAACGTCCGACTTGAGGTTGAGATAAGTGAGGGGGGTCGAGTCCATTGTTAATTGTGTGTTTTTTTATCATGGGTTCACTGTGACAGTTTCAATAACACTCACATTCTGAAAAAGGTTTTGAGGAAAAACAAATCTTATTAAAACACTTAAATAGGAATAATCGGGTGTGCAAATGAAAATGAATACGAGCAAAATCCAGGCGCTAAGGTTTATTTCTCTCACCTAAATTCTCTCGCCCGCTATTGCAAATATTGATGCTTTCTTCCTGTGCTGCACCCATACCAAACATGTAACAAAGCCACAACATTCAATTCCGATTCAAATAGAAAGAATTTTTTTTTTATCAAGAGAAGCAGAGATAACATTCTCTCTTCCTTCAAACCCTCTGCATAATTTGTGTACTTTTTATTCATTGAATGTAGCACTGTGAACGGCAATTCAGATGGGTTCTGTAAACTACTTGTCTGTGATAACTTTGTTTCTTGGTTAAACCAGTGGATTAAGTACACATTTTCTTACAGGAAAATAGTTGCTCGTTTTGCTCCAGAAAAAGTCAATGTTCATGTTTTTTTTCCCAAAACAATTATTTATTAAACATTTTGACAACATAACATATCACAATTCAATCATGGCATAACAAACAAAAATGAAAACATAAATGGCTGGACCTTATCAGAAAGATGGGCCACAAGTACAGTGGTGGATTGTAAAATAACAGTTAGATCATAAATGGGGGGTAGTATTATATTATGGGAGGTTACGAGTTGGATGACGGTGTTATAATCCATCAATCAATCAGGGGGGGGTCAGCTACGGGTCAGCCGAAAAGCCAGGTCTTGAGGCTCTTCCTGAAGGTGTGCAGGGTAACAAAGGACGTTCGACCAATACCTATGCGATGGAAGCGTGGAATGGTACACTAAACACGTTTGGGAAGGGAGGGGGGGGAATGTTGAGATGGATTGAAGGGAGGGGATCCAGGGGTTCATGAAAGCGGTCACTCAGTGGATAAAAGTCCCTGGCCAGACTGTATGGATGGCATGCAGCGAGTCCTTCCAGGAGGGAGCGAGAATGTAGAGGAAGATGTTTTGTGCATGGGAGTAGGAGCTGTACCAGCGTGAGAGATGGTCAGCCACCAAACTGTGATGTGTCCCTAGAGCCAGCCTTGTATTAAGGAACAAATAAAGAGTCATGGTGCAGGTGTGGAATGCAAACATCAGGTATCACATGCAATTTGTTCCGGGGTCTCCTAGCAGTTGCAGCTCCTTCGTTGGAGCAGAGGAGCGTCGCCCCACTAAATTGCCCCTGAGATGAAAAAATAAAATGGTAATTCATCATTATCATTTTATTTTTGATGGATTACCATTTTATTTTTCCATCCTGACATCCTCCCGTCCTGAACGAGCGTCAGGATGGGAGCGGGCCACTGCTAAATGACAGTAGCAGTGACTGGGAGGAGGATGGGTCGTATGTGCACTTTTCAAAGTGTGCATGTGTGTTTGGCCAGCTGTCTTGCGACGGCCAGCCAGACATGTGCACTTTGACACCTCTAACCCAGCTGTTTTAAGACAGCTGGGTTAGAGTAAGTGCAGGCCTCCAGAGTGCTGTGGAGTGACGAGTGTGGCCGCTCCCTCTAATTAGGGCACTGCTACCATACTGGTGAGAGCAGTGCCCTGATTGGTCAAGGGAGTTTCCTGGTGGCCAGGCTGCAGCACAACGAGGTCCGTAGCAGGAGGTCCTGTTGTCAGGTAAGTGTTTTCTTATATTTTAAGTTTATATTTGCACACGACCATTTATTTTGATATTTTTCTATTTTGAGCACTCCCCCTTGACACCAGCCGCCACTGTCTCCTACACTTCAACTTTAGTATGTAAGATTTAAGTGGGGTGCATGGTGCGAACCTTGAGTTAGTGTCACAGACAGTGTAATTACCAGTGGAGCTATGCTTCAGTCAGTACACGGTAAAAGGTATTTTTAGCCTTGCTCTCAGTTGGACATTGTGATGTGCATAAGCATGGATTACTTGGTGGGTAGTTTACCCCAAGTGATAATATTAAATAAATGTGGATGTAAATAATAAAAGATAAGAATTAGGAGGGTGTGTGCAAAATTTAACAGTTATGCAAGGAGGAGTAGGAGTATCCACCCAGCATAACTGTAAGACAAAATGTAAGAAAAGACAACAGAACATGGGGAGTCTACCTACTCACAGGATGGAGTCAATTCGGGCTTCAGTCTTTCTAAAAATAGTCACAGATAATGTCAAAGATAATGGATCGATCATTAACACTTAGGGGCCGATTCCGATTCGGGCCGGAAATCTCTCCGACCGAGCCGGATCCGGAGAGATTTCCGACCGAATCGGACCCGTGCAGCCCGACCGAACGAGTACGATGCGCACGTATGCCATCGGACTCGAGTCGGTCGGACTCCCATTGAAGTCAATGGGAGCCTGTCGTACAACGCGTACGCAGGCTCCCATTGACTCAATGGGTGCGAGGCGGACAAGTGCGCCCCCTACAGCGTGTACGCGGCGAAGCGACTCGTGCCGTACACGCACAGGTAAGGGGGACCCATGGGTCCCCCCTGTGTGCGATTCGCGTGGCTAGGCGTACAGGGGGGTCCAACACGGACCCCCAAAGTGCGGCTCCGACTGCTCTTTCGAGCCGGAGTGCGTGGCTCGGTCGGACTGCTCGCGGCGCGCATCGTACTTACCCGGCCGGGGAACGTCTCCATTGCGTGGTGCGAGTCGAGTCCGTGCGAGTCGGTCGGTAAGGTTAGACTCGGGAACGAGTCGGTCGGAGCGGTCGGGACGCCCGGACGAGTCGGTCGGCGATTTTGCATCGTACTCGCTCGCCCGGACGCACGTACGAATCGGTCGGGAAATAGGGCTCCGAATCGGATCCGGTTAAGCCGAATCCGATTCGGAGCCCTACCGGCCGAGATCGGAATTGGCCCCTATATATTATGTGTTAATTTCAGCCAAAATCATAATTTCTTTGAACCAATCAGAGGGGCATATTCACAAGGACTTATCGCCAAGTTATCGCCACCCTAACGCATCAAAAGTGGAGATAGATTTAACGCCCCATTTACAAGCAGGTGCAAACTGCAGACATCGCCAGTATTTTCGCGATAACTGCCGCAAAATTTATCTCCACGGGTGACACCACCAACTAACCCTAATGAGATGCAGAGTAGGCGTTCCCGTGCAAAAACACACAAAAATACCACTACACCACTTTCACAACAAACTGCCAGATCTGCGATTCGAATCAAAAACAGGCGATAAGCCGCAGTAGCAGCAGGGATATAACACCTGCCTTCTGTTGGTGTTAAGCAGGACGACTACCTGCAGTACGAAAGGGAGCCCAGCACAGAGCCACATCGGAAGACCCACAGATGCCATGGAGACAATGATCATGCAGCTCGGAGACCCAAGAGGGCCACAACACCCACTGCCCCCACTCCCAGCCCCCCCCCGGCCCCCCCTGACAAACACATACCGTGCACGACACAAGAGCCACAAAAAGGGCATGATGTCGCACAATGACAAAAAGAAACACACGTGTGGTCAGAAGAACGAGGAACAGTCACTCATCATTGAAGTAACAACCAAAAACTTTATTGAAATACAACACAAAACACCAATGCGGAAGACTCCTGTCGGGTCCGTCCGGGACAATCGTGATGTCACAGCCTGGAAAATAAAGCACAAAATCAGAACGTGTGTCATGCGCACATCAAAGGAGCGAGACACAGAGAAAGAGAGAAGGAAAGAAAGAAAGGCAGAGAGAGAAAAAGAGAGAGAAAGAAAGAAAGGGAGAGGGAGAAGGAGAGAGAGAAAGGAAGAGAGGGAGAGAGAGAGAGAGAGAGAAGGAAAGGAAGGCAGAGTGAGAAAGAGAGAGAGAAAGAAAGAAAGGGAGAGAGAGAGAGAAGGAAAGGAAAGGAAGGGAGGGAGAGAGAGAAGGAAAGGAAGGGAGGGAGAGAGAGAGAAGGAAAGGAAAGGAAGGGAGAGAGAGAGAGAGAGAGAAGGAAAGGAAGGGAGGGAGAGAGAGAGAGAGAGAGGGACACTGCCGCCCCGCGCACCCAGGCACCACTGCTCACCTGCTGCCACCGGTGTGTCTCCAACCAAGTGCCGGTATACACTGCAAGCCACCAGGTCTGCAATCTGTAATCGAGGCAAGAGTCAATCATGGCAGAGTCCATCTCACTGCACATGGCAACAACGCCTGTCCGCCCCTGCGCACACATGCAGCCGCACCCTACCCCCTCCCGCCGGCCAGCGCTGGCTGTCCGCCCTTGCGCACCCCGGGCCACACTGCTCACCTGCCGCCAACGGTGTGTCCACCAGTGGGCACACCACGTGCCCATGCAAGCTCCAGGCCCCGCAACCATGGCATGCTCCACATCATGCGGACTCGCACCGCGGCCCAGCAGGTCCCACACATGGCGCTGAGTCCTGAGGCATCAATGGCAGAGACCACATCACTGCACACGTCATCATCGCAGGCTGCACACCCGCTCAGCAATTTCGGGTGCCACTAACCCTGTGCAACCCCAGTCAGCGCCACGTGGTGGTAGGCCCGTGACGGCCGCAAGGCTTCGGGTGCCACTAACCCTGTGCAACCCAAGTCAGCACCACGTGGTGGTAGGCCTGTGACGGCCGCAAGGCCTCGGGTGCCACTAACCCTGTGCGCAACAACTCATGGGCCCTTCATGATTGAGACCCGTGGAACGTCCGTTATCCAGTCATCTCTGGCAGTAGGGAATGTGACGTTGTCGGCCCCTTATATTCTCGGGGTCACATGGCATGTGAAGCCTGCGCCGGATGGGTGTGGTGTGTGTGCAAACCTGCCCTCAGGGAGTGGCCGTGACATGTTGACAACTAGACCAGTGACCTGCAGACCACTAGCGTGCAAACCTGCGACATGTGGTTATGTGGCCCCACCCTGGGAGCGTAAGCGGAGTGGTCTGGCCTGGCGTACGCCGGACCAGCGCAGGGCTTGCAACAATGACTTGGGGGCTCTGGGCGTGGGGCAGTCCATGTCCGGACAAGGAAGTGACTAATGCGTGTGTCCCTGTTGTAGTGTCTACGGCACCCGGAACGCAATCGTCAATGTAGCACACTGTGACTGGAATCCCACTAGATGAGCATCATTGACGTTAGGGGGAATCACTGACCCTACATTCATCCACACATTCATACTTGAATGATGAGAGACATGACACAGCAGTGCGTTCCTGAATGTTTAATGCACATCCAGTGGAGTTTTGCAGCTGGAGCAGTACAGGGCCATGCCAACCCCACTCCACAATATGGGCCCGTGGAGGGCCAGCCAGAGTCCATCGGGGAATGACAAGTACAGCTGAAGAGGAAGAGTACAGTCCGCAGTCTGGTCGCCGTGTCATTGGTCACCAAACAGGATGTGGCAGTCCATGTCGCGGTCCAAGGTGAGTGCCGCAGAGTGTATCGGGGGTCAGTGGAAGGTCATGGGGCCATGTGCGGCACCAAGGAGCAACAGGCCAGGTGGCGGAAATGAATGCTAGTGCCTCCTTCTGATCTCAAACCCAGCCACGTCCTTGTCCTCGGATGTGTGCCCTGCCCCACCTGTGGGTGTTGCAGTTCTGGCTGCAGCACTGTGTGCCACTGACACATCAGGGGCCGGAGGTGGATTGTCTGCCGCACTGTGTGGCAGTGACACATCAGGTGCCGGAGTGGAAATGTCTGCCGCACTGTGAGGCACTGACACACGTGGGGGCGGAGATGTGGATGGTGTAGGAGCAGCAGCATTAATCTGCGCCACGCCTTGTGGCAGCAATGGGATGATGAAGATCTGCAGGGCATGGTAGATCCCAGCTACATTCTGCTGATGTGCCGCGGTGGCTGCCATCCTTTCCGCCTCCATCCACACCATGTCCTCCATGAGCCTCTGCATGTGTGCCATCTCCTGGCTGAGATCGCTGGAGCCACTCTGAGCGGACAGGTGTTCTTGTCTCCGAGTCATGACTCCAGCGATGTCAGCCAGGGCTCGTTGGAGACCATGGAGCGGCCTGTGGGTGTCCGTTAGGGACTGGAGGTGGTCCCTGATGAGACTCAGACACCCATGGGTGGCGTCAAGTTTGGTAGCCATGAGGTCGAACCCCACCCACCCCTGCTAAGCCATCTCTCTCTGGCCCTCCAACACATGGCGTTGGAAGGCCATGTGTTGTTCGTGGGGGTCCTGGGAGACAGCTGGGGTTGTGGGTGCCTCCTGCTGGGTGGTTTGTGGTGTGGGTGGGGTCTCCTCGATGCAGCTGGGCTGCCCTGATCCTGGAGGTGATTGGTGGATGAGTTCCATGATGTCTTGGAGGGCTTCGGTGTTGATGCTGGGGTGTCCTCCTTGTCATCAGTGAAGAGTGGCTGGAACTGCTCTGCAGGAGGTGTTGACGGTGCCTCTGCAATGTGAAGGGGAGATGCTGTGTTACATTGTGTCCATATGTATGTAGCCGCATGGGTCATGTTCACATTCAGACAGCATGGCAATATACATTGTGACAGTCTGTAGATCAGGGCCATGATCCAGAGTCATGGTGGGTGTGCACTGTGCTCTGCTTGATTGTGCATGTGTGCCATTGTGGCCATCTCCCCCCGTCCCCCCAGTACCTGGTGGTTACTCACCCTGTTGCTGTGGTGTTGTGTCATGTCGAGCAGTGTCCACTCCCCCAACTCCTGCCACGGTCTCCACACTGATGACTGTCGACACCAGCTCCTCCATGTCATCCAGCTCCAGCTGTGGCGCTGGGCTCCCACCTCCAGTCTGCATTGCTGCCTTCTGGTTGTCTGTGAGTTTCTCCTTGGTTTTCCGCTTGATGTCAATCCATCGCCTCTTGACCTCATCCATTGACCTCTTGTGCTCTCCGACGGCATTCACCTTGCCCACGATGGCCCGCCATATTCCATTTTTGGTGCTCAATGACACGTTGGAGGTGACGAACAGTTCTTGATGGTGTTCCATCACCTCCGTGACCAGGATCCTGTTCTCCTGCGGACCGAACCGCCTCTTCCTCTTCTTCTTGTCCTTGCCCTTCCCTGTCCCCGAGGTCCCAGGCTGGTCGTCCGGGGTGCTTGTGGGGTTCCGCTCGTCCTCTGCGCCTGCTCCGGATGCCTCCATGGTGCTTCGGTGTTGGTTATTTTGTGTTTGTGGTTTTTTTCTGCTTTTGTAGTGATTTTCCCGCCTGACGTGTGTGTATTGCAGGCCTGGCGCTGCTTATTGCTGATTTCCTCATCGCGGTTTGGCCCATCGCATGTTTTTTTGCGGTGGGGTTTGGGTTTTTATCACCGTCACAGGTGTTGTATAGCGGACATTGTCCGCGTTTTCGGGAGACTATCGCATGGTACCGCCGTGTTGTGAATTCCACGTTAACACTGGGTTAATTTCCCGCGATGGACTGCGATGTGTGAAGTTGCGTTAACATTTTCTGGAGATATTTAGCGTACGTTCTTGTGAATATCCCCCAGAGTGTTTTAGGCCCACCGGTGTTGGTAGGCTTACTCCAAGGCTCGGGAGGAGTTAATTTAAGACTGTTTTGTGGCCTCTTGGGCTGTAGTAACTTTAGAATGGGCTTAGTTTTTTGTGAGTGGGTGTTTGTATTAGCATGCAACCCCCTATTCCCCTCCCTACATTTCCCTAAACCCTTGCCTTACTCCTCCATAAATCCGTCCTATTTTGTAGTAGATATTCTTCATCTTACCCACTACATCCCCGGTCCCACCCACATTAACTACTACGTAGTAAACATACATGGGTGGAGGTATCCCCATAGAAAAGAAAGGAGAGGTGGAGCTGGCGATTATCATTCGTAGGTTTGTGTTGCATTTTATAGTAAGCAGTAAGCAGCACTACTTTACATGCTGCAAAACACAGTTTGTGAATCGGGGCCATAACATCTACATGCAATTTGTAAGGAGTCCAGCATCCATTATTAAGTAGGTGGTTATTAGACCTGACATACCTAGGTGGTTGTCCCCCAGGTTTTTTGCCTTCACCTCTCCTGTCTGTTGAATTTGTTTTTGTTGGCTTTAGGGCTCTGGGCACCTTTCCATTGCGAACCAGTGCTACAGTGCTTGTGCTCTATCCTTACAACATGGTAACATTGGCCTACACCTAATTGGCATATTTAATTTACTTGTAAGTCCCTAGTCAATGGTGCTCCATGTACCAAAAACCTGTAAATTAAATGTTACAAGTGGGCAGCAGAACTCATTGTGCCACACACTAAAGTAGCACTAGATAGTATGTCTCAGGCCTGCCATGCAGCCCGCAATCTGGCACACCTGTCTGTCAAAATAAACCTTTTCCCAGAACCAAGTCTTACTTTTTAATACTTATAGGTCACCCCTAAGGTAGGCCCTAAAGGGCTCATATGGCAGACTGCATGATATTTAAAAAGTAAGACTTGTATATGCGTTTTACGGTGGGCAGACAGAATATCGAGTTTTAAATATCGAGTTGCACAAATATTGAGTCAGAAATATTGTGATTGAGAAATATTGACACCAAGAATATCGTGGTCTAGAATATCGACTTAAGGTAAGTAATAACGAATTTAAAAATATCGAAGTGTTTAATATCGTTTGCAAAAATATAGTTGTTAAAAATATAGATATTTTAATTAATGTTATGTATTTTAGCATATATTTTAAATGTATGTGATGTATTTTTTTTGTGAAAGAATTGTTTATATTTTTAATATGTGTTAAATTTTTTGTAGTTATTATTTTTTTTATTTGAATTTTGCGTTTTTTAGTTCCGTAGCGGGTTTTGGATTTATAGGGGAATAATGTGGGAATCACTTTAATTATATTAAATTAATGTTTCTTTTTTTTGTATAAGAATTGTTTATGTTTTTTAATATATGCGTTACATTTTTAGTAGTTATTAATTCTTTTGAATTTGAATTTTGTGTTTTTTAGTTCCATAGCAGGTTGTGGGTTTATAAGGGAATTGGGTGGGAAGTAATTTAAATATATTAAATATATGAATATTTTTTATTTATTAATATTTATTTAAGAAAGATGTTATAGTGTTAAATGTGTAAATTAATTTATTATTAATTAATTAATAATTGGTTGTTAATTAATATTAATTAATTAATTGCTAATTTATTATGGTAATTGTGTAATTATTTTAGGTGTGTGTTTTTGTGTTTATAGGTGTAAAGGGTGGGAAGTAACTTTTTTATTGATTAATTAATAGTTTGTTGTTTATTAATATTAAATATTAATTGGTAATTAATTATGGTAATTGTGTAAATAATTTTAGGTGTGTGTTTTGGGGTTTATAGAGGTAATGGGTGGCAAGTAATTTGCGTTTAATTAAAATATAGTTGTTAATTAATGTTAATTATTTGATATTTATTTTGGGTAATTCTTTATTTTTTGTGTGTGTTGTTTTTATTTTTAAAGGGCTAATGGGTGGGTATTAAATACATTTTACTTTCTTCATAATTACTTGTTTATTATTAATATTTTTAAATTTTAAAATACGTTTTAATTGTGTAATGTATTATTTTACAGTTTAATTTAGGTGTGTGTTGTTGGGATTTTGGGGTTAAAGTGTGTGTAGTTGATCAATTTTTATTATTTTTTAATTACTAATATTTTTTTAATTGATAATTAATTATGTTCATTACTGAAGTATTTTTTTTAAAAACTTTAGAAGTGTTTTGTTGTTTGTGTGGTGTTATTAATGTAATGAATAATGTTTTTGTTTGTCAAAATATTTATTTTTGGGAAATGTATTCATTATTTTATTTTACATAATATTTGTAGGTATTTGTTACACGTAATTAATATTATAATATGTTTTTATGTATGAACTATACTATTTTTAATTTTTTTAACATACTCATAAATGTATTCATTTATTTATTTTTATAATATTATTTTTTGATTTTTAAATATTTATTTAGTTTTTCTTTTTGAACTTCTTGGAGTGTGAGTATTAAATTTACCCCTCTGCTATCCAACTCTTTCCCTACTGTTGCACTCTCTGGAGTGGGAATAGTAATTTTTACTTCTATGCTATCCAACACTTTCCCTACGGTTGCACTTACTAGAGTAGGAATAGTAATTTTTACCCCTCCACTATACAACACTTTCCCTATTGTTGCACTCACTGGAGTTGGAATAGTAAATTTAATCCCTCCACTATCCAACACTAACCCTAATGTTGCACTCACTGGAGTGGGACAAGTAGTTTTTACCCCTCTGCTATCCAACAATTTCCGTACTGTTGCACTCACTGGAGTGGGAATAGTAATTTTTACCCTTCCGCTATCCAACACTTTCCCTACTGTTGCACTCACTCGAATGGGAATAGTAATTTTTACCCCTCCGCTATCCAACACTTTCCCTAGTGTTGTGCTCACTGGAGTTGGAATAGTAAATTTAATCCCTCCACTATCCAACACTTACCCTACTCTTGCACTCACTGGAGTGGGAATAGTAATTTTTACCCCTTTGCTGTCCAACACTTTCCCTTCTGTTGTACTCATTGGAGTGGGAATAGTAATTTTTACCCCTCCGCTATCCAACACTTTACCTACTGTTGCACTCAATGGAGTGGGAATAGTAATTTTTACCCCTCCGCTATCCAACCCTTTCCCTATTGTGGCACTCACTGGAGTTGAAATAGTAAATTTAATCCCTCCACTATCCAATACTTACCCTACTGTTGCACTCATTGGAGTGGGAACAGTAATTTTTACCCCTTCGCTATCCAACACTTTCCCTTCTGTTGTACTCATTGGAGTGGAAATAGTAATTGTTATCCCTCTGCTATCCAACACTTTCCCTACTGTTGCACTCACTGGAGTGGGAATAGTAATTTTTACTCCTCTGCTATCCAACACTTTCCCGACTGTTGCACTCACTGGAGTGGGAATAGTAATTTTTACCCCTCTGCTATCCAACTCTTCCCCTACTGTTGCACTCACTGGAGTTGGAAAAATAAATTTAATCCATCCACTATCCAACACTTACCCTACTGTTGCACTCACTGGAGTGGGAATACTAATTTTTACCCCTCCACTATCCAACACTTTCCCTACTGTTGCACTCACTAGAGTGGGAATAGTAATTTTTACCCTTCCGCTATCCAACACTTTCCCTACTGTTGCACTAACTGGAGTGGGATTAGTCATTTTTACCCCTACGCTATCCAACACTTTCCCTACTGTTGCACTCACTGGAGTTGGAATAGTAAATTTAATCCCTCCACTATCCAACACTTACCCTACTGTTGCCCTCACTGGAGTGGGAATAGTAATTTTTACTCCTTCGTTATCCAACACTTTCCCTACAGTTGCAATCACTAAAGTGGGAATAGTAATTTTTACCCCTCCGCTATCCAACACTTTCCCTACTGTTGTACTTATTGGAGTGGGAATAATAATTTTTACCTTTCTGCCATCCAACACTTTCCCTACTGTTGCACTGACTGTATTGGGAAATGTAAGTTTAAATATTTTTTAATAGTTTAATGTTTTAATTTATTAGAGATTTTTTAATATTTTAAAATATTGATATATATATATATATTATTTTTATATATTTTAAACTTTTAAAGCAAATTGACAATAATAGTTTATTATGATTTTAAAGTAAATATATATATATATAGCGCTTTCCAAGGCCCGGTCTGCTCTGAATTTATGGCTGGGGCGTAGGGGACTCGAGGGTGCCCCGGACACTTCATAACTGCGGTTGGTACCTGCCACTACATGGCCCCCCCTTCACATGGTATTTGCAGCGTTAACATTAGTTTTAATTTCCCTGCTATCAGACTTACCTACTTGTTGCATTCTGGGAGCTGTGGTCTCGCATTTGACTGCATCTGCCTCGAGTAGGGTCAGCTGCTCTCCCACCATTGGGAGCACCACGGGAAACTATGAAGGAGGGAGACGGCACCATCCGGTTGCAAACAGCGTCTGAGGAAGGCTTCAATAGCCGAAATGCATTATGCTGTGCAACTCGTGAATAAAGGGCTCCTGAGAAAATCCCCGCTGTGTCCTTGGATCATTTCCTCCTGTTATGGTCTCTTCTTTGATGTTTTCCGCGTAGGCCAGAAACGCGGTACAAGGACCCACTCTACTACGAGTCCCTGGTATCACTGGCACTGAACTTTGTTTCTACCAAGGGATTGGTTAACCAGGGACCGCCATGAGGACGGACCATTCATGTGGCCGCTGCCAGGTGGCAGACCATGACTACACGGGGGGGAGTGTTCATTGTAGCCCTTTCCAAGGCCCGGTCTGCTCTGAATTTATGGCTGGGGCGTAGGGGACTCGAGGGTGCCCCGGACACCTCATAACTGCGGTTGGTACCTGCCACTACATGGCCCCCCCTTCACATGGTATTTGCAGCGTTAACATTAGTTTTAATTTCCCTGCTATCAGACTTACCTACTTGTTGCATTCTGGGAGCTGTGGTCTCGCATTTGACTGCATCTGCCTCGAGTAGGGTCAGCTGCTCTCCCACCAATGGGAGCACCACGGGAAACTATGAAGGAGGGAGACGGCACCATCCGGTTGCAAACAGCGTCTGAGGAAGGCTTCAATAGCCGAAATGCATTATGCTGTGCAACTCGTGAATAAAGGGCTCCTGAGAAAATCCCCGCTGTGTCCTTGGATCATTTCCTCCTGTTATGGTCTCTTCTTTGATATATATATATATATATATATGTATAAATTATTATGTTTGTGTTTTTCTTTTTTTAATTACGTTTATTTGTTATATTTTGTTAAAATGCATATTAAATGTAATTTATTTTGTTAAAATTTATATTAATATTACATTTATTTAGTAGATATATATTATATTTTATATATATATTTAAATTGATATTTTTTACATCCATATTTTTTACATCCATATTTTTGTACTTTACTTGTAACCTCTGAATTAAGCCTGACTGCTTTTGTGCTAAGCTACCAGAGAGTTAAGGGCAGGTTTATTTAGCGACTTTTGTGGTTCATCCTAACAAGGCTTGTGTTTATTATTTGAGTGAGGCTTCCACCCCTCTCAACCAATAGCCCAAATTCTTACAGTAGTCTGTAATGTGTATACTGTTCTTTAACATTCTCTCTTTAGTGCAGTCTCGACCACCAATCTTAAGCCCATTGTTACCCCAAAGAAGAGCATTTGTATTAAAGTGGCTGTCTGTTTTGAGGAGTTTGCAAGCCGGATGCCAAGTCAGGGCTGGAGCATGCATAACAGGGTTGCAGTTGTTTGTAGTTTTGGAATCGCAATATACCAGGTCTTGGTCACCATTTGAGGACGATAAATGTCACTTAATTTGAACCCATGAGGGGTTGTTCCGGCAGAGGGTAATAGTCAGGCATGTAAGTCCATTGATGAGCTAGGTAATAGGACATCATCTGGGGTAGCCCATATAAGCCCATTACAGTAACAACAAATTTGAAACAGCAAGCCTATAGAGCAACTGCACCTCCCTCAATATTCCCCCACTGTTAGTCCATAGTACGAACATTTCCAATTGTTTGGTGTGCACATCCACTACTCCTTTAGCTTTCTGCCATCCAACACTTTCCCTACTGTTGCACTGACTGTATTGGGAAATGTAAGTTTAAATATTTTTTAATAGTTTAATGTTTTAATTTATTAGAGATTTTTTTAATATTTTAAAATATTGATATATATATATATATTATTTTTATATATTTTAAACTTTTAAAGCAAATTGACAATAATAGTTTATTATTATTTTAAAGTAAATATATATATATATAGCGCTTTCCAAGGCCCGGTCTGCTCTGAATTTATGGCTGGGGCGTAGGGGACTCGAGGGTGCCCCGGACACTTCATAACTGCGGTTGGTACCTGCCACTACATGGCCCCCCCTTCACATGGTATTTACAGCGTTAACATTAGTTTTAATTTCCCTGCTATCAGACTTACCTACTTGTTGCATTCTGGGAGCTGTGGTCTCGCATTTGACTGCATCTGCCTCGAGTAGGGTCAGCTGCTCTCCCACCAATGGGAGCACCACGGGAAACTATGAAGGAGGGAGACGGCACCATCCGGTTGCAAACAGTGTCTGAGGAAGGCTTCAATAGCCGAAATGCATTATGCTGTGCAACTCGTGAATAAAGGGCTCCTGAGAAAATCCCCGCTGTGTCCTTGGATCATTTCCTCCTGTTATGGTCTCTACTTTGATGTTTTCCGCGTAGGCCAGAAACGCGGTACAAGGACCCACTCTACTAAGAGTCCCCGGTATCACTGGCACTGAACTTTGTTTCTACCAAGGGATTGGTTAACCAGGGACCGCCATGAGGACGGACCATTCATGTGGCCGCTGCCAGGTGGCAGACCATGACTACACGGGGGGGAGTGTTCATTGTAGCGCTTTCCAAGGCCCGGTCTGTTCTGAATTTATGGCTGGGGCGTAGGGGACTCGAGGGTGCCCCGGACACTTCATAACTGCGGTTGGTACCTGCCACTACATGGCCCCCCATTCACATGGTATTTGCAGCGTTAACATTAGTTTTAATTTCCCTGCTATCAGACTTACCTACTTGTTGCATTCTGGGAGCTGTGGTCTCGCATTTGACTGCATCTGCCTCGAGTAGGGTCAGCTGCTCTCCCACCAATGGGAGCACCACGGGAAACTATGAAGGAGGGAGACGGCACCATCCGGTTGCAAACAGCGTCTGAGGAAGGCTTCAATAGCCGAAATGCATTATGCTGTGCAACTCGTGAATAAAGGGCTCCTGAGAAAATCCCCGCTGTGTCCTTGGATCATTTCCTCCTGTTATGGTCTCTTCTTTGATATATATATATATATATATGTATAAATTATTATGTTTGTGTTTTTCTTTTTTTAATTACGTTTATTTGTTATATTTTGTTAAAATGCATATTAAATGTAATTTATTTTGTTAAAATTTATATTAATATTACATTTATTTAGTAGATATATATTATATTTTATATATATATTTAAATTGATATTTTTACATCCATATTTTTTACATCCATATTTTTGTACTTTACTTGTAACCTCTGAATTAAGCCTGACTGCTTTTGTGCTAAGCTACCAGAGAGTTAAGGGCAGGTTTATTTAGCGACTTTTGTGGTTCATCCTAACAAGGCTTGTGTTTATTATTTGAGTGAGGCTTCCACCCCTCTCAACCAATAGCCCAAATTCTTACAGTAGTCTGTAATGTGTATACTGTTCTTTAACATTCTCTCTTTAGTGCAGTCTCGACCACCAATCTTAAGCCCATTGTTACCCCAAAGAAGAGCATTTGTATTAAAGTGGCTGTCTGTTTTGAGGAGTTTGCAAGCCGGATGCCAAGTCAGGGCTGGAGCATGCATAACAGGGTTGCAGTTGTTTGTAGTTTTGGAATCGCAATATACCAGGTCTTGGTCACCATTTGAGGACGATAAATGTCACTTAATTTGAACCCATGAGGGGTTGTTCCGGCAGAGGGTAATAGTCAGGCATGTAAGTCCATTGATGAGCTAGGTAATAGGACATCATCTGGGGTAGCCCATATAAGCCCATTACAGTAACAACAAATTTGAAACAGCAAGCCTATAGAGCAACCGCACCTCCCTCAATATTCCCCCACTGTTAGTCCATAGTACGAACATTTCCAATTGTTTGGTGTGCACATCCACTACTCCTTTAGCTTTCTGCCATCCAACACTTTCCCTACTGTTGCACTGACTGTATTGGGAAATGTAAGTTTAAATATTTTTTAATAGTTTAATGTTTTAATTTATTAGAGATTTTTTTAATATTTTAAAATATTGATATATATATATATATATTATTTTTATATATTTTAAACTTTTAAAGCAAATTGACAATAATAGTTTATTATTATTTTAAAGTAAATATATATATGTATAGCGCTTTCCAAGGCCCGGTCTGCTCTGAATTTATGGCTGGGCGTAGGGGACTCGAGGGTGCCCCGGACACTTCATAACTGCGGTTGGTACCTGCCACTACATGGCCCCCCCTTCACATGGTATTTACAGCGTTAACATTAGTTTTAATTTCCCTGCTATCAGACTTACCTACTTGTTGCATTCTGGGAGCTGTGGTCTCGCATTTGACTGCATCTGCCTCGAGTAGGGTCAGCTGCTCTCCCACCAATGGGAGCACCACGGAAACTATGAAGGAGGGAGACGGCACCATCCGGTTGCAAACAGTGTCTGAGGAAGGCTTCAATAGCCGAAATGCATTATGCTGTGCAACTCGTGAATAAAGGGCTCCTGAGAAAATCCCCGCTGTGTCCTTGGATCATTTCCTCCTGTTATGGTCTCTACTTTGATGTTTTCCGCGTAGGCCAGAAACGCGGTACAAGGACCCACTCTACTAAGAGTCCCCGGTATCACTGGCACTGAACTTTGTTTCTACCAAGGGATTGGTTAACCAGGGACCGCCATGAGGACGGACCATTCATGTGGCCGCTGCCAGGTGGCAGACCATGACTACACGGGGGGGAGTGTTCATTGTAGCGCTTTCCAAGGCCCGGTCTGCTCTGAATTTATGGCTGGGGCGTAGGGGACTCGAGGGTGCCCCGGACACTTCATAACTGCGGTTGGTACCTGCCACTACATGGCCCCCCATTCACATGGTATTTGCAGCGTTAACATTAGTTTTAATTTCCCTGCTATCAGACTTACCTACTTGTTGCATTCTGGGAGCTGTGGTCTCGCATTTGACTGCATCTGCCTCGAGTAGGGTCAGCTGCTCTCCCACCAATGGGAGCACCACGGGAAACTATGAAGGAGGGAGACGGCACCATCCGGTTGCAAACAGCGTCTGAGGAAGGCTTCAATAGCCGAAATGCATTATGCTGTGCAACTCGTGAATAAAGGGCTCCTGAGAAAATCCCCGCTGTGTCCTTGGATCATTTCCTCCTGTTATGGTCTCTTCTTTGATATATATATATATATATATATATGTATAAATTATTATGTTTTTGTTTTTCTTTTTTTAATTATGTTTATTTGTTATATTTTGTTAAAATGCATATTAAATGTAATTTATTTTGTTAAAATTTATATTAATATTACATATATTTAGTAGATATATATTATATTTTATATATATATTTAAATTGATATTTTTTACATCCATATTTTTTACATCCATATTTTTGTACTTTACATGTAACCTCTGAATTAAGCCTGACTGCTTTTGTGCTAAGCTACCAGAGAGTTAAGGGCAGGTTTATTTAGCGACTTTTGTGGTTCATCCTAACAAGGCTTGTGTTTATTATTTGAGTGAGGCTTCCACCCTCTCAACCAATAGCCCAAATTCTTACAGTAGTCTGTAATGTGTATACTGTTCTTTAACATTCTCTCTTTAGTGCAGTCTCGACCACCAATCTTAAGCCCATTGTTACCCCAAAGAAGAGCATTTGTATTAAAGTGGCTGTCTGTTTTGAGGAGTTTGCAAGCCGGATGCCAAGTCAGGGCTGGAGCATGCATAACAGGGTTGCAGTTGTTTGTAGTTTTGGAATCGCAATAT
This sequence comes from Calotriton arnoldi, assembly GCA_963921515.1. NCBI lineage: Eukaryota > Metazoa > Chordata > Amphibia > Caudata > Salamandridae > Calotriton > Calotriton arnoldi. The sequence continues at coordinate 5,632 of CAWUFW010013575.1, read as the reverse complement.
ACCAGGTCTTGGTCACCATTTGAGGACGATAAATGTCACTTAATTTGAACCCATGAGGGGTTGTTCCGGCAGAGGGTAATAGTCAGGCATGTAAGTTCATTGATGAGCTAGGTAATAGGACATCATCTGGGGTAGCCCATATAAGCCCATTACAGTAACAACAAATTTGAATCATCAGCAAGCCTATAGAGCAACCGCACCTCCCTCAATATTCCCCCACTGTTAGTCCATAGTACGAAAATTTCCAATTGTTTGGTGTGCACATCCACTACTCCTGCTGTTTCCAGAGAGTGATCAACATGACCAAAGTTAATTTGTACACAACTGTGAAATGCACCAGCATGAAGTAACTTCCAAAATGATTTAGCCCATCCGATCAGTTGGTATCCAAAATATTCTTTAATCTTCACAAGAATTTTCTAAAACCAGCCAACGCGTTGCGTCCAACCTATGTGGACTTCGTCAGGGCTGTAGAGCATACAAAACATTTAGGGGCTTATTAGGATGGCGGGTGGACTTCAGTCCGCCCGCCACCCTTGCGGTGCTGGGACCGGCCGCCAGCGGTGCAGCGGTCCCACACCGCCAATTAGGATGCGACCGCCACCCTGGCGGTCGCATTCCACATCTTCAACATTGCGGCGGATGCTGCTGTAAGCAGCACCCGCCCCAATGCCAAAGAGGCATGCTGTGCATTGCCGTGCACAACGTGACAGGCACCGCGCTGTGCCTGCCACCTTGTGCATGGCAATGGAGGGGGGCACCACAGGTACCCCCCAAGTGCAGCCCCCCACCCTCCCGGGGACCCACAACGGGCCCCCAAAGCAATTCCCGCCTTCCGGGGCAGACGGCCGTGCATGCAAATAAGCGTGCGCCTCTCTGCAGAACAATGCATCCTGCGCGGCAAAACAAAGCCATTATTTTGGAGTTTCAACTGAACTGATGCACCAACCTGCACACCTGGGAATCGCCATTGATGCAGGTCTCATCGCCACCTCCAGTGCCAGAAATTTCGGAAATTATACGAACATTTCCCTTTCCACAACATAAGACCTCACCACGTCCAAGTCCTGACGAAAATCCCTGATTGCTGACGTGGTTGGAAACGCGTTGACAACAGCGTCTGGGAAAAGCAAACCCTATTGGCTTAGGAGAAGGTGTAACTCATTTCCTCCATAAGCCACCCTCAACTTAATTCATGGGATACCCAGAGCTGTGCATATAGACAGGAGAATAAATAGTGGTCAGCAAGTTGTGACTTGCTACTCCGCCTTAGTGCTATTTTTGATTTATGGACTAGTGCTTTAGGGGCCCATTACGATACCCGGCGTAAATAAATCCGCCAGGCATGGAAGCGGCAAAAATCCGCCCGCACACACCGCCTGAACACCGACCACGCCATTATGAGTACACAAACTGAAAACCGCCATCGGCGGAAAAATCATACAAAATACCGCCCGCCATCGTCCGAGTCGGAGTCAAACCGCCCGCCACGGACGGAAACACGCACGACAACACAAAACCGCCCGCCCACACGGCCGACACACCGCACGTGAAATTACGATCGCACCGCCATGAGCGCGGAAAAACAACAAAAATACCGCCCGCCAGCGCAAACAACGCCGATGAGAATCGACACGGCAGAAGCCATGGCGCCCACGTACCTGCACAGAAACCATCCGCACACAAAACCAATAGCACACAACATGGCCAACAAGTCCACACAGCAAGGCACGCACAAATACACAAGCACAGTACACATCCCGAAAACACCCCCCGGACAAACAAAAAATACAAAGGCCAGAACCCCAGACACAACACACCTGAAAACAACAGACCATGAGGACACACCCACATAGGTGAGTACAAAAGCAGCACTCCCACAGACCACAACCCCTTGCTACATTGCAAACCAGAGAGGAGAGGAGAGGACACAGTGACACAGCAAGGACAGCAGCACACCACAGAAACGCACACATCACAACCACCACCACCACCACCACCACCAAACACCGGCACCACAAACCCCCTGCACATTACACAACACACACCGCACCACCACCACAAACACCATGGCACCACAAAGGATGCCCAAGTTCACGCCCATGGAGCTGACGGTCATGGTCGACGAGATCATCAAGGTGTACCCACAAATCTATGGGAACATGGTCCAGCACACACCACTAGCCACCAGAAACAGAATGTGGACCCGGATCGTAGACCAGGTCAATGCAGTCGGGACCCTGCCCAGGAACAGAACCGAGATAAACAAACGTTGGAATGACGTAAAGAGCCTGGTCAAGAAGAAGGAGGGCAAAAACAGAGAGCTGGCTGCCGTCACTGGCGGAGGGAATCCCGCGCTCTTTAAGACCTTCAAAGCGTGGGAGGAGAAGGTGCGAGTCGTAATACATCCGGAGATCCTCGCCGGATTAGCAGGGGGAGTGGAGGCTGGTAAGTACAAACTAATGTATACCAGCACACCGCTATGTACACACATGCGCAACCACCATGCCACAGCTCCCAGGGACAAACACCCCCATGTCCAGCACACAATACACAACACATCACACGCACATGCAACAGACACTACCACACACAGGCCAAACCGAACAACTGTAAGATGCGTGGGGACATGTGTACACTAAGCCAGCCACATAACCACCAACAGGTCCACAAATATGCCAGAAGCGCCACAACGAGCACCCACCACACCCATGTGTCCGCCACAGCTGCACCAACTGACAAGTAACAGGTAAGTGGCAGGAACACAAAGTGCAGTGGGTCGGAGGGGGACAGCTGAAGTACAACACCCACCAGGCCCCCACTCCCACAGACCAGCAAGGTGGAGCACTCCCCACACCCATGTGTCAGGCACAGCTGCACCAACCGACAAGTAACAGGTAAGTGGCAGGAACACAAAGTGCAGTGGGTGGGACGGTGGACAGCCCAAGTACAACACACACCAGGCCCCAGTCCCACAGCACAGCAAGGAGGAGCATCCCCCACACCCCACACCCACGTGTCAGCCACCGCAGTGCACAACGACAGCCGAAAGGCAGACATCACGGTCCACAGCAATCGGTGTCAGTGGGTGTACAGCCACCCCCACGACCCACTACACCCCCCCACCCCCACAGACCTGCAACATGGAGCACCCCCGCTAAGAGCCATGTGGCATCCAGTACAGTGCACGCACGAACAACTTGCAGGTGGGAAACTGGACAGGGCTGGATTACTGGAGGCATGAGGACCATAACACCACCAACACATGGGACATGTCACGTAAGCACACGAACACGCAGCACCGCCCACCGTCACGAACAAGTGAACAATGTGCACACGGACATGAACAGCAGACTCACACCCCACATGACCCATCACAGACATAGCAACACCCAAGGAGCCACGTCTGCATGCACAAGCCACACTGAATATAGTCCCACACGGCAGCCACTGTGCAACTCATCACACACAACCGAAACACCATTGAAGTCCTGTCCATGTAGCCCCTACTGCCTGTCAACCACACACCCCACAACTACGCCTATGTAAGACAAACAACACTAGACGCAACAGAGCGGAACAACAGAAATGCACACGAACACCACTGAACCCATCAAACACACAGACACACCATGCACATACAACATACCATCCATCCCATCCGTCAGCCCCAGTCTCATGAAAGGCATGTCATCCGCACAGCTGCCACACATACAGCAGTCACGCTAAGACACATGCCCATGACCAACCATGTGCCAGAAGTCAATTAAGCGCACGACACACTGTGAGCAACAACACACAACATGGGCCACACCCCCCGAGCACTGCAGTGATGCACATGGCACAGGGCAGCACGCACACCAAGGAGATGGGACAACTGCAATACATTGGCTGGCACACAACTATCACTCACTCATAACGATGCGTCCAATGCCATGTCCAGTAACCACAACAGACAGCAAATATGCAGGGCATGTCAGGCATGCACACACCTCAGACCATGCACTGTCATGCTGCCACAACACATGTCACGTTCGGCACCCATGGCTCACAGCATGTACCCCAAAAGCATATACCCTCCCAAATGCGAATCTGGGGCATGGCCCCCATGTTGCCATATGCGTTCCTAAAGCGTTCCATTTGAACTCCAAAAGCAAAGTACAAACCAGACCCAGGATGGGCCAGGAGCCCGCATACACCAGAGTCACAATGAGTAGGGGCAAAGCAACACACCCATCGGCATGGCCAATCCGTCCCATGCCACATGTGCACAGCACACAGTCCCATTGCCTAGCACACACAACTACAGATGCCACAGCCACACACTCGCCTCTGGGAAACCCATGTACGAGATTGCACGAACTGCCAATGTCAGACGACTAATACATACTTCGCCAGGTGCAACACAATAACAAATCTCATTCTCTCCACAGGTGACGAACTGCTGGACGCTGGGGATGGAGACAGCAGCCAGCACAGCCAGCCTACAAGCCCCCAACGAGGACACACGGATCTGGAGGATCTGTCCACCTCTTCGGACACGGACCACCAAGCTGGCCCATCTGGCGTGGCAGGGCCCAGCCGCTCCCAGGACCCCTCCTACCCACCAACCCATCATCCAGGGATGCTGAACAGTCCCAGTCCCCTGCTGCCACTGTCGTTGCGGCCACACCCACGGTCATTGCGGCCACTACCACTGCCGCAACCGCCACCATCGCCGCACCGACCACCACCGCCTCCACCACCACCACGTCTTCGCTGGCACCAGCCCCAGCGCAGGTGGTGGCCCGGCCGACTGGATCCACCCTGGGAGCCACAGCGAGGACCGTGGTGAGCAATGTGGCTAGTGGGCAGGCCGGTGGCAGCAGGACTGGTAGGAGGAGCAGGGTCAGGGAAACGCCAGCCTCCCCTGGGAGCCATGCCCTGCCTCAAATGGCCAGAGTCCTTGGGGCCTATGAAGAGGCCCAAGGACAATGGGCCAGGTCTGCTACTGACACGCGGGAGGTGCTGGGGGTGCTGAGGTCCATGGACGCCCATATGGGCCAATTCGTGTCCCGTATGGACCAACTCGTGGACCTCATGGGCCAGCTGGTGGTGGCGGTGGGGTCACAGGCAAGGCCAGCAACACCACCTCCGCCACCACCTGCTAGGGCGCAGGGTCGGCCAGCAGTGTCCACTTCCCTGCGTCAACAGCCAGTGAGCACACCTCACCCACCACCAGCAGGTCGCCACCACACACCCCCCTCCCAAACGTGGAAGGGGCCGTCCGAAGAGGAAACAGATCTCCCGGGAGGACTTCGCACGCTCCAGTCGCAAGTGAGGCAGCCAGCCAGCCTTCCGCCAGCCTTCCTTGACCAGCCACTGCATTGACTTGCTCTACGATCCCACTCCACACAGCCAGCTGGATGGCATGTGTGTGTTGGACTATGGACATAGAACCAGTGGGTACACCCTGATCATCACGCAGCCATGACCGACAGCTCATTGTCACTGCACGCACCACTTTTGTCATCACCTTACACACAATCACATGTCACAGTTTGTAATAAATGCACCTTTTTCACTAACTGCTGTTTGTGCCCTGTGTCTTATTTGTACGGAATACAACGGCCACCTTGGGCGGAAAGGCACC